>NW_004624781.1:9458418-9537814 GCF_000247695.1 Heterocephalus glaber
AGGAGCAGCGGGACAGAAGGTGGCCCAAAAGCCCTTTCCTCTGGGCTGGGAGCAGCGGGAGTGATGGTGACTGGGAAGCCCCTTCCTCTGGACCAGGAGCAGTAGGACGGCGGCTCAGAAGCCCCTACATCTGGGCCGGGAGCGGTGGAACTCAGTACCTTGGTCTGGTGGTCTGGTGTCCTCTGTGTCTTTGTAGTGTGGAACCAGGTGGCTGCCTGCCTGCAGCGGGGTGATTCGGAGTCTTCCACGTGACTCGAGACCACGGTAGGGCGTGCACAGACCTGCCTGTCTGCCACCTGTTTTTGATGATTAATTCAAGTGTCAACAAACTCACTCAGCTCACCTGTATGCAAGACACTGCTAATTTGCTTTAGGTTCATTACCTAAAGCAGCGGTGGCAAACGTAAGGCATGTGTGCTGCAGTGGGCTGTTTGTATCATAAAAGGTTCGCCATCACCAACCTTATTCAGCCTCTGCATCAAATGTGAACTAAAGCAATTAGGTAATACGGCTCCTGGAGAACTAGGGCCACTGCTCCCCAAACTGCCTTTGCAGAGCCACTTCCAGCTCCAAGGCAGCAGGGGCCACTTGGGAAGGCGGCCCTTTCATCTGCCTCTGAGGATCAGCTGTGCTTTTATAGGCGCACATGCTCTGCAGTCTGTCACTCAGGGAGATGGGCACAGCCCATCACAACACACACTTGGCCCCTTGAAAACTAATTTCCTGGATGCAAGGACCACCAGCTGTTTATGATGATGGTGATGACTCCACAGCATTGGAATTCCTGCCCAGGTTCCACAAGCCCTCCCCTGGAGGAGCGTTTGCCGTGGCCTCCTGAGCCCTGTGCAGCATAGTGGTCAGAGTGAAGAACATAGTGCTGGTCTGCTGTCCGGGATCTCTATGATATATTGGGGGCAGAGACAGGAGCAGGAAACAGTGTTCATTTGCTTAATCCACATGGTCTCATTTAACCCTCACTGCAACTCCAAGAGAGAAACACGATTACTGCTCCTGTTTCTATGGATGTGTGACTAAGACGCAGAGAGGTTGAGTATACCATAAGCACAGCACGGCACCATCTGTTAAGTGAGCTCTTTATTTCATTCTTTCGAAACTCCATTTTACAGATGAGTTCCTTGTGATGCAGTTTCTCAGTTTTGCACAGGTCATGAGTGCCAGAGGTGGACACAGACTCAGACCCCTGACTCCTACCCTAAAGCACATCTGTAAATAACCCAAATAGGGTCAGATGGTGATAAATACCTCCAGATGATCCAGATGAAATTGTGTTGTTTCAAAAAAAGTCAAGGTCATACATGTATGGCGAAGATTGGAAAAGGTTTAAAAGAGGAGGTGACTGACTTAGTTGTAGGATGGGCAGTAATTAGCTAAGCACACTTTGAGGGAAAAGCATTCCCAGAGGAGGAATGGACATGACCTAAAGCCTGGGGAGGAGGTGTTTGTAGTGGGAAGTCATTTAATACACGGGGAGACTGCTGGGTCGAGTGGGAGAGGAGACTGGAGCGCCACATGCGTCTCCATGGGCTACGGTACTATTTTCTCAATGGGATGATAGGTTGGCAACCCATGGACAGAAGTCTGTGGCCTCCAAAGGATCCCCTGGCTTTCCTCAACTTACTGGGGGCAGGTGGTGAGGATAGGGTGGAGGGAGGGAGCTCAAGAGCCACATTATTTACAAGTCTAGGGAGACCCAGCAACCTTCTAAAAGAAGGAACAATAAAACTTTTATAGACAGAGTCAGATGCCCCACTGCAGTGGGGTCATATTGTACATGTGCGCATGGTGTGTGCCTCGTGTGTGTGTGTGTGTGTGTGTGTGTGCACGCGCGTGTGCGGTGTTTGCAGATCAGGGAGGGTAGGGACCAAGCCAGGGCAGCATGGCAGCTGGACATGGTCTTCTCCCCCTTCCCAGTTAGCTTCCCAATCCCAGAGGCAAAGCTTATGGGAGAATCCCTCCAGTGTTTGAGCCTTATCTCCAAAATGAAAGCTGCAACACCTGTCACTCAGGGTGGCTGCAAGAGTCTAATGAGATGTGCCAATGTATCCTGTGACATCACTTCCGTTGTTATTTTGCACCATGATTAAACTCAAGTCTTCTCATAGGTGCGTACCTTCCCCCCTAGAAAACAGAAGTCTTTAGGAGTAGGGACCATGCCATCTACTTCTGTTACTCTTTGGCAGTGCCTAACCAACACACAATAAATTGCTTCAAAAACAACATTCTGGGTAAGGTCCGTTTGCTCTTAGCACGAGCCAGCCCCCGGTACAGTTTTGTGGAGCTTCCTTTCAAATCACATTGAGCTGGATCTCAGAGAGGGGAAAGGAGCAAGGTGGATGTCTTGTCACTTTCCTGTCACTGGACACAACGCCTCACCCACAACCTAAAGGAAGAGAGGTCTGTTTTAGTTCATGGCTTTTAGAGGATTTGGTCTATAGTCAGCTGGCTCCAAGGCAGGAAGGGCACGGTGGGAAGATGAGGCAGAGGAAAGATGCTCACACCATGGTGGCCAGGGAGCACAGAGCAAGGCAGGAGCTGGGGAGGGAGATGCACCTTCCAGGTCCCGCCCCCAGGGACTGGCCTCTTCCGGCCAGGCTCCTCCTCCTCACGGCACATCAGCTCTGAACTCTTCAGTGGTGAATCCATGATGAGTACAGCACCCCCTCACTCAGTCACCTTCCAGGAACCTCACCTCTGAACACGTGCTTTCTGGGCAACATTCTAGATCTAAACCATAGCAGTGGGTTCACGCAATCCTTTGGTGCTTGTATGGGAAGGCTGCACCAAGCTGCCCCTCATGTGCCTAGCTATACAAGTGCTGGACACGAATGAGCTCTGTTCCACCATCTGCTGGAGAGAAGTAGAAATTTTAGAACCCAGAGCATGATATGCATTTAGGTGATGATAACTGAAGGGGCCATGTTATTGAAAATCAAGGGTCTTAGCACAGGCACTATCGATATTGGTATGGCGGTTCCTCAAAAACATAAAAACTGTCTGGTCCAACTACCCCACTGTTCAGTACATTCCTGAAAGAATTAGAGTCAACACAGACATCTACATACCCGTTTATTGTGGCACAATTCACAACAGCTAAGCTACAGAAAAAGCCTAGGTGCCTATCAGCAGATGAGTGATTAGGAGAATGTGGTATATATACACAGTGGAATATTACTCAGCCACGAAGAGAACAACATCATGTCACAGGAAAAGGGATTTAGCTGGACACCAGGAGGATGTTAAGTGAAATAAGCCAGACTCAGAAAGTAAATATGATATGCTTTCAGTTATGTTAGGAATTGAGAAAAACTTTTTTAAAAAGAAAGGTGATAGGGCAGGGATTCAGCTCAGTGGATTCGCCACCTGCTGCACAAATGCAAGGACCTGAGTTCGATCTCTGGTACCAAAAAAAAAAAAAAAGAGAGAGAGAGGTGACATGAAAGTAGAAGAGAGACTACTACTAGAGAAGAGGAAGGAGATCAAGATGGGGAAGCAACAGGGAACAGGAGAACAGGGGAAGAAGGAAATGGGAATTATCCAATTATGTTATATTCACCTGTGATTAAGCCCAAATGAAACCCACCACTCTGTGTAATTTATACGCACCAATAAAAAATAAGAAAGAAAAATAATGTTCTTGTCTTCCCTGGTTGTCCTGTAGGCTCATCAGTGAAACAATGGAAGGTTTCTCCTCTCAGCAGGGGCAGCCAGCCTTCTGTTGTTGGGCTTTACATGCTTTGCCCTGGTAGATGGGGTGGAGGGGCTGGTTATGGACTGTGTGTGTGTCTGTGTGTGTGTGTTTCCAGAAGCAAGAACAAAAGCATCTGGACTTTTTCGAAGGTCCAGGGCCTTGTAGGAGGAAGGCCTACTTATCCCGTAAGGGAAAGGGGGTCAGTGGCATGGGGCTTGGGCTTGGGAAGAGGATCGGAGACTTCATTCCTGAGGGCAGGATGGCTGCCTGGGCGCTGAAGGACCATGGCAAACACCACACCTATGAAGTGGGCTTCTGTTCTGCGGCTGGGCTTGTGGCTGGACATGCCTGTGAGCATCTGACATTTGAATGGACCCCATAAGTTTGGACCAGGGACCTCAACAGAGACTATGATGGACCATGACTACAAATCTTATTCCCATTTCCTCATGGGTCATGAACTCTCTGGGGAAAGGGCCAGGGATAGGTAGACCCCTCCCCATGAACGTGGGATGTCACATTGAGCTTAATTTGTGACATCCCATGTTTGCATACTCTTTGGGTTTAATTCAGAAATGTTTCCAATAGTAACAATTCGTGCAGCTCAGGCAAGGTGCAAAGATGCTTGCTAGCTCAGTTCCCAATGATGGGTGTGGGGTAGAAAAGTTGCTATAGAAACACTGTCCTAGGACCTGAATATTTGGGCGGCAAGGGTATAAGGGAAAGGGCAGAGAGTGGCATGGAAGAGCTCAGGGCCAATCTCATAATCATTGGGTTTATTTATTTATTTATTTACTTATTTGAGACAGGGTCTCACTATGTAGCCTGGGCTGGCCTTGAACTCCAGTGATCCTCCTGCCTCAGCCTCCCAAGTCCTGGGATTACAGGGCTGTGCCACCATGCCTGGCTAAACTTTTCTTTTTTTGAGAATTTACTTTTGGCATGAATGGCAGGAAAACTGAGGTCTTTGCAATCTTTTTTTTTTTGGTACCGGAGATCAAACTCGGGTCCTTGCGCTTGCGCAGCAGGCAGCGAAACCACTGAGCTAAATCCCCAGACCCAGGTCTTTGATATCTTTTTTAAAAACTAAGAAATGATAGGCAGCCACAGGCATCTCTGCATTGTGAGGAGGGTTTGAATTTGAGCCTATCAGTTCACATTGGATCATACTTCTTGAGACAGTATATGGGTTTGGAGACAGCAAGGATATTTATGGGATCTGAAGGCCTCATCTTGTTTATTCTGTATTTTATTTCCTTCTGATTATGTTCAGAGCTCCTGTGTTGATAAATCCTTCTTGACAACAGTCCCTAGCATATAGCAGCTTGATAAATATTTAGTGGATACATGATTGCATGAACAATATATATTACTTTCAAGTGGTGCTTTACAGTTTATAAAGTAAATGGCAGGCTTTTATGTTTACCTCTGAAACATGGTAATGGGGTCAGTATTACTAATGCTGTCTTGTAGAAGAATCAACACGTTCCCAGGTAGGTAAGGCAGTGTTCAAATCATGCAGTCCCGAATCTGGCACTTTTTCTTTCATGCTCTCCTGCTGTCACACAGTGATCTGTGACCTCACTTCACTGGGTTTGTCCATGCTCATTGGCTATGTGGTGGGTATCTTGAAATGTAGGTGACATGTCCCTTGGGAGACTGGCCCGACCCCCTCTTATGGTCTACATGGCAGCAGACCTCCTAGTAAGGGACTCCTCTGTGAGGGAAGCTTTGGTCAGAAGACATGTCTCCCTCCCAGCCCCGGGCCGGCGGGGGCCGCAGGACTCCCACAGCCTTGGCCAGCCAGGGGACCCAATGAACTGGACCTTCTCCTGAAGGCGCATGCGTCCCAGCTGGCCATGCTGGTGTGACCCAGACTCTCCCTGGTGAGCCTCATGCCTATTTGCTCTCCAGCACGAGCAAATAAAAGGAGACCTAGAAGAAACATTCTGTGTTTGTTTAAAAGAAATGTTTGCTCCCCCAACTCCTCCATCCTTCCTCAGTTTCAGAAGAACTTTTGTCTCTGGATTGGACCAGCTGAAGTTATTTTTCTTACCATCTGTATGGGGAATTTTTCCCATTTTTCCAACAAGAAAGTAACCCTGGGGCCAAAGGAACTGTGAAAATGTTTAGTCTCTAGAAAGGCATGCAGACTCGCAGGGTGGCAGTGGCCTTGCAGCTCAACCTTGGAGAGAGTCATTGTATCATCTGTGAAATAGCTTCTCTTACTTTCCCTTTGCATACTCAGCTTCCAATTTCTGGCCCTCACAAGTCATCGTTTGGGATGGCAGGGGGAGATTTATCGGGGTGGGATGCTGCTGGAATGTCACACAAGTATCCCAAAGGGTGTTCTGGGACCAAACCATGGCTTCTGGGCTTGGAGCCCAAAGACTGGCTCTGGTCTCAGTTCTCTTGCTGGGTGTTCTATGGGAAGTCATTTCCATTTCTTGTGTCTTTGTTTCCGCAATTTAAAAAACAATGTGTTGAACTGGATGAAGTTTCCTTTCTAGTTTCCTTTTAATAATTTATATGAAGTGCCCACAAGAGCAGAGGGTAAAGCTAGGATCAGGGTAGTTTACACAATGGTTTTCATGAAATGTGTGAGGAAAAAGGGCAACCTCTATTCATTCATGGGGGGAACATGGAAGAGCCTTGATTTTTGTTTTTTAGGTGCTCAGGATTAAACCTAGGGCCTTGAATATACTAACCACACACTTTACTGCTGAGTTACACCCCTAGCCAGGGCTTGATTTTCCAAGAATATATTAATATTAGTAAATTGTATTAGGCCAGGCCAAAGGATAAGAGAGGATACTTGGGGAGAAGGAAGAAACTGTGGTTATTAAAGCAAGGTTGACACTGGCCTGGGTCAAGAAGACAGTGATTAGACTGAAGCTATCAGTCAAGAGAAATCAGGAAGCCCGGGGAGTAGTCAGATACTAGCAGACAGTACAGAGGCCAAGGTCAAAGCAGGACTGTGTGAAGACCTGAGCAGTATGACTGACAGCAGCGACTAAAATAATTTGCAACCGAGGCTCCTCCTGACCCAGCCAGGGAGCCTCAAACATACTTCCTGCTGAGCCCATGAGGAGAATGAGGCTCCACACTAGGCAGACGTACTGTCTGCAGCCCAGGAAGGGGCCCCAGAGAGACCGTGTGACCAAGCATGGGAGGGAATACATCTGTCTTACTTTGGGCTACTGCAACAAGGTATCATAGACCGAGTGGTTTATAAATAACAGAAATTTATTTCTTTCATTGTGGTGGCTGGAGGTCCTAGATTAGAGAGCTGGCTCGGTAGGTTTTCTTCCAGGTTGCAGACTTTAAAGCCTCAGATAGATACCCTCATATTGGCATTAGAGTTTCAACATATAAATTTTGGCAGGACACAAATAATCAGTTCATTGTGTAATCTGATGTTTTTATATGATAATATTTATATGACTAAAATATGCAGGACAATCTGTTGAAATTGAAAGATGAAATATAAACCACAATAAATTCAAATCAACTTTGAAAACCAACAGTACTTGGATCAAATTCTTATTTAATCTTGTGAAAGAATAAGTAAATCTTAAAATATTTTTATAAAATGAAAGCTACAATTCTAGCTTTCAAGGTCTGCTATGATCAATGCAAAGAATTAGTGTCACACTTTCTATGTGTTATGCATTGGCCCGGAAATACACAAATAAATTATGACTTACTTGATATCGCAAAATGTTCCCTTGCCATCACATGTATGTTCATGTTGTGAATACTGCATTAATTTTGTGTGCCTCCAGAACCAAAAATTGGAACAGAGAAGCAAGAAACAGCCTGTCAGCATATTAGGAAAGGACATTCCACTTTGTGGAAATCTGCCACCCTCAAGCTTTCTGCCATGAATACTGTGGTATGCTGATTAGTTTGCTTTTGTTCTTATCTAAGCATGTCCACTCTCTGCTCAAATACTGCTCTCCAGGGCCAGGGATTTAGCTCAGTGGTTCTAGCACCTGTCACGCAAGCGCAAGGTCCTGAGTTTGATCCCTGGTAGCAAAAACAAACAAATAATCAAATACTGCTCTCCTTCTGAAGGGAGGAGTCCAGGTCCAGTGTTGGCAGCAGCACAATCCACAATCCTGCATGGCACTTGGATACGATTTTCTTTTGATTCATAGACACCGGACAAGAGATGTGGAGATGTGGTCTGACTGGAGCTGCTCATGGGAGTGGATGCTTAGGGCTGTCAGCTGTGCAGTGCCAGCGCTGAGCTCTGGACCCTGTGTGCCCGAAGCGTTGTCTCGTCTCTCAATACAATAATTGATTCTGTGTTCGTGCTATGGAGACCTGTTAAAGTATGGGTGAGAGAAAGGGCCCCTTCCGCTGTGTCTTGCTCAGGTAAAGGATGGCTCATTCAGTAGATGCCAGTGTGGACATATGATGGCTAAACGTTACACACTCAAACTAGAAAAGAAGTTGAGTCACAGGTGAAGTTCCATTTTATGAGAGTTCCTAATCTTTATTCCTCCCTTATTGACAGAATTAATCATCATTCTTTGGTCCGCTCCTACATACATTTTTTATTGTGACAAAAATCACCCTGTAATATATGGTTTTAAAATATGTTAATATTTGTTTCTCTGGCTGGCTTGAAATCAGGAGAGAGAAGGTGATCTCTTAATCACCCTATGATTCCCGCAAGTAGCACAGTAAGTGATACACTGCAGGTAGATGACAAAGCCAGGTGGTGAGGGCTAGGAGCCTACGCTTCAAAGGCACACACTCCTGGAGTCACCACTTCCCAGCCGGGTGACCTGGGAAGTTTCGAAGTGTAGGGACATTTCCCCTCCTATGATTTACTTGTGTGTAAATTGTTCATCTTGATGTTAAGCTGTTGGAGGCGGTCCTTTATTAATCGCACAGCAGAGAGCTAAAATGACCTGTCTCCTTGTCCTGAGTCACAGTGTTGACATGCAGATAAACTGGGCAGTGTGTACCGGGGCGCCTGCAAGGACATTGCAAGGAGGCACTATTGTTAGGTCCAGTTCTAAACTTAAAATGACACCAAGTGTGTGGAAGGGTTGCAGGTCTACGAGCTGACTGGGAGAAAGATTAGGAAGGCAGTTAAGCTAAAAGTCCTGGGACACATGAAATGTGGATCTTCAGTTGTCATTCTCCTCCTGCAGGGTGATGTTCTCTGGCCTGTATTTCCTGCACTAATGGGGCAGTGGCAATGGCCAGGTCCTGAAGCAGCTCCCATCCAAAGCTGAGGAGCCCAGCAGGGGTAATCTGAGACCTGCTCCAGTGACCCTGAAGTCTCAGCCGAGACAGCAGCAGCACTCGGAGCTGCACACAATCTGGGCTCTGCTCTGTGTGGCTGTGTCCTGCCTTCCCGGCCAGGAAAAGACACACAGGCTGTGGCAGGCGGGCGTATTCCTATCCGTCAACTGACTTTAGTCATCTGTCCTGGTTTCCATCGGCCCTCCCTCCATCATCTTTGCCATTTTGGGTACTGGGAGGCAGAGTCTGCTGCAGCGTTCTGTGTCATCAGTAGAGCAGTCATTCAACAAACATTTCCTAATCGATTAATTTCTGGGCACTATGCCAGGTGGCAGGGACAGGAAAAGTGTAAGAAGGCCCTGTGCTGCGGGAAGCTCATACTCTAGCTAGGGAAGACGGACTGCCAGAAATGTGTGCGCTAGGTGGCTAATAGTGCTTTGCAGGGGGAGGGGGGGATCCGGACCATTGATGGGGTTGTTCAAGGAGGGAGTCTCAGAATCAGTGAGGTTTCCTTCCATGCTAGGATGATTCCCTGACCCTGTAGTTGCTCATCGTAACTAGCATAGGTGCCACCACCCAATCACCAAGGTTTAGGACACGGGAGGGTCAGATACGTGCCTAGACTGACATGAGAGTGTAATTCTTAGAGCAATTTGCAAAGCCTAAAATATTTCTACAGGTTGAGTATCCATATTGAAAATGCTTGCCACTAGATTTTGGAATATTTGCATATATATCACAAGATATCTTGAGGCTGGGACCCAAGTCTAAACATGAAATTCACTTTTGTTTCCTGTACACCTTATGCACATGGGCTGAGGATAACTGTGTACAATACTTTCAGCACAAATGTGTTTTGACTGTGATCCATCACATGAGGTCAGGTGTGGAATTTTCCACTTGTGGCATCAGCTGGTACTCAAAAATTCATGGATTTTACAGCATCTTGGAGTTTGGATTTTCAGATTAGGGATACTCAACTTGTACCTGGATATCAAAGAAAAAAACCCTGTTGACTTGGTAGAAAAGTTCACAGCATTTTTGGCTAGCACAGCGGAGAGCCAGAGAGCAGATTGGTTGTCGACTCTCTGTCCCCAGCTCATAGAGGACAGAGAGGCACTTTGGTTTCTCTTTTTCCTTCTCTCATGATGAATGAATCTCCAACAGGACAGAGAGTCAGGGGACTCACATCAGATCTTGCATCTGAGCCAATACGTGTCTGCCCTCCTGTCTTAGTTATCTACTGCTGTGTAATAAATACTCCCTCAAAACTTTAGTGACTTAAAACAGCCAACAGTCACTATTTCTTAGGTTTCTGTGAGCCAGGAATCTAGAAGTGGCCTCAGCTATTGGTTCTGGCTTAGAGTCTTTCATGAGACTGGCTGGGGTATCATCCCCTGAAGGGTTAACTGGGGCTGGGGGACCTGATCTCAAGGGGGCTCACATGCCTGGCAAATCAGTGCTGGTTGTTGGCAGGTGGCTTCAGTTCCTCCCCATGTGGACATCTCCACAGTTTGCCTGCATACCATTACAACTTGGCAGCTGGTTTCCCTGATAGAAAGCCCACCATCACTTCTGCAGTGTTCTGTTGGCCACCCCAGGGATGGGGGCTGCTACACATACGGTGAGTACCTAGAGGTGGGATTTATGTGGGTCCTCATGGAGGCTGGACACTACACATCCTGTCCTAAACAAAGGTGCTCACAAGAGGGAGGCTGTGTCCTTTGGACAGAAAAGAAAAACAGATGATGGGAAGGGCAATGGGCCGGGGATCTGGGCATCAGAGCTTGCTTTGCCCCTGACCTTCTGAGTGTCTCTGAATGAGCCGTGTCTCTCTTACAGCTGCAGTTTTCTTATCTTTTGAACTTAGGTCAGAGTGACAGAGGTGTTTCTTCTCCATCCCTAAGCAAGTTCTTTCATTTCTGTGGACTGTTTTCCTTGTCTACAAAAATTAGGATGAAAACACCACCTCCCTCTAATGAAATAATAATGAACTAGGTTTGACAGGGCACCAAGTACATAAGTGTTCAATAGATGATACCTGTCACTATTGGCAGCAGAAATAACAATATTTAAAGCTCTGAACCCCCAGAACAAGGGCTCCAGCACCTTCTTCTTCCTCCACAAGTTCAGAGCCTCCCTATTCCCCCCAAGGCTGTCTGCCTATCACTCTGCTCAGGCCTTGGGTGTAGGCTGGGGGTATCTTTCCTCTCTCAGCATCCAGAGGTCTGGGCACTTGCCCACCAGCTGATAGCTGGCTAAAATTAGAAACTGAACAACCAGAACAGCCTCAAGCTGCCCATCTTAGAGTTGGAGTCAAACGTTGGCACAACTGTGAAGAGTGTGACCACTGGGTGATAAAGGCAGAATGGATATCAGACCTCATCTGGCCTCTGATCTGACCTCTCTTCCAGCCCATGGGGCCACCATCCCACTTCGTGGTCCCATTTAAGCAGCTAAGTGCAGGTCTCCACCCACCATGCATTGCTTGAGGAGGCAGCCCTTAGGGGCCTGCTGACCTGAGGCCTGCAAGAGCCATCCTTCCTACCTGCCCAAGCCCATCATGTGGCCAAGCCATTGTGTGAAGTCTGTAGGCCTAAGGCCCTACCCTACTGCTAGAGACCCAGGGAGGAAATCAATGGGGTCATCCTCATTCTTCTCAGTCTCCCAGATCTCAGTCCTCTTCCTGAACCCCTTGGCTTGCAGACTCCACCCCTACGCTGTGTTCTCCCTCACACCTGCCCTGCCCCCAGCCCTATTTCCCTGAGCCCTGCACTGCACCCTGCAGTGTGCTTCTCCCTACCCAAGTCTTTCCCTGGGACATTCCCCTCGCTGCCCTCTGGCCCCTCAGGTAGGAGGTGCTTATTCTCACATACCCCTCACAGGGCCAGGGGGTCCACTGGCAATCTCTGGCTCCTCAGACTACTCCTTAATGCCCCTTCATCTTGTGACAGCTCCTGCTCCTAGGGATGCACAACATTTAGCCCCTTTCTATCCCTGATGCTCTCCTGCGCTTTCTGGTCAACCCCCTCTCTCATCTCACTGACCACTATGGCGCCTCAGCTCCTAGACATCCTTTCCACTCTTAACTCCCTCATCACTCCTGGGCTCTTTATCTATGTGGATGACTTTTCCAGGACTGCACCTTGACCTCCTCACAGAGAACAGCTTCACACATCAGCTGCCCACTTCCTCCTCAGCCCCAAAGCGGTGTAACCTACCAAACCACTAAATCTTACTTTCTGAACATTATCTCTTGTCCTTCCATCTCATTCCCTCAAGGCCTCCAACAATTTTTCCACCTTATCATAGACCCAGATCCACTGAGCCTGGTTCTTTCTTACTATCCATCACTTCCATCTCCTCCTCTAGTTCCAAACCACACCTCTGATACTCTGCTCTCTTCCCCTGCTTTGAATTTTGTAGCAGCACTGGGCTCTTTGTCGAGCTTTTTAAAATGCCTGATTTCATGGTAGTGATTTTAAAATGCCTGGTGATCACGACAGTGGAAGGCAGGTGGCAAGGCAGGTGTACATGTTTTCGATGAGAAGCAGTACTGCAGTATTCAGGTTAAAACAGGTGAAGTGCCTTTTCTAGGTCTGTCCAGAGCCGAGCCTCAGACTCATGTCTACTGGCCTCAAGTCCATTTTCTCTCTTGGGAACAGCCCTTCTGGCACAGGTTGGAATTTGGATATTGGTTGTGTTAGAAAGCTAGCTAAAGGAGATTTGGGGAGGGGGCGAGTGAGCAGGTTTGCTCCTTGCTCCGTGTCCCTTCCTTTTTTTTACCTCCGACTCCTCCTCCTCCCTGCGGAAATCTGTGGCTTCAGGCAGGCTTGTCTCAGGGCTTGGGACCCTCAGGCATGGCTGAGTTGACGGCTCCTGGAGAACTGGCATAGTTGCAGAATGTGAGTAGTTTCCCAAGAGAGTGCATTGCCTTTGGCACAAGGATCAGAATAAAGAACCTGGGGCCGGGGATTTAGCTCAGTGGTTTCGCGGCCTCCTGTGCAAGCTCAAGGACCCGAGTTCGATCCCCGGTACCAAAAAAAAAAAAAAAAAAAAAAGGAATAAAGAACCTGTCAGGTGAAGGTGTATTTTTGCTTTTTAAATTTGGTTAGAAGCAATTTAGTTTTAAAGAAAATATGTCTCCCTTGAAGATACGTGGACCTATCAGAATTCGAAGTATGCAGACTGGGATTACAAAGTGGAAAGAAGGATCCTTTGAAATTGTGGAAAAAGAGAATAAAGTCAGCTTAGTAGTTCACTACAATACTGGAGGAATTTCAAGGACATTTCAGCTAAATCATAACATTAAAAATGTGGTGGAGCAAAGCAGAGCCGCCTAATGTTAACTCTACAAGATAATAGTTGCTTGTCTATTGACAAAGTACCAAGTAAGGATGCAGGAGAAATGAAGTTGTTTCTAGATGCAGTCCATCAAAACAGACCTCGTACAGCCATGAAACCTTCTCAGGGTTCTGGTAGTTTTGGAGCCATTCTGGGTAGCAGGGCCTCACAGAAGGAAACCAACAGGCAACTTTCTTACTCAGATAATCAGGCCTCTTCAAAAAGAGGAAGTTTGGAAACTAAAGATGATATTCCATTTCGTAAAGTTCTTGGTAATCCAGGTAGAGGATCCATTACGACTGTATCAGGAAGTGGAATAACTGTCACCTGGACGATTCCTTCTTTGACAGCTACATCAACACCTTTTGGATCAGGGTTATTAGAAAACCGCACTGAAAAGAGGAAAAGCATGCTATCTGGCTCAGAGCTGAATGAAGATTACCCTAAGGAAAATGATTCTTCATCGAACAACAAGGCTATGACAGATCCCTCAAGAAAGTATTTAACCAGCAGTAGAGAAAAGCAGTTGAGTTTGAAACAATCTGAAGAAAATCGGACATCAGGCCTTTTACCTTTGCAGTCATCGTCATTTTATGGAAACAGAGCTGGATCCAAGGACTACTTTTCTAGTGTCACTAACCTAGATAGGACTAATGTTTCAAGCCAAACTCCTTCTGCCAAAAGAAGTTCGGGATTTCTTCCTCAGCCAATTCCTCTTTCTGTTAAAAAACCGAGGTGTCACCAGGATTACAGTGGCTGGAACAAACCAAGAGTGGCCCTTTCACCTCACCAACACCAGCAGCTACAAGGATTCTCCAAGTTTTGAAATACATGCTGTACGAATGCTATTTTACAATCTCTGTTTTCACTCCAGTCATTTGCAAATGACTTCCTTAAACAAGGTATCCCATGGAAGAAAATTCGACTTAATGCACTTATCAGGTGTTTTGCACACTTACATGTTAAAAAAGATATCTGTAATTCCGAGACCAAGACAGATTTACTCAAGAAGGTGAAAAATGCCATTTCAGCTACAGCAGAGAGATTCTCTGGTTATATGCAGAATGATGCTCATGAATTTTTAAGTCAGTGTTTAGACCAACTGAAAGAGGATATGGAAAAATTAAATAAAACTTGGAAGACTGAATTTATTCCTGGAGAAGAAAATTCACCAGATGTTTCAGCTACCAGAGTATACACTTGCCCTGTTATTACTAATTTGGAGTTTGAGGTTCAGCACTCTATTATTTGTAAAGCATGTGGAGAGACTTTCCCCAAAAGAGAACAGGAGTCCACTCACCTGAAAAGTGTGTGAAGACAGAAATCAGTTGGCTTTTTGTTTTTATGTTCCTTAAGTAGCTTTATTTAAATCTGTGACCTTTCGTACATGTTTTTTACGAGTAAAATTCACTGGAAAGCCAGCTCTCTGTGTTACACTAATGACAGTTTGTCATCCTTGAAAGAGGCATTTTTGTTGCCTAACTTGAGCTTTTTGTTTCTTAATCGTCTTTTAACTTTCATGAATCTGTCATGCCTTTGCTGTTTACATGCAGTTTCCAAGAAATGGATTGTTGGTGCTTTAGAATGTGTCGCGGTCCTATCTTTGGTACTCATTGTACACCTCACATTTTTCTTTATAGAGATTCCTTCACACACTTTGTTCATCCTATTCATCTATATTATTGTGATGGTGAAGTTAGAATCTTTTATTTTCTTCTGTATTATTCATATCATGGAGCAGGCATGACCCTAATGTGTCATAACTGAAATTTAAACAGGTAAAAAGATAATATTGCTCCAACTGGGACTCCCCAGGAGGGAGGCTTAGGGAGAAGGAAGAATGCTGTATCTCTGCCTCCCTGGCAGAGAGAGCTCCAACCCGGGACCGCTAAAGGGAAAATCCTGCTGCACATGTGAAATGAAGTACATGAGCTGTAGGGAAAAACTTGAGCATTTAATTATTTAAATAATGCCTGGCTTTACCCTTAAAATAGGGTGAGAATTAAAATGTGACTGGTTTAGGTAATCTCAAGAACTAACAAATTAAACAACAATGAAAAAGCTAGCCAAAGGAAAGAAGGGAAAGAAAATAAATGAAAAAAGAAGGAAAAATGGAAACCAAGATTTTGTAAATAGGGAGGGGTGGAGAGGTTGAAGGGAGAGAAGGGGAATGGGAAAAAATAAGAACCAAGATATATCAGGTACAGGTACAAAGTCCCAGTGATGAATGTGATCATAATGTATAGCTAAAATGTAACAATAAACTTAATGAATAAAAATTTTTTTAAAAAGGACGCTAGCCAAGCAGAGTGTTCCCAAGCCGTGATGTGGGCAGGAGAGGCAGTGTTCAGGAGAGGGACCAGGGAGCTCCCCCAGGCCCTGCAGAGGTGAGAAATCCTTTCTAAGGGGCCAGTCTGCAAAGCATCTTGGCCAGAATGCGCAAAACCAGATGCCATGGATAACATGTGCACTGTCTGAAACCAAATTCCTCCAGCTTCCCAGCCTCCTGCAAATCCCATTTTCTCTCCCCACTGGGGCTCTGGGGTCTGAGGCCGGAGTCACTCTGCACATCAAAGGCGTCACCAGTTTTCCCAGCACAGCTCTCAGAGGCTTTTAACCCGCTTTTGACATTAAAATCACTTTTAAACAAAAACCAAGACTCAATATTCGGCAGGAAAAGGATTAACAGGATCAGCCAGGGGATGACATCATGCTATTTTTGTTGGCATTTCTCCAGCTCAAGAATGAGGATTCAGGGTGGGGAAGGAGGACATATTTTCTTTTCAACTGATTTGGCTGCTCTAAATCTAGGCCAGGAAAGTCCAAGGAGCTGGAAGGAACACACAGGCTGGGGTTGGCCCTCCAGCAAGGTCAGGACATCCACCAACCTGAGGGGATGAGGACACTGGGCCTGCAGGGCAGAGCTGGGAGGAGATGAGCTTTTACGGAATCCTCTGGGGGCTTCAGGCAACAGCAGAGGCAAGGCCCCACTCAGTGATCAAGCTCCAAACTTGCGGAGAGGTGCCCTCCAAAGTGGGCAAGCATCCTGGCATGGCCAGCAGAGACAAAGGAGTCTACAGAACCTGGCTCCCCCATTCACACCAGGCCACTGGGTAATGGCCATCCGGGAAAGCCTACAATGAAAGAGTGGACGCACTAGAGGACATCCCTCCCAGGTTTCCCAAACTTTTGATCTTAGGGACTTCAGACTCAAGTGAGATCCTAAACACACATTGCCTACTCAAGATTGGAGGAACAGAAGCCACAAGACCTGGGACCTGGGACCTCCCAGCTGGGCCTGCCCAGCTCCTGTGGCTGTCCTGGAATCTAATATCACAAATACAAATTGAGTTTCTCTGAGCACTCATTTCTTCATTCACTGGGCACTTACTAAGTGTCTGCTCCAGCCTTGGCACCTCTCCATGAGCAAGTAAGAGACCTCGGGCCTGGAGCACCTAGAAAAATGCTCCTGTCAATGCACAAATGTCATTTTTGGCTCCTAATGAGCTTGGAGTACATTTCTTAGTTCTGGGAGAAGAAAGAGAAGGAGTGAATCAATCCCTGCCCTATGTCCCAACATACTTTCCTGCCCTCCTGGCCTTACAGTCTGACGAAGGAGACAGACATCAAGTAAATGATGACAGAACTACATCTAAACTCCTCTCACCCTGTTGTGCTTTAGATCTAGAATGTCTCCCAAATGTCTCATGTATTTGGAAAGTGACTGGATCATGGGGGCATGATACTCCCCAGTGGATTCCTGCATCAGTGAGTTGGGTAGCTAACTGTGCTATCAGGTGGTGGGACCTGCTTAGAGGTCACTGGGAGTGTGGCCTGTAAGGGTGTACAATATTCTTCTCCCCAGCTCCTCCCCTCTCACTCTGCTTCCTTGCTGCCATCGGACGAGCACCTTTCCTTCCCGTGACACTTGCCATGATGTTCTTTTCTTGGTGCCAGCCCATCATGAACTGAAACCGGGAGCCAAAATAAACCTCTCCTCCTTTAAGTAGTGGGCACCAGGGAGTTTGTCCCAGAGATGGGAAAGTGGCCATACACATCCCAATACACACACACACACACACACACACACAATTGTGAACATGCCAAGCTCCTAGTGGATACTCAAGACCCTCACTATGAAGTCCCAAGCTTCCTTCCCTGTTTTGTCCCCCATCACCCTCCCCTCTGAACCCTAGCACCATCTGGATCCTTGAACCATGCATTTCCCCAAGAATGACCTACCTTTCCCTGCCTCAGTTTCCCCTGGGCTGCCTTATGCCCCTTTCTCTTTTGCCCCAGTCAACTATCCCTACCCACCACTGAAAAGTACACTGACAACTCCAGGGTCTTGAAGTCCCTGCACTTGGAGGTGATCCTGCCAGCTGTCCTCAGCGCCCTTGGTACTCCTGCCCGGTCCAGAGAGGAGGGCAATGGCTGACATCAGCTAAGGAGCAAGGAACCTGGGCAGAATTCTCTGCCTGCTTCTGAGACCCTGGAGGAACCACCCAGTCTGATCTCACCCTTGGAACACCTTGATCTCCCTAGGTGTACACAGTTTTGCTTCGGAAGTTCTTGGAGAGCCAGGTTTGGGCTTCTTCTTCTCTGCCTTCTCCCAGTACCAAGTCCAGAGCCTTGAGCTCATGAGGAGCCCAAATGACATTTGCGCATTGATAGGCAGTCTTTTTGTGTGCTCCCAGCCTGTGACTCTCACTTACTTGTTCCCCATTGCCTCGGGGTTAGTTCCAGTCCAGCTGCTCTGGGCTTTCTTCTCCTGAAGACTGAGAACACTCCTGGGATTTCATGCCCACCTCTATACTTTGATTAAGGACTCACTGCATAGCAGGTCCTTCCCCTCCTCTGCAGAGGCAGTGTCCACTCACAGGAGGGAGCAGAAGCCTGGGTCATCAGCCTGTCCTCTCTGGACCTCACAGACCCCTGAGTCATTGTACTATTGGGGAGCTAGCTAATGGTGCCTTTTTTCTGAGGCTGGTGAGTAGGTGTGGCTTCCTTTGCTAGCCCACCTTGCTAGGTTTCCTAGAAAGCCCCATCAGTGGCCAGGCTGGGTTCCCTACTAAAGTGCTGTTGCCATTTCAGAATTACAACATGAAGGAAGAAAATCAAATTCCCTGTAAATGTGGACTTTTCCCCAAGTTGTAATAGAAAGGTGCTAAAAACTCAGTCTACTGCAAGCAAGGGACCCTGAAGACATTCTGTTCCCAAGCCCTGAACACTTTCCACAGTGTATCAAGGGTCCAGGTCTTCATGTCTTCACCCATCTCTGTTGGGAAACTCTCCCTCTCCCCGCCAAAAGTTTCTAACTCTCTGACTCCATCCTTTCTACCCCCTCTTTCCAGTATCCCTGACCTGGGATATTCACTGTGGAGTATTCATTGCACGGGAGTTTTCTCAGTCATCCTCTCCTCTCCAATCGCTCTCATGGCCACTGAAATCCTGGGGACCAGCAGGGACCATGGAGAGAGAAATTCCAAGTCCTGCTGTCCATAGTCAGCACTGGATGTGGAACTTTCTTGTTGGATTTCTCTGCTTGTATGCAGGTTCTGTGACATATAAGTGCAATTAAATTATGAAGACAGGAATATGCTCTTCTCCCAAAAGAGTGATTAATATTGGAAGGGAGCGCTGCTTAAATCACACAAGAGAAATCCAACTGTTCAGTGGTGCTTTAGAGGGGGCCCATACTGGTTTACCAGAGGTGATTAATCAAAAAGTTCAGGAATTCTGCAAGCTAGTTGTTAAACATTGGCACCATTCCATCATAAATTATGTAAACTTGTAACTAAATACATTAAATGGAAAATTTTAGTAAATGCTAAAAAGGCATTGTTTTCTAATTATTTATCACACTTCATCATTACCTCTTCTATCTTCATGGTGGAATACTGTGTGTGGGACTGCACAGTGTGACCAACTCCACGATCAGTAACTTCATGCTGGGAGCTTGAAGGCAGGCACAGTGGAAACCGTCAAATACAACACATCAGACAGCTTCCTCCACCCAGGTAGACAAGCTTTCACCAGCTCTGCCACCTGCTGCCTCCTCACTCTGCCCATCATTCTGCAGGGTAACATTTGGTTTCTTGCCTGCTCTGCCTTGGGCCATCAGAACTAACAGCCCTAATGGCAGCTGCCTCCCTTACTGGAGGGAGGACTGAGTTACTACTTAGGGCATGGGAGACAACAAGCACATTGCAAACCAGAGGTCTCTTGGCTTCTGTGGAAGGCTCTCCCGGGAAGGGCTCGAACCCTCAGACGCTTCACACACCGCAGATGTGGGGCTGGTGCCTCTCCCTAGAGCATTGGTTTGGTAATTAAAAATAGTGTTTTAAAAATAAAGCAAATATTAGCTGGATGCAGTAGTGTGTATTTGTAATCACAGCACTCTGGGAGTCTGAGGCAGGAGGATTCCAAGTCAGTCCTGGTCTGGCCACTTTAGCCACTGAGTGAGATGATCTCAAAAGAAAAAAAAAGAATGTGGGAATGTAGCTCAGTGTGGAGACCCTGGATTCAATCCACAGTTTCCCTCTCCCCCCCCCACGGAGCAAACATGAAAATATTATGTAGAGAAATAAAAATTTGGATGAATTTTTTAGTTAAAATAAGAGCCTGCAAAGACTTTTCTCTGTGTGACTTTCGTTTCCTGACTACAGTCCTAGGTTGCATGGGTACCTGCACACTGTCCTCCAACATTAAAAGTCCTTTGGGGAGAAGATTTTGAGCATACCTGAAGTTCCTGAGATATCAATAGAAATTAGGTGGACAGAGGGTGAGGAGGAAGTGGTTAGGGCATTCCAAAAGTCAGAATTCAGGAGGAAAGAGCAAGCACTTGCTCGGAGTAGGCTACTGAAGTTCGAATTCCTGCTGTGATATTAGCTGTGCAGTCTTAGAAAGATTCCCTAACTGCTCTGGGCTGTTTTCCACGGCTGTAAACTGAGGTAGTAATAATGCCTATGCAATAGGTTGCTTCAAAGATGAAATCAGATGTGTGTGGGCCACTAGGAGGCTTGATTTTGTTCCAGTTATTGTAAGGAGGGCCTGAGCAGGCACATTTAGGGACTAGTACGGTGTTCCAGAGGGTCGGGGCCTGGCATGCATGTGGGGAGAGGTAGAAGAGGATGGGAGTTTGCTGGGCTCGCTGGTAAGGGACCTGGAGAGCACCACACGCATCTGCCCGGCCACTCTCCCCTCCCCTCCGAGGGTCTTTCTGGAGCAGCTAGCATCGTCGTAGACTTGCTGACGCCCAGGGTGCCTTCCTGTCCCCACAGCCTGGATTTCATCTTTCCCTCACCTCTACTCTCGGCACACAGGACATCCACAGTCAGTGACGACATACATCTTCATACTGCTCATCAGTTAACCCAAACGACATGGACAAGTACACATCTGATTGTGAAAAAGAGGGTAGATGGGGCCTCAATACTTTAGGCAAAGATGAGCTGGTAATCCAGTCTTATAAAGTTGTTTTTTTAAAAAATAATTTTTGCCATTCCGTGGCAAATTTATAGCACAACATGAGAACAGAGGAGCTCTGTGGTCTGTGGATTCAGAGAGATTTGTGTTCAAATTCTGGCCCAGCGATTGACAGGGGTGGGGCACTTGTTTTTTCTTTTAATTCTAGGCTCCTCCTCTCCCAGTGGGGCTGGTGATCATCACACCTGCCCCATGGTGTTACTGTGAAAATTAAAGGACACAAATTGGGAGAGGACAAGATAACTTCCTCCTGCCCCTTGGGGTCCTGTAGGGAAGGGAGGCGCTCCCTCTCGCTGGCCTGTGACCCTGCCCTGCCTCAGCTCCCGTGGCACTGCCCTCCCCTCAGCTCTGTCTCCCACCTCTCAGTCCTTTATCCCAGGGAGGTAATGCTCGCATTTACCTCCGTGACTTCCCCTACTTTGAAAATAGCCTCTTCATTCATCTCTCCTCCAATTACATGATTTGAGTAGTTGAATTGCTCCCCTTAGGCCTGACTGAGATAGTTAGCATGGTACCTGGCCCATACTAGGTACTCTATAAATGGAAACTTATTACACAGAAGAAAATTCCTCTATTGAAGGAATATCTGAGTACATTTATTCAGTGATATTCATTGACTCACAGATAGTGAGTTCACAATATCAAAATTGTGTCATTCCTTAGGTTTTTCATTTATTATGTGGCACCTTCCAGGTGGCAGTCAGCAAGCTCTCTGGGGGTACCCTTCTTGCCTTCTGCTTTCAGCAGTGGAGGGAGCTCTCCGGCCTTCACTGGCCTTTCCTCTGTCATGCCAGCAAGCAGACTCATCAGCCACCAGCTGACAAACTGGTCACCTTGCAATGAGCAACGAGTCACTATCGGGAAAGGTGAGCTGGACTCTCTGGGGAGGACACACAGGGGGGACCAGTGGCCCTGTCAACATGGCCCTAACCTTGATGTGAAGTCTTATATCACAGAGGCAGAGGATTCCCCAGAGGCAGGGAAGCGTGTGGACAGGACCAGGAGGCTGGCTTCTAGGTCCAGTTAGCGGCTGACCTGCCATAGGTTGCTAGTGACTGCCCTCTTTAGGACTTGGTTCTGCTTTGTAAATTGAGATGGCTGCTGTGTTTGTTTCCCTGATGCCGTAACGAATCACCACACACTGGGAGGGCTTAACACAAGAATCTATTCTCAGCTGATGGAGTGGTACACGCCTGTAATCTTAGCCCTCTGGGAGAATGAGGCAGGAGGATCGAAAGTTCAAACCTAGTTTGGGCAACGTAGTGACTTAGTGAGACCTTGTCTCCAAATAAGAAATAAGAAAGGGCTGGGGATGGAGCTCAGTGTGAAGGCCCTGGGTTCATTCCCAGCACCAAAATAAAAAAAAAAAGAAGAGTTTATTCTCTCACAGTTGTGGCCAGAGTGGTGAAATCAAGGTGCCAGCAAGGCTAACTTTTGGGCAGTCTTCTCTTGCCTCTCAGTTGGCATCTGGTGGCTCCTGGCATTTCTCGACTTGCGGCAGTCTAATTCCAGTCTCTGCTTCCACCCTCAAGTGGCCTTCTTCCCTGTGTCTCTGAATCTCCCTCAGAACTGGCCTTTCTGGTCTCTTCCCTTCTCCCTGTGCCCCAGACTTCCATGGTGGAGTCTAACACCTCAGCGTCTGCTCCACACAGAGGCCTTGCTCCCTTCACACCGCATTCCCACTAAGGCAGCAGTTTAATAAGTGTAAAATGCGGCCCTCGCCTCTCTCCAACCCCTCGAGAGTCTCTGCATTTTTATTAGCATGTGGTCCCACGCATACAGAAACCAGTTTTCTCGGCTCAGTTTTCCCTCTCTTGTCCCTGATCTTTGCTAGGCTGTGACAGGGCTGCGGCTCGTGGACCGAGGCAGCTTCCTGCCCCATGTTAACAGCTTCTACCTTCATAGTGTGCAGCTCAAACTCCTATTTACATAGCATTTTTCCTTTCACTCGGCACACTTTAGAAAACAGCAGCAACATAAGCACATATGTAGAGAAGCATAGATTTTGCGTTTCTAATACATATTAAAATTTTTTCATTGGTGTCCCAACTTTATTTCCTCTGTTACATAGCATGGGAGCCATATTTTGGGAAGCGATGACTTGGCGCGTCACCAGTCTACTGCCTTTTTGAGCATCTTTTGCTATGATTTGTTTCTTTTGGGGGGCGAGAACAGTTAGGCGGCCCTCTTTGTCCTTGGTTCCTCTCATGCATCAGCTTTCGGCCTGGGGCACATATTTGTGGTTAAATTATGAACCCCTACAATAGGGTAGAAATGACGACAACTGAAATCCCTACACACACACACTCACATACACTCCTTTATGCCACAACAATTTGCAGAAAATGCTGATTTAATAGTATTAACTTAATTGCTAGGTTGAAATGATGATGGTGATGGTAATAATAAAAGAATTGCTCTCAAATTATTCTGAGAGATACTGCAACATCAACTCATGCCATCCTCATTCCCTAAGAAAGAATTTGGGTTTTAAGATTCAGTTCACATTAGACAAATGGCTCTCTGGCAAGATAAATGATGGCCTTTAATGAGCTTTTTTTCTTGCCTGGAGTAAAATCTCATTCCTTTCTGTAAAAACAGGTGAACACCAATTTCCAAGCATGATTTGAGCCAAACTTCCAAATTTCCGGACTTCCAGGGGGCAGATTGGGAAATGAAATCAGTTACAAGTCCTGGGCTCTGGTTTAAAATGGTCTCTTGCGGGGTGCCATTGGGTTTAAGCTGAGGTTTCTAGGGCCGGGGGACAGTGCATGCTGGGACTGTGTCCTTTTGCCTCTCTGGCATGGGACTAGCTGGAGCTTTGTGGAACCAGGAAAGCAGAGTGGAGTCACCCCTCCAGCCACGGCAGGCATGCCACTGTCTACAATGCTCCAGCCAATGAAAGGGACACAGGCCCTAGTGTCTTCTTTACAAAGACTGACAGAATGCCTGCTGTGCCACCTCTACAGTGAAGAGGACCAGGGGACAGCCTTGACTCCTGAAGTCAAGGAGAAAAACATAAGCTAGGAATTCCTTTGAACAAAAAGGGCTCTAAGAAAGACTCTTACAGCCTTTTGGGATCCCATGGGTGAAGGAAGAAGCCCAGTCAATGGCATCTGAGTGGGTCCAGGTGTGAGGTAAATGAGGACTGAGTGGGAGGAAGAGCATTTCAGACAGAGACATCTGCAGGAGCAAATGCACGCAGGAGCAAAAGGTTCTAGAGAGAAAGTCCTGTCCAGCACTTCTGGTCACTGGTTTGGCTTTGAGGATCCCCCTCTGTTGCCGTAGCCCACTCTCTTGAGAAGCCCTTGTGCTATGGAGTTTTGTATGGGACAGTAATCATATTTATGTCTTTGTTCTTTTGCTACATAGCATTTTGATGTCACTGAGTTAGAGTTTATAATTTGATGGTTATTTTTTTACTATGTATTTATGAGTGTGTTTAGAAGTTTTCTTTACACATGGGTTTTGTGTGAAAATGTTTTGCTTATTGACAGAGTTTTATTGCACTGATATCAGAGAATGTGTTCCGTATATTATCAGTTCTTTGGTGTCTTTTGATATGTCCTTTGTGGCATAGGGTACACGTACATGGTTAATTCTTCTAAGTATGTACCTGAAAGTCTGTTTACTGTTATATTTGAGATGAAAACATCTATAAATTTGATTCAAATTTGTATATCCTTTGAAAAAAGTTTTTGTCTGTTCAAATAATTTCTGAGGGAAGAGATTAAAATCTACCATTATGACAGTGGATTGTCAATATATTTTTATAATTTTCTCAATTTAGGCTTTATATATTTTGAAGCTAAGTTGTAAGGCACATACAGGTTCAGGACAATTACACTATTACTGTATTTGTGATGGCAATGCACATTAAACCCAGGCACTTGCACATGCTAGGCAAGCATGCTACCACTGAACAATGCCCCCGGTCTTTTTATTTTGACACAGAGTCTCACTGGCTGTCCAAGTTTAAGTAACCTGTCTAAGTTGCCCAGGTTGGCCTTGAACTTGCAAACCTCCTCTCAACCTCCTGAATAGCTGGGATTACAGGCATGTGCTACTGGTCTTGGTCAGGATAATTATATTTCCTGTGTGAATTTTTCTTTATTGTCAAATTTTTGCCTATATATTTTGTCTATATATTTTCTTCATATTTTGACTTCAGTCTTTTCCTGTCTTTGGTTTCAGATGTGCTTCTTTTCTGAAAGGCTTTTAGCTAGATTTCAATGTTTAGTCTAGTGCCCAGCACACAGAAGTTGTTCAATAATTATTACTGAATGAATGACAAAAGAAGATCCAATATGAAAATTTTCGCTTTAGCAGATAAATTTGATCTATTATATTTGTTAAGACGATTGATATAGTTATCTGACTGAATTGATACAGTATATTCGACAGCATGTTTCTATCACTTTTTGTTTTCTAAATACATGTTTCATATTTCCTCTTCTTTTTCCCTGCTTTATTGCTTTCTACTGGATCTGTCAAATATATTTTATTTCATTTCCCTTTCTACTAGGTCGAAAGTGATTCTATACCTCTTCTCAGCACAATCACTTGCAGTCTCTGTTACCAAGAAGAAAACAGAGGAAAGAAAAACCCACTACTAATGAACTTCCAGTAATGGACTAGACATTCTGTTTTCTGACCAGCACAATGGCTCTGTAAATTCAATATTAGTGTCTCCATTTTATAGACAAGAGGACTGAGACACAGAGAGTTTAAGTAACCTATCCAAAGTCCCCCAGCCAGTGACCACCAGATCTGGGGTCAGTACGTGTTATCTGATTCTGAAGGTTATGCCTTTCTACCACGTGCCGCATTGCTGACACAAAGGGCAGCCTGGATTGCTGAAGGACAGTTATCACAGAACTGCTCAGTCATTACAGGCTGGTCTGGTCAGCAGACCTTATCTCTGTGTCCAGTGCTAATTCAGAAGTGGAAATGAATGAACGCAGGCCTGGGTGTAAACCAAAAGATGAAAGTAAACAACTCTTGAAATCCTCCAAAATAAACCTCAGCATGAGCTGGATGAGTCCTGTCAACTCTTAAGAACATCTCCAGCTTGACCACTTATTCCATTTGGGAAAGTGGTCTTTTTTCCCAGGGGATCCTTGTCCCCAGCCAGAGCCTGTTCATAAGTGGACATAAAAGAGTATACTTCTTGCCACTATCTCTATATCCTGCTCCTGCAATATTTGTTCTTTCTTCAAACAGGTCCAACTCTGCTGTGATAGCTCCTTCTGGAAGGGTTTCAAGGACCCAAACTGGCAAGAGGCAGCAGTTACAAGGTGCCACGCAATCACTGGTTATAGGAAAGCAAGCGCAGAGGCAGGCACAGGAAGGCAGCGGGAGGGGCAGGCTGCAGAGACCTGGATGACGTCCCAGGAGGAGGCAGGTGTGCAGGATGACTCACACCCCTGCCAGCTCCCACGACTTCTATGACAGTAAGCCATGCCCAGTGGAAGGGTAATCAGTGTTGGATGCCCTGCTGATTTTGCAGGGCTCCAGGGTTGTCTTTGTCTGAAGGATGTCACTCCTGTTCAGAACGGGGTGTGTAAGACTGTGATCACACTCCTGAAAGCTGCTCAGGGGCTTCGGCTGTGCCCAGCAACTGCACAACCTGGGAGGTTTGTGGAGAGCACAAGCCAGGCGGGCCTTAGTGAGCCCCGTGACCGGTATCTGGGGTGCTGGAGTCTCCTTCTAGAGGTGGTGTCTAGGTTCTTTCTGTCCTTAACAAAAAATTGTTGAAGACAAATGCAAAAGGTAGTGAGGTTTTACATTTATTAAAGGTATGAAAATAAAAGGAGAAGTGCAGAGTGAGTTTGGGGCAACTAAAGGTAAGAAAAGAGGTGCACCCTGCAAAGCGCGGGGCGGTGGGGGGGGTGTCACAAAAAGAGTTAATAGTGGCCCCTGGCTTGACGGCCACCGTCTTTTTGTACCTCTCATCCCTCAGGCTGATGTCAGGTCTAGGCTGTCCTATCAAAAACCTACTTGAGTTCTTGCCAGAAGAACTGAAGCCAACACTCTCTGGTTGGATCCAGGAGCAGGGCTTTGGGAAATGCTCTGTGATTGACAGGTCTCACCCACTTCCCTAGCCAGTTCGCCAAGCCCTAATCTCCCGCCTCGGGCCTTCTCAGGATTTCATCTGAGGAAGAGGCCCCTGAGGGAGACTGGAGGCCCTGGAGACACATTTCCCATAGTGAGGGCCACCTGCATCACAGCCACTTGATTTGGGGTACAGGCTGGTTGTGCTTGTTGAAATGCTGATTCAGGGCCCCATCCTAGGCTTCCTGAATCAAATTCTAACAGGAAGAACCCAGGGGTTTATGCTTTCAGTAAGTGGAAAAGTTTGGGGGCTGAGTCTCGATTATTGTCCAAGGGCTCTCTCTCTGTGCAAGTGCTAGAAGAGCCTTGTGCATTAGTGACAAGAAGTCCAAGTCCCTGCTTGGCTTGCTGTGTGACTTTGAGCAAGTCACTTTGCCATCCTGGGCCTCATTTTCTCATTTCTCTTTGAATAAGAGCCACGCAGAGCCTTTAAATGGAGGGGGAGGGCTGGAAGTGACTTAGGGCTCTACTTTGGACACAGGAATTTGGGTGAAAATGGGATTTCTACATGAAGATAATTATGAGTAATTTTTATTGCATACTTACTGGGTACCAGATACTGTGTGTGTGTGTATACATGTATATATTATATATATATATATATTCATTTTCTTTTCTCTGTGTCGCTTTTCACTGTAGCACTTCCACATTCTAAGTTTCTAGATAAAGAACCGGAGGCAAAGAAAGGCAAAGGTCATGGCTAGTAGAGGTGAGATAGGGTTGTAAACACAGTCAGTCTGACTCTAGGCCCTTATCCATACAGCAAAGATAAGGCATCTCTTGGCCATAAAAGTCCTTCTGGAAACTGGAAATGCCAGACCCAGCTCAGAAGCCTGGCCACCAGGCAAACGTGGCAGTCATCTAAACAGAGGTGACAGGTGGAAAGCCAGAAACATGTATAAGGATAAGGAGCAGGAGTTGGAACAATGATAAATACCTCTTGGCTTACCAACCCTAGGGAACACAGTCCTGTCCACGCCCACACGACTGTAAAAATGTGACTCAGAAAGAAAGAATTAACCTTTTCTTCCTATTTTACATTTTCTATTATTCATTCTAATCATTGGTACATTTTAGGTATACAATATAATGACATTCATCATTGGAAATTTGCACCTTTACATAATCTCTCTTGGTTCTTATTTTTCACCCTTGCCCAGCCCTCCCTTCAACCCCTCCAGTCCTCCCTATTTACAAAGATTTTGTTCCTATTTTTCCATTTTCTCATATTAATCCCATTCCCTTCTGTCCTTTCCCCCTAGCCCTCCCACTTCCTTCCCCTTTGCCCCTTTTCTTCCTATTTCACATGACCTATTATACATTTCGTCCTTATTTACACTTTCAGTTTCTCACACCAGAGAAACTATTCGGTATTTACATGTGTGTCCTATTTATTTCACTTAAGAGTATCGCCTCAATGTGCATCCACTTAGCTATAAATGTCTCTAATTTCTCATTTTTTATGGCTGAGTAGTACTCCATTTTATAAAAAAACCCACATTTTCTTTATCCAGTCTCCAGTTGATGGGCATTTGGGCTGTTTCCAAGTTTTAGCTATCACAAACTGTGCTGCTATGAACATGGGCGCAAAGGGGTAGGGGTAGTGGGAGGGGCAGGGGAAAGGAAAGAAGGGAAAGAAAAAATGATGAGAAATGGAAAAAATGGAAATAAAGTCTTTGTAAATAGGGAAGGGTGGAGGGCGTGAAGGGAGGGCTAGGAATGGGGAAAAAATAAGAACCAAGATGCATTATGTAAAGGTACAATTCCCAATGAGAAATGTAATTGTGTTGTATACCTACAATGTACCAATAAAAGAATTTAATACATTAAAAAAAAAAAAAGAAAGAAAGAATTAAGGATTTACCCTAGGCGGGTGGCAAAATCTTATGTGAATGGGTGAGTACACTTCAGAGCACCCTGTCCCCCTCCAGCATGCTCTGGGACATTGGCTCTAACTGTACCACTTACAATCTGGATGCAGAAATTGGTCCCCACTTCTTGTTCCACAGCTTCTGAGACAGACTTGGAAAGTTACAAAGCAACTACAAAGCCACATATCCCTTACCATGGAGACTTGCAGGCACCAGGGACTAATTAGGCCTCAGGACCTTGTTGGTGACAGATGCCTTTCTATGGGCTGGTCCTTTCTGTATGCCCCTAGAAGAGGGGTAGGGGTCTCTTTCTGTCCAGCATCAACTCTTACCTTCATGATAAGGAGTTCCTAGTCTTCACTTTTAGCTCTGGCCTCTCTCTGGAGCCTCAGGCTGTTGTTTACAGCCGGCAGCCTCCTGGAAATCTCTGTGTGGAGGCCCTACTGGTGACTCACTGTTCAACTGGTCCCAAATGGAGCTGTCTTCTACCCTTGTCCCTGGCCTCCTTTGCTTTTCTCTTGGTTAATGGAGCCAGGGTTCACCAAGTCCTTCAATGTTTTCCATCATCCTGGAGTCCTTGACTGGAATTCTGGGATCTTTGGGGGTCAGCACCACCCACCTTCCCAGCTCCATGCCCAGCCCTCTGCATTCCAGCACACCCGTGCCCTTTGACACTCTGGTATCTTTCTTGCCACCATGTTTCCTATTGGAATGCCTTAATGCCTCTTCAGTCTGAATCCTTTCTCATCCTCTAAGACCTGGCACAATCCCTTTGAGCAGCCTTGTAAGAGTGGAACCCTCCCCTCCCCAGGGGACTTCTCTCCTCGGGGTCCCATGGCTCTTTCCCATGCCATTGGTACACACCCTTCACTTGGCATTGCAAACATGAGGTTGCGAGTTTCTTCCTGGAGAGAAATTCTAGTACATACACTCTCATGCTTGATTTGTGTTCCCAGTGCCTAGAAAGTGTTCCCAGATGTGTCTGACTACAGAGACCCATGATTTGATAAATGGGTCTGAATTTCTGGAAGAATGGGTTTTGGGGGAGCTAGTTTCTGGGGAGCTCAGGATTTTCTGCAAAACAAACCTGTGACACAGGGAAGGACAGGTGTCTGGAGTGACTGGCCGGATGCCGTGCAGCCTAGGACTCTGTGTATATGTGAGTCCCAGTGAATCAGGCCTGGCCACGCACAACCCTTGGCCCATCCCGCCTGCTTCCCCCGCTGTCCTGGATCCAGTGACAACTCACCGCCTTCTTGCCTGTGAGTCTAGGATCTCCCTTTGTTCCTGTCCCCCTTCTTGGCTCTGCCAAGAAGCTTCTCTTCAAATGAGGCAGCATGACTTTTTTGAAGCTCCAAAACATCTTCCCTGACTGGCATTTCAGACTGAGAGAGCCAGGATGGGAAAAGCCAACCAGGAGAGGTGTCAGTCCTGTTGACTCTTAGTCCTTCCAGAGCAGCAGCTCTCTAAACCCTTTACCAGCATCACCTGGGCGTTTATCAAACAGCTCTGAGACAGCTTGCTTGTTGGTGAATCCAGATGAATTCCAGAACATGCTTATGATGGTTAATCTTATACTCTTTTTTTTTGGTACCGGGGATCGAACTTGGGATTTGCGCTTGTGAGGCAGGCAGCAGAACCACTCAGCTAAATCCCCGGCCCTATGATGGTTAATCTTAACTGTGTCAATTTAATTGGCTTGGGAGCTGTCTAGTAGAATAAAGCATACTTCTAAATATGTAGGGGTGGGTCATGGAGGCATGACCTTGGAGCCTATATATGGACCCTTGGCCCTTCCTTTCTGGCACTGTTCTACTCTGCTTCTCAGCTATAATGAGCTAAACAGCTCTGCTCCATGTTGCCCTTCTGCCATGATGTTCCTGCTTTGGAGTCAGCTGACCATGGACTGAATCCCCTGAAATTATGAACCAAATTAAGTTGTGGTGTTCTCCTTTAAGTTGTGGGTGTCGGGTATTGTGTCACAGCAATGGGAAAGCTGAGTAATGCAATGCTCCATTGCTATTGGCTGGAGGGAGTTGCTTCCTCCATAGACAAGTATCAAGGAGTTGGGGCAGAGCAGGCTGAACCCCATAAAGGGGGCAAGGTTTGAGGGACTGCAGGGGCTGTTCCTTCTCTGGGTCGCTGAGAAGATACCTGAATCAGAAGGACGGGGGTTGGGGAGCTCCCCAGTTGGGCTGGCACCTACCCTGCTCTAAGCCCTGGCCTTTTGGGGGGGCTGTGCACTTGGCCATGGGTGAAAAGCAGGATGTGAGTCTCTTTTCACTTCCTGAGGCCCCTGAGACAGTGAGAGGGAAGAGGGAGGGTCATCCCACCAGTGAGAAGTGGACTACCTTGTACACCAAGCCCAGTCCTAAAATTCAACCCTACACACTGGATCATGTGACTGAGCAGAAATCCATAATGGCCCACTGCACTTTGGCTCTCTTATGCCTTATATGTCCACCACTATCAGCACTGAGTCCTCCCTTAGAGGGATGCGGTTTTAAATGCAACTTAGGCATCTGAGAGTAAGAAGTCAAGTGGTTGCCAGTGATACACCCAGGGGCACATGTCTGTTGGTCCACATGGCAGGTAGATGTGGCCTTCAGAGAGAGCCCAGGACAGAAGAGATGCTGGGACACAGGTGAAGAGGCAAGGGAAGAAGAGCTAAAGAATCAGAGCTTGCACTTCTCAAAGGTCTCCCGCTGTCCTAGTCTCTCCCTTAGAATACTGCTTTACTGCTTTGGCTGCACATTTCAATCAAATGAAGTACTTTTAAAATAAGTAACCATAACTCTCCTCTCCCATCAAAACCAGTCTTGATTGCACTGCCCTGGTATGGGCTTGGCATCTTGTTTCTAAGACTTCCTGGCAGTTCCGGTATAAGCCGGGGCTGGTTGCCATCGCTAGGAGAGAGGCTGCAGGTTGCCTGTCTGTCTGGGGTGGATCATTTACTCCTATGCTGAATGTGGGACCAGCTTCAGTACATAGAATAGGTAATTTCTTTAGATGTCTCATTAATTTCTGAGCTAAAGACATCTACAAAGGGAGAATTTGTAGCCCTACAGATCTAACCTGCCAGCTACATGAGGGCAGGGGCCATACCTGCCTTGTTTCCCTGGGACCTCAGCACCCCATAAGAATGAATGTTTGGTATGAGTGCGAAGACAGCCACTCATGTTTTCCTGAAAGCATCTGAGCCGGAAAAGCTCACTTTTGGGAGAGATCCTGGGCTTCAACACTGCAATGGGCTTTAACAAATATGAAGTCTACATCACAGCGCTGTCAAGATCAAGTGGGGTTGGGCTAAAAATGAGCTCTGGGGCCAGGGATTTAGCTTAGTGATTCCACTGCCTGCCTCACAAGGGCAAGGACCCAAGTTCGATTCCTGGTACCAAAAAAATTTTTTAAAAAAAGAGCTCTGGTGAGCATATCTCACCTGTGAATGACTGCACTGATTCCTTGCTCTGCAGCATGAGCTCCTATTCATTCCTTAAAACCCAGTTCAGATGTCACTGTTCTCTCAGTTCTTCAGATTAATCACACACTTCACATATAACTCTAGTGTGGCACTTATCAGTTTATATTTGTATGTTAGGGCTTTTTCTCCACCAGGTACTGGACCAAAAGGTTTAAAACAGTGATTTTATACATTGTCTTCCTTGAGGACAGAAGCTGTCAGGTAAATCTGTCACTGTACCTAAGAGGGCCTTTCTTCTGGGGGCTTTTTCAGCAGCTAACAGCATGTCAGCGTTGTGTTGCTGAGTCTTAAGTAACTACTAGGTATTTATAGGGGAAAAGGGACCTTGGGGTTGAATGAGGACAGTGGGTAATGGAGAGGGAAGCAGGAGCAAGGGCCTTCAGAATGAGGTCAAGGAATGGTGTCAAAGTCACCTGGGTCCCTCCAGGTACTCTGTGGAAGAGCGAGACTGCTGGGGAATGAAGCCTTTGAAGGCAGAGGGCAAGGCCATGTAGCCTGAGAAGCGGGGGAGGTTGAGCAAGATCCACTCAAGTATGGTAGGAGGATTAAATCAAAGCCACCTCAAACGTGATCCATCTGAAGGCTCACAGTGCCTCTGCCTACCCAAGAGCCCAGAGGGACCCAGGGGGATAGGCTGAGACAGTAGCTCAGAATCCCCAAATTGAAAGTATGAGCTTTAACTGGAACACAGCTGCAGGAACACTAAGTGATTTATCCTACAGGGTAGCACAGTTGGATGGATTCATAAGCCTTTCATTAGAATCTCTGAGAGGGAAAGCCTGGGAAAACGGTATTATTCTGATGACAAAACCTACAAAGTGTCTCTGGGGACATGCCTTAGACATGGTGGCCACAAGATGTTAACAGATGTTGTGGCTTATATCTAGATGTTCCCCCAGAGCCTCATGTGTGGAGTGACTGGATCATGGGTGTGACACTGGATCATAGCTGTGATACTGGATTAGTCCACTGATTGGTTTAGCATAGTTCTGGGTGTGGGTGGTGGATATTTTGAAAAGGAAAGACCCACCCTGGGTCAACCAACAGACTTGCAGCCTGGACAGAATAAAAAGGGAAAGAAGAAAGGCTTGCTGCCTCCTGGCTGCCATGCCATGAACTGTTTCTCCTTTGCCCTGCTGCCCTGCCTTGGAACCAGCCAACTATGAACTGGAACCTCTACAAATTGCGAGCTAAAATAAAGCTTTCCTCCTTTAGCTTGTGGGTGACAGGTATTTTCATCTCAACCAGACAGTAGAACAACAGAATTATGTGTAATGGGTTCTGTGGTCAATTATGGAGGGAAGGACTGGATTATACAAATTTAAGTTCAGTCCCTCTCTCTGTCTCCATTCCCCCAGCCCGCCATCTCAGAATCTTAATAAGAATGCATCTTGTGAATTGCTAAGAGAGGGATATATTTCCCCAATCTGTCAACACAGAGCTTTCCCCTTCTTTTCTCTCTTCTTTTCTTTTTTTCTTTTGGTACTGGAGATAAAACTCAGGACCTTACGCTTTCGAGGCAGGTGTGGGCACCACTGAGCTAATCCCCAGGCCCATCTCTCTTATTTTCTCTTCCTCCTTTTTCTAATGGCACAACTCAGTCATATTGTTCTGTAGAACATACTTTGAGACATCCAACCATAAACATCTCACTGTGTATATAGTAGTTGTGAAATCATAAAGATAATAGGAACAAATCAAAATCAGTAATACCTGTAAAAATTTCACCAGCCAAAAAGGGATTTAATTCCAGAAATGTAAAGATAGTGCAGTATCAGGAAATTAGGAGGGAAATTCTTAATATCAACAAATAAAATAAGAAAAAAAAAAAGATAATCTCAACAAATAACAAAAAAATATATGTTTCAACACCCTGATTTAAAAAGTCTAATTCCTGGTTTAAAAGTCTAAAGATGGAGATTAGTAAAACAGTCCCTTGACAGCATAAAGATAACCCATAGTAAAGTAAGACAAAGACATTGATACTTTTGCTATTACTTAGCATGGTTCTTGAAGTTGTATATTTACTCATGAAATGAAATTATATGTGTAAAGGAGAAAAAAAATCATTTGCAGATGGAGTACTACTTCCTCAGGAAAGGAAGGCATCAATTGAAAAAGTATAAGAAGTATTCTGAGAGTAAGACAATATCTAGATGCAGGATATATTTAATCATACTTCAAAGTAGAAACATTTAGAGAAAAAAGATCCTAATTCCTAATAGTCCAACAAAAATTAAATTATATAAAGAAACCTCAATGGGTCCTATATGACCCATTTGTTTTGTTTTGGTTTTTTTCTGGTACCAGGGATCAATCTCTGGACCTTATGCTTTCGAGGCAGGAGTGGCTCCATTGAGCTAAATTCCTGGCCCTATGGGACACATTTGAAGGAACCCTTAGAACTTTATTGAAAGATGCTAACGAAAGTGTGACTAAATACATAGCCATGCGTCTTAGTTACTTTTCTCTCATTGTTGAGACAAAATACCCAACACCCAAAGTTAAAGGAGGAAAGGTTTATTTAGCTCACACTAGGTAGAAGTTTCAATCCATAATCGGCTGGCTCCAAGGCAGGGTGACACATGGCAGAGGGGCAACAGTTCATGGTGGCAGAAGACAGTAAAAGCAACAAGGGGCCTTAGTACTGTCTTTCTGCCCCTTTTATCCCATCCAGACTACTTAGGGTGGGGAGCACTCACACCTTTAATCCTAGTGCCCTTGAGCTGAGCACTGCACCATGAATCAATCTCAATGTCACATACTCTAGATCCAGCCACCTCTGAAAGGCCCCACCTATGACCACATGAGGCTTTGCGGGGCGGGGTGGGGGGGGTGTACTTCTAGACACAAGCTATAACACTATGCATTATTTTCAGATGGAAAATGTGAACACTGTAAAGATGCCCATCTTACCCAACAAATTTATAAGCTTAATGATCTTGCAATCCAAAATGGGCTTCTTTAGTTGTTTATCAGAGAAAAATCTAAAATTCATCAGGAAAAAAAATAGTTGATTTTTTTTTTGTACCAGGGATCAAACTTGGGATCTTGCACTTGCGAGGCGGGTGGCAGAAAAAATAGTTGATTTTTTAAAATGTTGAAAAAAATTGATGATGGAGGACTCAACCCCTCAGTCGATTATAAAACAATAATAAAGTGAGCACTGTGGTACGAGGCTAGGAATTGGCAGCACAAGGATGAATCACTGCAGTGAAACAGATCCTAGACTACAGATTTGTGTGTGTGTGTGTGCGTGCGTGCGTGCATGCATGCAAGACACTTAAAGAAGCTGCCCTTTTAAGGAGGAAGACACTGTCCTCCTGCGTTCCTCAGAGTGAGCTCCTGGGGGTGAGGAAGGGGTGCTGTTAATTGGGGCATGTGACAGGGCACTGAAGACAGAAAGGGATGCAGGCCAGAGTGGCAGAGTGGGGAGTAAAGAGGAAGGTCACCAGCTTTGCAATGCTGCCCTGAGCTGGAAATCAGAGCCCAAGCAATCAGAAGGAAGTGGACAGCAATTTTCTTGGCAAGGAAACTCCCCCCTCCCCAGGTTATAATGCTGTCCTGAAGGTTGTGATGTTGAGTGGGGGGGACAGGGAGGTCAGTGGACTTCATCTGCAAAGTTTGATATCAGAAAAGCTCCACATTGGCAAATGCGGGAGGAGATTTGTAGAAGTTGGTCCCAAGCCTGGAGCATGAGCTGAGGTGAGGGTGATCACCCTGCAGGCTGCTGCCTTCCTCTCTGAGGAACTGCTCCCGGTGTTTTCTGAGATCTCTAGCAGGCAGAGTGGCACGGAGAGCTCCTGTCACCTACTGCAGCACCAGCCTCCCAGAGACCCCCTCCATCTCTGGGGAGTGGGGCGCTGCGCTCAGGGGTAGGGGCTGCGAGAGCCACGGGACCTGCACTCTAGGTCTGACTTCCTCTTCCTAGTAACCTGGAGCAAGTTCCTTACCCTTTGCTAACTGCAGTGGTTGCCTCTGTGGCATGGAAACACCTACTTTCCTCTAGGCACTCCCCTGTCCTCAAGATGTTCTAAAACACTATCAAGGAATTCAAGTTTGGGTTAGGGGAAAGGGAAGAAGGAAAATGAAAAACAGAAGTAGCACTTGAGCAATCATTTCCTCCGTCAAACCCCAAACAGGCTGTAATTACTGTTATAGTGCCGCTGGAGGTGGTGGCTGGGCTGTTATTTGAGGATAGGGGACAGGAAAGAAGGAAACATTTAGGATCCTGCTTGGGACTAGGGGAATGGCGGCCACACTGACCCTTGTTACAGAACTGCAGACTTCCAGAACCAGCAGGGTCCCTTTTACAGGGAGAGATAAAGAACTGGTACCTAGGTTCATACTGGAAATGATGGATCCCCACCGGAGGGCCCAGGTGGCAGAGGGCTTGTTCCCTGTTCCTTTGCTTGTGACTTGGTACTGACCTAGGGCGGTCAGCAGTGTTAGCATGGCGTGGCTTCCTATTGCCTTCTTGTGGTGGCTCAGGGTTATTATTTTAAGTGCTAACAGAAACAATTACAAGAGCTCTGAATTCTCCTTGGTTTCGATTTTCTTTTAAAACAAAATTTCAGGGAAATATCTAAATTGAGATGGCTTATAAGATGATTCCCTTCAGGATCCTCTAAATGTTGAATAATAAAAAAAACCTACAAATAAGAGAAAAAACCAAAAAGACAGGGGAACCCTCCAGCAAAATATCAGTTTTCAGTGGGCAACACAAGAGTCAGCCCCTCCAGGGTCACCCTAGGTCATTGATGGCAAACTTTTTAGAGTTTTCAATAATACTAAACAGCCCACTGAGGCACAAGTGCTATATGTTAGTCACCTCTGCCCTAGGTCAAGCACATAAGCGTTGGAATTTGGCAGATCTCAGCTTGAAATCAATTTCTACACTAGACTGTGAATGCCTTAATTTTCTTCTTTCTAAAGTGGGTTGAATCAATAACAAATGCTGGAGGGGCTATGGGGAAAAAGGAATCTGTCTCCACTGTTGGTGGGAGTGTAGACTGGTGCAACCACTGTGGAAATCAGTGTGGAGATTTCTCAAAGAAATAAAACTGGAGATTCCATTTGATCCTTCTATTCCCCTTCTTGGTATCTTCCTGAAGGAATTAAAAGCATCATACCACAGAGATATATGTACACTCATGTTTATAGCAGAACAGTTTGTAATAGCCAAATCTTGGAAACAGCCCAAATACCCATCAAATGACAAGTGGATAAAGAAGTGGTTTTTTTTTAATACAATGGAGTACTACTCTGCCATAAAGAAGGATGAGCTTCAGACATTTATAGCTAAATGGATGCACCTTGAGAGCATACTCTTAAGTGAAATAGATCAGACACATACGTTTAAATACCGCATTGTTTTTCTGGTGTGAGAAACTAAAAGTGGAAATAAGGTCTGAAATGTATAATGGATGTTGGGAAATGGGAAGAGGAGGAAGGAAGGAGGGAGAAAGGAAGGAAGGGACAAGAAAAAAGTGAAAAAGAAGGAAAAAATGGAAACAAAGCTTTTGTACATGGGGGGGTCGGGGGGAAAGGGATAAAACAAAATAAAATTTATTTTAAAAAAGAAAATAAATTGGGTTGAACCAAGATGCAGATTTAAGGGTGATTCATTTAAAGCTCTTAGTACCATGCACTCAATAAATGTCAGCTGTTGTTATTAACGTCATTACTATACGATTTGTGTATTTCTCACTATAATTTTCCACCTGTATAGAGTAGGCCCTACTTCCTGAGGCCTCAAATGCCAAGATTAAGGGTCATTTTTACACAGTAGTTTCAAAAGCTGACTGCACACTGAAATCAGTTGGGAGCTTTGTTTGAAACCTAGATCGGGCTGAGATAAAGCACAGAGATAGAGCACTTGCCTAAGATGCATGAGGCCCAGGTTCATTCCCCCTGGCACTGCAAAAACCAAACTAAAACAAACAAAACTCAAAGTCCCTAGGTCTTTAGGATGCGTCCTCTAAAATTCTGATTCAGTAAGTCTGAAGTAGGGCCTGCTGGTCTCCAACAAGACATTTATGAGAAAACAGTTTAGATACCACTGAAACTTTAGGAAACATTCTAATCAGCATGTTGGGCAGTTTGGCATGTATGAACACTTTGAGCTGTGGCGGGCTTTTGCTGTGGTCAGATTGTTGCAGTCAATACAAGGTTGCGACCCTCCTAGACAGGAGCAGAAACAAGCCCATTGTTTGGCTTTTCCCTCAGGCTTGAGATTGCAGGAGGGTGAAACTTCAGAGCAACTTGCTGAGACCCCAAAAGATTCCTAATCCTCAAGGTCACAACTCTGTCTCCTCCTCTGTGTGTCTGCGCCAGGGCCTGCGCTTTCCCCAGCACTCCTGGCAGCGGGCCCAGCCTTCCACCTCTGCTGAGGCAAGCATCCATGTCCTCCTGACGACCTCATCAGAAACAGTCCCTTCCCCAGGCCAAGACTTCTCACCAGAAATTCACTGGAGGCCCCTCAGGCAAACTGCGAGTGGGCTTCCTGTTCCCGGCTTATCCCTCCCTCTGAGTCAAAATGCAGACCCCATTCGGGCACTGAGTCATTTGTGGAAGCTACCTGTCCCAGAACAGGTTTCTCAGCTCTTCAGACGTTGCAGAATAGCAATCAATACATTTTTCCCACAATACCTGTGAACCTGTGACCGCTAGCTTAAGAAAAAAAAAGTTCTTTAAGAGCAAAAAAGCAAAATAACTTTTGCTTTCACTCCTGCCTCCTTTCAAGCTGACATCTCTAAACAAAAACAAAATGAAGGCATTAAATTAGCCTGCACCACAAGAAAGAGACAGCATCTGCCTGTGTTTTCCCAGGAGGACATGTGTAAGTTTGCTTCCCTTCTGCTGTACCTGTACGTTGTATAGGAAATGAGCATTCTGCTAAAATAAGACTAAGGAATGTCACGCAAATGACCCAAATCTACATAGGGAGTAGAGCAATCTGGGATGTTGACTTGGCTTTATCACCAATGGGTCTGATCGCCTCTGGAAAAGGACCTTTCTCTCCAATTCCAGGTTTCTCCCCTGTGATGGGTGGTAAGGTGACTGGGGTAGGGTGCAAGGTGACTGGAAGTGAGGGTGGGTGGGGTTGAGTTACAGTGTTGTATTGTCCAAAGTGGCAGCCACTAGCCATTTGTAGCTATTGAAATTAAAATTAAAGAAAATTTAAAAGTCATACTTTCTATTGCACCAGCTACATTTCAGGCCCTCAAAAGCCACACGTGGCAAATGGCTACCATATTGGACAGTGAGAATGAGGCATTTCCATCATGGCAGAAGGTTCTGTTTGGAGTACTGGCCTAGAATGGGGAGTACTGCAGATGATTCCATCCCACCATTCCTCTCCAGTAAGTGCCCAGGCCAGACAGTGCTATTCAAGCACAGCATTCTTGCCTCCTGCACCAAATGTGCAGAATTCTTTTCCTGATCGAACCATCTTTTCTAGAGATTCAACCGTCCTCAACTGATCTTGGACTATACCTATAAGACAAACCATGTGCTTCGGGGCATCAGGGTTGAATTCTAACCTTTCTGTACTGTGACCCCTTTGGCAATCTGGTGAAACCTATAGATTCTCTTCAGAAAAAATATTCTTTTTTTTTTTTGGTACCGGGGATCGAACTTGGGATCTTGCACTTGAGAGGCAGCCGAAGGAACCACTGAGATAAATCTCCGGCCCCCAGAAAAATATTCTTACATACAAAAAACAAAAGATTATAAAAGAAATCAATTATATTGAGACACAGCTTTCAAACGAGTAAAAGAATAAATGCTTGACATAATAGTAGGCAGGCTCTTAAAACTTAGAATATCACATAATATGATCTAGTGGCAGATTCTTTTTTACTTAAGAATGTATAACTTGAAAGAAGGGAAAGGAATATGAGAAAAGGAAAAAACAGAAACAAAGTCTTTGTAAATAGGGAGGGGTGGAGGGGATGAAGGGAGGGCAGGGGACTGGGGGAAAAAAAGGAAGAGAGATACAAATTCCCAATGATGAATGTCATCAGACTGCATACTTAAAATGTACCAATAAACTTAAAGAATAAAAACTATACACTGACCAAATTAAAAAAAAAAAGAATGTAAAACTTGTGACAGCTCTTGTGGAGGCAGCTGGCATGAGACTGGGGAGCGCTGAGCTGTGTGTCACCCTGAGTTGCCCAGATCCGAAAATAGTATGGTCAGGATGGCTAAAGGTGACCCCAAGCAAGACAGGGTAAGACGTCTCCTTATCCCTTGTTAATGCAGATGTGCAGAGAAAAACACAAGCAGAAAATTCTAGACATCCCTGTCAACTGTGCAGCATTTTCCAAGAAGTGCTCGGAGAGACAGAAGACAATGTCTGGGAAAGAGAATTCTAAATTTGATGAGATGGCTATGATTGAAAAATGAAAGAGTATGGACCACTCAAGGGAGGCAAGTAGACAGGACGCTAATCCCCCAACTCCCATCTGGATTCTTTCTGTTCAGTTGAGAATTTATCCCCAGGATCAAATCCACAAACCTTGGTATCTTGATGGGAGATGTGGCCAAAAAGCTTTGTGAGATGTGAGGTAACTTAAGTGACAGTGAAGAGCAGTCACACATCACCAAGGTGGTGAAGGTAAAGGTAAAGTAGGAGAAGGACATCACTGACCACAAATCTAAAGGGAAGTTTGATGGCACAAAGGGTACCACCAAAGTAGCTCAGGAAAACTTGGATGGGGAAGAGAAAGACGATGAGGAACAAAAAGAGGAGCAGAAGGACAAGGAGAGGGGAAAAGAGGAGGAGGAGAAGGAATAAAAAATTGTTTATCTGTCTCCTTGTAAATACCTTAGTGCTGTGATTGCCATATCTCTTGTTTCAGACATGTCTATTTCCCTCATCAGGTTTAATTACAAAATGTGATCATGATCATATTGTAGTCTCTTGAAATACTCTAGAAATTGTCAGTGATTAACATGAAGTGGCCATGGGTATCCGGAGCACCCTGAAACTGTATCAAAGTTGTACATATTTCTAAATAGTTTTAAAATGCAAAGGCACTTCTGTGTTCTCGTCACTCTGTGAATTTTGCTATTGGTGTGATAAGGCATTTGAAGATGTTTCTGCCATTTTAAAAAATGTGTAAGACGATGTTAACTATACAATCACTGGCTAGTTATCAACTGCATACAGCTATAGTTTGTAAAAAGAATAAAGCAACCAAGCCAAACTCCTAATGCTCCTTGCTTGGTGCTGAGGCTTTAGGGATGGATGCCTTTTGGAGGGGTTGCAGCTCAGAGCTGCACTGTGGGGCTGGACCTATTATTGCCAAAGCCATGAGTATCCATTTAGCTTCAGTTGTCTTGTTTTTGTACGTAATGACATAGCATTTTGCCACTGCGCTTAGCTGTGGACCAAGGGGGTCAGCTGGTATAAGAAGTGTTTGGATTTTGTTTTCTTTTACTTAAGTGCACTAGATTTACATTGCTTTTTTTTTAAACAAACTGTAGGACTTCACTCTTGCAAAGCAAAGAGCCACTCCATCAATGAAAGTTCAAGAACCTTCTGCACTTAAACACGTTTTGTAATGTTTTATTTTTTTGTTTTAGAATGCTAAAATGTTTTTGAAATTGAACAGCATTACATTAAAAAGAATGTATGTGTGACTTTACTGTGATTTTCAAGTAGTGTTGAGAATAAATGATATTTTGAGAATTTTGCAACAGCTCTAATGAGATAAAAAAACAACTATGCTGTCTTTGGTTTAAAAAAAAAGTCACTGGTAGGATGTGCCCCTTCCATGTATAATTGGAGGAAATGCTAAATTTCAGTTACTAGTTAGCAAAAGGAAAGATATAATTTTTTTCCATCCATCTTTGTGGGATCACTGAATTCTATCACCTGATCCTGGAGAGTTCTATGGACCCTGGGGAGGATTCCCTGGACTAGGGGATCTGGTTGACTATGTGAACTAAGTGGAAGTCCTTTCCAAATCTGAAGTTTTACAGCCATATAAAATAAATTTCTCCTAGTTGTTCATGTATGTATGGAATATCAGTGTATCAAGAATGAAGGGCTGGGGATTTAGCTCAGTGGTTTTGTTGCCTGCTGTGCAAGCACAAGGACCCGAGTTTGATCCCCGGTACCAAAAAAAAAAGAAAAAAAAAAGAATGAGGTCCTTAACCACAGTCCGCTTCTTCAGGAACATCCGATGTTGCTGAGGTGACATGATGTGACTGCTGAGGGTGGGGCGGGGGGCGGGAAGCAGAGAGGGAAGAAGCGGTCAGGACACTGGGAAAATCTCTGTCATTTCCTGTAGTGAAGAGAGGGAGAGAGGGGTAGAGGCTGTCACTGCTTAGCAAGCCTGACCGCAGACTCATTCCCTCCATAAAGAACTCAGAGTTAATGCCATGAACTCGATAGGTGAAGCTAGAGAATGCAATGGTCACCATTTGGAAAGGACAGCCTTCCTTTCAAACCCTCCTCTCTCCAAAATCAACCTTTTATATTGTGATCTTCAGTGCCTTTTGGGCACTTTTATGTCTTTTTCCAAACAAATAGAATGCCCATTAGCGAAAAGAGACTTTCTACAAGTATGAGTGACAGTGCAGGAGTCAATATTTATGGCCTGGGCCCTGAGACCGATATAGTCTTCTCTCTTTCAGAGCCTGCGGCCAGGCCCATGTCTGTGAAAATTGATTTATACTAGAATTTTTTTTTCCCCTGTTAAAAAGAAACATGTGCCTCCCACTTTCTTCTGGGCATGTTGACAGATCCCAAGCTCAGTCAGACATAACAAAACTCAGCTGGCCATAGCAGCAACACCCAAATCAAACTTGATTTCCAATTAGTCAACATTTCATGATCTTAGAGTCAAGCAGCACCCTCCCCACACATACCCCCGTCTCTCCTCCAGCGAAATGCTCTCCCCTGCCAGCCAGGGAAAGGCGCTTGACTTCTCTGACCTGACCGGGCCACCCTTGTGAAGTCAGAATGTCATTTCATTCTTTGAGTCTGTTGTCATTCATTAGTTCATTCATTCTGCAAATGATTACTCAGAAGTTTTTGTGCTTGCTGCTCAGGAGTACATGTTAAGGAATGGGAGCTGACATTTACTGAGCAGCTTCTATCTGCCAGTACGATGTACTTTCTCATCCTTTATCTCATTTAATGTTTACGGCTACCCTTTGATGTTAGAAATGCTATCTCAGTCTCAGCTATAAACAGTATAAAGCTTAGAGGGGCAGAGTAACAGTGGACCCTTGACTTATGAACTGGATCGGTTCCCAAGGGCTGGTTGTAACCCAAGTTGGTTATAGGTCAATACAGCTGAGGACTGGATGTTTACATGGGTACATGCTATAGATAACAAGAGGCAGATGAATCTTCCATTAACCTAATTAACCCAAGTTGTTCGTTTGTCAGGCCAGTTGTAACTTGAGGGTCTACTGTAGCAAGTTATTCATAAGTACTTAGCTTGTCAAGTAATTCCCTAGAAAAGGGGAATGTACACAGCATTGATATAGCTAGGCAGAATTACAGCTGGAACTAGAGATATAAGAAATAATTAGCAATGCAAGACAGGACGATCATTTTTAAAATGAAGGGAGAGACAAGAAATATAGGGATCATTGTGGCCTGGATGGTCAGGGAAGATGGGCAGACCTCAAGGATAAAGTCTTGGCTATTGGAAAGGGGATGAAAGAAGACATTCCTAGCAGTGAGTGGTGGCGAATGGAGGCCTAGAATCAGAAATTAAACATAAGCACACATGAGGGTAATGCCTTCCAGGAGTGAGGGTATCCTAGCATGATGTCTTATGTGAAGGAGCAACCAGATGCACTGGGGAATGAAAGAGCCAGTGAACAGACACTGGTGGGTGGTGACAATAGAGTCGCTACATATGGTCAATTTGGGCTGTGGAGGGCTCTGATTGTCCATCATGGCAAGATACTGGAACCCAGACCTCTGGGATCTGGGTCACACATAATTCTGGCCATTTGGTCTGTACAGAAGGGAATTAGGTGATTATTCCCCACAATTTGTAAAGTATAATTTGAGGTCAAGTCTATTAACATCAGGAAATCAAAATTCAAGTTAACAAATAATGCAACAATCAACTTTTTAAAAAGAAAAAGCGTGTACATAAAACCTAAACATCCCATGATATAAGAGTGGTTAAGTGAATGGTAGGCCAAGACTAGACAGGGAGGTCAGTTAGGAGTCTGCAGTGATGGCTGTGAATGGTTAGAGGACTGTAGGAAGGGAGATGGGTGGGTAGATTCCAGAGATACTTGCAGTACAGTAGACTCCCCAGCACATGGTAGCCCATGGATCTGAGGGGTGAGGGAGAAGCAGGTGTCAAGAACAATTAATGCCTGGGTTTCTGTCTTAGGCAGCTGAATAGATAAAGGTGCTATTTACTGAGATGGGGGAATACAGAGGAAGAGCCTTGTGTGTGTGTTTGTGGGGGTGGGGATGATAAATCCAGCTTTCAACAGGTTGAGTTTGGCAACTGACCAAGGCTATTCATTGAACAGTTGGCTATGTGGGTCTGAAGCTCAGGAGGGAGATCTGAGCTAGCAACATACTTTTAAAAATCAGTTAGTTTCTAGCTGACAAGCAATGGGATGGGAATGGGAATGGATGGCATTGCCATGGAGGACTGTGTAGGGTGAGGGATGAAGGTAGGACAGAGGCTAAGGGCCATCAACATGGAACGGGTGGGTAGAAGAATATAGCCCAGGGGCTGGGGATTTAGCTTAGTGGTTCCATCACCTGCCTCACAAGCACAAGGTCCCGACTTTGATCCCCGATACAAAAAAAAAAAAAGAAATACCCCACAGTGGAGACTGAGAAGAAGCAGTCAAGAAGGAGAAAGGGGGACTGTGGTCAAGAGTAGCAGTTGGTGCTAGAGGTCAGGTCAGAAAAGAACTTAACTGAGGACCTTGGAGGGGACCATTCCCACGGAATACTGATGGCTGAAGCTAGCACAAGTGGTTTCAGGAGCAACTGGGAGGTGAGGAGCGTAGCCACATGGTTTAAAAGTTAGGCTGTGAAGGAGTAAGAGAGCTAAGGTAGCAGCTGAAGGAGAACAGGAGAAAGGTGGACATTGAGAAAGATGTCCATTGAGATGGACGGACAGAAACTTCTTCAAATGCTGTTAGCAAGAGAGAACCAGTAGAAAGAATATAAAACACTTGAAGGGCTTAATGGCAACTGTTAACAGTGGCACCCTCTGGGTGGTGCAATCGGGAGGCCTCTGAAAGTTCAAAAACAGGCTAAATGATATTTGATGGGATTTTAGTACTGTCTGCTTTACTGCCATAAAATTCTCTCAAGCGTGTCCATTTATACATACGCAGAGATTTGCTTCGTGGGCACACCCTCTGGCCTATTCTGGGTAGCAGAGAGCTTAGCCAGAGGTGTCACACTGATGAAAACAGGTGATAATCAGCATCCTGGACGGCCAGGTGAGCCACACTCCCAGGAGCTCAGCCTGAGTACAACAGCCTCTCCTGCCCAAAATCCAGGGTGTCTGTGTGACCAAAGAACAGGTAGAAGTGACAGGACAAAGGAGTGGTCCTAAAAAGCATTGCCACCTCAGCCTTAGTCCTTTGTATTTCAAACTCCAGAGGAAGCCAGATCGATGTTTTCAAGACAGTCAAGGGCCGCTGTAGAAAGGCCAACGTGGGAGAAACCGACGCGCTGGCCGAGACTCAGCACCAACCCGCCCCTCACGGGTTGCGACCCCAGCAGATGCTGAACCACTGCACAGCAAGTTCTGGGGACCGGAGCCAGGAACTCCAGGGGGGCTGCTCTTGGTTCAACAACCCATAGAAATCAGGAGAAAGATTAAATGATTATTATTGGTTTAAGCTGCTATGCTTTGGGGTGATTTATTATGCAATGATGAACTATCAGCACTTCACACAGCCTGCCTATAGCAGTGTTAAAAATGTGTGTACTGGGACTGGGGATTTAGCTCCATGGCACCACATCTGCCTCGAAAGCGCAAGGTCCTGAGTTCAATCCCAGGTACCGGGAAAAAAAAATTTTTTTTTAAATGTGTGTGCCAACTAGGTGTTAGATTTAATGCTCAGACAACCCTCTGTGGGTGGGGCACCCCTCCTCTGTCTCTCTCATGCACAACTGATGACCCCTATTGTGTAGACAATTCTTTTTTTTTTTTTTTTTTTTGGGTCAGGGATCGAACTTGGGTCCTTGCGCTTGTGCTTGCGCAGCAGGCGCCAAAACCACTGAGCTAAATCCCCGGCCCCTGTGTAGACAATTCTTAGTGTGTGAATGCCATGCATGACTCAAATAGGAGTCAAGTACTGTGCAGTTTCTCAGAAGCTATAGTTTCAGAATGTAATTTTGGTGGAAGTGAACTAGAACAGTTTCAAATTGGGTAATTAATGACATTCCAATGCCATGACAACTACTATTTAATCATGCCTGTTCACATGAACTTTTAGCCTGTGGGAGGTTAGGTTTTCCTAGCTCACATGGGAGAGCAAATTATACTAGGTTTTGTTTTTTTTTAAATTGTAAAACAACTGGAGTTAGAGGAGGGATGGCTGGGTGCTGACTCCAAGAACCATTGGACCATGAATCCAGCACTTGGGTTTATCAAACCTGCTAAAGCCAGGGGTCAGCCCTTATTTTATTTTCCATTGCCAGCACAGTACCTGGCACATAATAGTGGTTCATGACTTTGTTGAATAGCAACTGTTAATTGGCTGTGGTGGTACACCCTGGGAGGCTGAAGCAGGGGGATTGCAAGTTTGAACCCAGCTTGGGCAACTTACTGACTTTACAAGACCCTGTCTCAAAATAAAAAATTAAAAAGAGAGGGACTGGGAATACAACTCAGTAAATATAAGTCCCCAGCCCCCGCACGTACACAATGGTTGAATAAACAGAAATTCCATTCCTCTCCCTCTTCCCTTATTCTACTCAAAGAGCTTCATAGAATCCCTTTGGAAGGTTCTGCCCCTTTCCCCTATGCAGAGGAGAACTGAGGGAGTGCTTCACAGGGTACTGGAGGCATTTTCTCCTAGCAGTCTCCCCTGCCCCCCACCCTGCCCCATCATGTGCCCTGGGGAAGTGGAACTGGAGGGGGAAGAATTGGGTACCTCTCAGTGACCCCTCTCCCTCCCGTGAGCAGCAGTGCAGGTGCATGCAGAAATGGCCTTAGTGCCAGAGGCTTGGGGATGTCGGGAATACCAGATGAAGGTCTAGTGAGCAGAAGTGAAGAGACTCAAGTGAGACCCAGTCTTGTCCAACGAGGTCCTCTAGGTGTCGTTCTGGGGCTCAGGGATAGAACCTGGCAGCTGACAGGCACTTCAGTTCCCCAACAAGCATGGCCAAGTCTCCTTCCCTGCCTTTCTGGGCAGTCAGTGGACTTGTGCCCAGCCCTGATTATCCCAGTCATTTCCAGGAGGAAACAGAACAAATTCTTTCACATGCACATTCTGGCCACTGCAGGGCGGGAGGCCACTTGCCCAGCCAGATAGCAACATTCCTGGCCACTTTCTGAGCTTGTCACCTGGACCCGATGACAAGAGACAAGAATTGTTGCTGTGGAACTTGTGGGACAGGGAGCTTTGGCAAGTGAGAGAGAGGACTGAGATTATGCGACAGGCAGGCTCCTGCGACTTCCCCAATGACTTGCAGATAAGCCCGGGAGATGGATGGCTAGAGATCGGCAGGGCCATGTGCCCTGGATGTGGGTGGACAAAGGACACTGGGCTCCCTGCTGCTGAAATACTTGTAGCAAGAGCACTTGCTTCTGAAACCAGATACCTTATGACAACCAGCTCTTGCCTCTGTTTATAAATGACCGAGGCAGCTGGTCCTGGCAGAGGACAACCTGACACAGGGATTAAAACAACTGTGTCCCAGCCAGCCCAAAGGCTGTGAGTCGGGGAAAGAGTTTTCCCAGTGCTCTTAGCTGTACCTCTGTGGAGCACATTTTGAGCCCACAGGTGCCTTGCACTTAGTTCCTCCTCTACTCCACTAAAAGTTTGCTTTTAATAAGGGATTTGATATCGGTCATGTACACCCTAGTGAGAAGTAAAGCCATTTAAGCCTTTCCTTGACTTGCCTGAGGTGATCTACTGTGATTAATTAAAGGCCACAGTCCAAATCTCAATTCCAACAAATTATAGTGTATTTTTAAAAATAATGTATTAAAGTTTTTACTTTTTCAAAGAGCTTTCAAACTACATTAATTACACTTGTTTAACTTTCTGACTGTGGGAAGTAAGCTGGACAGTTATTTTTACTCCCGGGTTGCAGGGAGGGAACAGAAAGAGCAGGCGTGATGTTCAGAAGCCCCACTGTGGGCTAACGGGCTGGCACAAGCATGAAGGGCTCCTGACCCAGCCAGTCTTTCCAAGGAGCCCACGGCCCCTGGCAGGCCAAAGACAGCACCCACTGCCTCCTTTCCAGCATGTGCCAAGCGCTTCAGGTCTGGCACCACCTGACCCACGGAGAGTCCCAGGAGGCAGGCTGGGGCCTCCACGTGACAGACTCAGCCATGGGGGCTCCCACGAAACTGGAGCAATTCCTCCAAGTCGCAAAGTGGCAGGGCTGAGATTTTAATCTAGGTGTCGAAACTCCAGGTGTGCTCTTCACAGGCCCCCTCATATCCCTCAGCACCCGAGCAGAGGGGGGTGGGTCCTGCCCTTGGCTCATGGGGACCTTCCCAAGTCTCCCAGGCCCCAGCTCTGCGAGTTCCCATGATGAGATCTGGCAAGCTGGCTGGAGAAATGCAAACAATGCACCTTTGGCTTTTTGAAGCCACTCTGCAGTTTAGTGATTTATCATTCTATAAAGGCAGAGGAGAATAAAAACAAGATTCGGGAACGAGTGAGTTCCCAAGGAGAAAGGGGACCAGTCAGTGCTGTGTTGTTTATTTATACAAGAGGGCAGATGGAATTCCTGTCTTGAATGCCTTGGGCAAGGGTCCCTGGTCCTCTGAATTCCTCCTCTGACTTGTCACAAGATAGGGCATCTTGTAAAATCAAGAAAGGGCTTCAGTGTCCACTGCCAAGTCCCCGTCCCCCCTCTTCCCTCATCCAGGAGCCTGTGCATCAGAGAGGAAAGGTCACAGCCTGTTCAGCACACCCCCCTGCAATGCAAATGGTCAGAGGGCTTCTGCCAGCCCACTGACTTCATTCATAAAACATTTACCAAGCATTCTATTTGTGAGTTAGTCTCTTACATGCACATGTATATTTATTTATATATGCATACATGTAGTATATATACATAAGCAAATATTATATACAAACAATAATAAAGCTAATTAGCTAATATTTGGTGACATTTTCTATGCCCCTAGATAGTCTTTTTAAAAATTTAGGTTACTGGGGCCGGGGATTTAGCTCAGTGGTTCTGGTGCCTGCCTTGCAAGCGCAAGGACCCGAGTTTGATCCCCGTACCAAAAAAAAAGAATAAAATAAAAATTTAGGTTACTGACCGGGGATTTAGCTCAGTGGTTCCACCACCTACCTCATGAGTGCAAGGTCCCAAGATCCATTCCCAGTACCAAAAAATACAAAAAACAACAAAAAACAACTTAGGTTACAACTAATCTCATCCTATACTATCCCCGTGAGGTAGGTATTTCTAATCCTCCACTTACAGATTACCATGTTTCCTCCAAAAGTAAGACCTAGTCAGAAAATAATTACCTTTGAAAACTGAGATCAAAAATGCCAGCCCCGGGGCTGGGGATTTAGCTCAGTGGTTCTGCCACCTGCCTCGAAAGCGCAAGGTCCCAAGTTCAATCCCTGGTACCAAAACAAAACAAAACAAAAAAATGCCAGCCCCATCAGCCCATCCTTGCATTATCTGCCATCACTGTTCTCTTGCTGGATGGCTCTTCTGCAAAAGGCAGGTAAGGCAAGGATAGGCTGACTGGGGCTGGCATTTTTGATCTCTAGTTTCTGAGGCTGATTATTTTATGGCTAGGTCTTGTTTCCTGGGAAAGAGGGAGGATTATGGGACACACAGAGGTAAAATAGCTTGGCCAACATATAAGGTTGAGGCCAGTCTGCCTGACAGCCATGAGTCTGTCACACATCAGGGGGTCCTATCTCCACAAAGACAAGGAAGCCTGATCCTACAGCTTATGTTGTGTGTCCCTTGAGAGTTAAAGACCTAGTTGCCAGGGTGATGGAATTGGGAAGTTGTGAACCTTCCAGAGGTGGTGCCTAGTGGGAGGTCTTCAGGTCACTGGGAGTGTGCCTCTGAGGTGGACTGTCAGATACCACTGCCTTCCTCTTTTTCTTTGCTCCCTGGATCATAATATAAGCCGTGTTTTGCTCTTCCACTTATCCTGTCCTTGATGTGCTGCCTTGTTATTGATCCAAAGCAATGGTACCAGCCAAGCCTCCAAGACTGGGAGCCAAAATGAACCTTTTCTACTTAAAAGTTGACGATCTCAGCGTATTCTGTTGTAGTGATGGAAAGCTGACAGGCCTCACAAGCAGAAGAGGTATGGACAAATATCTGGGAGTACAGAGGAGGGTGGGCTATCTGCCTGTGAGATACTGGTGGGGAGAAGTTTTTACCGGGGAGGTGGCCTGTGAACTGACAGCTCATCTCAGACCTGAAGATAATTACTCTCCTGGCAGTGTGACCAATGTGCCTGGCGTCTCCCATGGAACTGGAGGAATGACAATGACACCCGCTGTAGCAGCAGCAATGGTAACAATAATCTTGTCTTTCTGTCCATCTTTTCTTTTTTTTCTTTTCTTTTCTTTCTCTTTCAGTGCTGGGAGTTGAGCCCAGGGCCTTTGCACTGACCTACATCCCAAGACTTTAAAAAAAATTTTTTTTTTAAGACAGCGTCCTCCTAAATCACTAAGGTGCCCAGGCTGGGCTTGAACTTGCAGTCTTCCTGCTTCAGCCTCCCAGAGTGCTGGGACTACAGGTGTGCACCACCACACCCTGCTGGTGGTAACAATCTTGATGTAATGCTTAAATGCTCAGGGCTCTGGTAGGGACACACAAGATCTGCATGTCTCCTTGATAACTGAAGCGTAAGTGATTGAGGGCCACTCTGTGCTGGCTGCAGTCTGTGTTATTTTTTTAAGCTACCCTACAATTCCAGGGGCAGTTCATTCTTCTCCTTGTGCAGATGAGAAAACTCAGGCTCACCGGTGTCATGTAATTTACGGACTGTATGGATTGGTTAGGATGAGGCTGGATTTTTTTCTAGTAACAGGGATTGAACTCAGGACCTTGCACTTGCAAGGCAGGCACAGCACCACTGAGCTAAATCCCCAGCCTGCAGGATGAGGCAGGATTTGAATCCAGCTTGCCATGAACTTTCTGCTTTATCTTGTTACCATTTTGATCAATATCGTTCTCAAATATGCTTCCCCTCTGCCTTCCTTAGTAAGTGGTACAACCCAATTCCATTGTTCTGTGTCAACTCAAGGCTATCACTGTGAACACAAGCCATTGTCTGTGGTGTGTGCTTGAGCACCCAGAAAAGGCCCTAGTCATGGGCTTGAGCTGTTGCTGACTTAGCCTGAACTGCTCTGCTATTCCCTCTACCTCCCCAGAGGTACTTTTAGGGATTATTAAGTTTTATGGAGTGATGGGGTTTTATAGCCCTATGAATAGCTCAGTGTGTTCTGTCCTCAGAATTGTTTTCTTCCAGATTCTCACCTTGTGACCTCCTTTGTTCTCTGTCATCACCTGCGGAAGCCAGGTGCCCGTACATCTATTTCTGTAACCTCCACCCATCTCAATTAGCATTTGCCTACTTTCTATTTGGGATTTATGGTGGAAAGCAATAAAGGTTGCCCAAGGAAGCCAAAGACTGTGTTTAAATAAATCAGGGATGACCTGCAGAAGCTCTGAAACAGCTCTTTATACTGGGCTGGTCCTGTCCAACAGCATTGTGTCATATTTTTGGGGGGTTTTTTTGGTATGGGGATAGAACTCAGGACCTTGGGCTTGCAAAGCAGGCAGTGGAACCACTGAACTAAATCCCTGGCCCTGTGTCATAGTTTGAGGAAATGGGATTCCCACAGTTTGACTCATGTAGGCTCACGCAGACTCCTGAACTTGGATAGAAACCAGGTCTTTTTCTTACTTCTCTTCCTGCCAGTCTCACTGGGTCAGTTTGCAATATGGTGACAAGGGTTGGACACTTGTAGCTGTCACCTTTGACTTCTGTAGGGTCTATCAGGTGAGAAAGGGTTGAAGATCCTTGAAATCAGGGCCAATAAATTGAAAGAGCCCTCAAATGACTTCTTTGGCTCATAGACCCTGAGGCCACTTTGTGAGATATTAAAGGTCATTGAAGATATTTTGTTTTGTTTTGTGGAAGACCCTAAAACTGCAAACTATGGTAGCTCCTTCACATCTTAGCAGTCACTAATGCATCATCCTTTCATCCATTTGTGGGCCAGGTATCAAGCACCCTGGCCTTTAAGACTCAAGTGAAATAGCTTCAACCCCATCTCAGCCTCTTCCCCTGGCTTCTAATTTTCCCATGGATTTGGGTGAGGGGAGCTTCAGTTTTTCTTCTTTTCCTTGGGTTCTGAGCACTGGTTCTGCAGAATTACAGTAGTTCTGTGGATGCCCCAAACCTCTTTCTGGTTTCATCTTTAATATACAATACAACTGCATCCTGTGACCTCCCATCCCCTATCCAGGGCGTCTGGGGGTGCAGCAGCCATGGCTGAAGACTGGGGACAACAGTGGGAGACGATTCCCTCACCCTCCACCAACCACAGGTGTAAGCACTAAACTGCCTGTCCGTAAAGTCCCCTGGCCATTTCTACTTACGCAGATTCCCACTGTGTTTATTGCCTTTCTTTCCTTCTCTTCCCTTGTCCCAAATTCCAGTTTATTTTTTAAGCTGAGCAAACAATTCTGTTCTCTCCAGCCAGACAATATTTCTCATCCTGCCAGGTAACATTTTGTTCTTCCATTACTGAATAGTCATTCATTCATGCATTCATTCATTCAACTGTTCAACAGGGATTAAGCAATATACACTACAGGAGACTATGCCAAGCACTGTTGAGGATACAAAGATGATCCAGACACATATCCTGAGCCCGCACTGCTGACAGTCCAGTATAGCAGATAAGATACATTCTGTATAATGAGAACCTTAATTCCAATGTGCTAAGAAATCAAAGTGTGTAAGAGAGGCCATGCTGTAGAGGACCAGATGAACCCAGTTCTGAAGGGCAAGGGCCTGATGTCTGAGGGCCAAAGGGACTGAAGGGGTGACAGAAAGAACCTGGGAACCATAGTTACAGTAAACGAAGAAGAGATTAGGCATTTGAAGTCCTTAGATCAATCTTTCTTCCTCCCTCCACCTTCAAATCCTGACTCTTAACAGGCTGGGCTACAGCACAGGTAAGAAGGGCTGTGGCCCCTGCCCCGGGTAGCACAACTTAGACCTCTTGGCCCCATCTCCAACTCTCTGCAGGTAACTGTTAGAGGAAGTATCTGCCACATAGTAGGTGCTTAATGTCTACTTGTTAAATGAATAGATGGTAAAGAGGAACAACAATGGGTTGGTGTCACGAGTGAACTATGTCATTAATATAGGCTGCCATGTCTGTGTCTTTCCACAATGTCAGGATTTGTTGATTATCAGTAGGCACAAGCTCCATCAGTTTCATCACTTTTACTTCACTGAGCACTCTAGATTTCACTTGGAGTCCTGACCATGGCAATTCCAAGTGCTTTGTTTCATTCTAATCTTAATTGCTAAATAGCTATTAACACCCAAATCACACTTCACACAATTATATATAGGTCATAGAAAAGCTGAAAAGGCTGTAGGATTTAAAGAGGCAAAGTGAAGAGTCCATGCAGGTGGTCAGGCATCAGGTCAAAGAACCCGCTGCCAGAGTATAACCCCTTATACTAGTAAGAAGAGTAGCCTCAGCCAGAAATGGGACAAATCACTGACTTCTAGTAACATCAAAGCTGTAAGAATTATATGAAAGAAACTTAATACCTCATTAAAAGTCTTAAATAAGAGCTGAACAAATGGAAAGATATCCCATACTGTTGGCTAGAAAGTTTAATACAATAAAATGTAATACAAGTCAAGTTAGAATCTCAATGGCTCCTAAGTCTTCTGAAAGACAAGACTAGAGAGCTTTGCATGACATGAAAACGCCCCACAGAGCCTCAGCACCAGGGTTAGCATAGTACTAGGACAGGATTAGGGGAACAGAACATTGGGACAAAAGGGAATACCCCAGAAAAGCACACAGTCTATGTGACTGGGATGTCCGACAAGGGGGATATTTCATTTCTGTTGAAAATGCATACTCTCTATCTGTCTGGAGGAGATGAAGCTGACCCCCTTACTCACTGCATTTAAAAATAAATTCTGGATCAGTTAAAGACCTAAACGTAAAAAATAAAACATGAAAATCTAGGAAAGCTTATGTATGCATACTCTAGGGAATGGCAGTAACTTTTAAACTAAGACAATAAACCCAAAGCTATAAATGAAATGACAGACATGCATGGCTACATTAAATTAGAAACAAATGTATGAAAAAATACTGTAAATGAGATAAAAGACAGATGTTAAATTTGAAGAGGTTGCATCACGTATGATAGATGAAAGATTAAACCTGTAATGAAATTCTGAAAATAAGCATTTCAGTGGAAAAATAAGAACAAATCCAAGTAGAAAAATAGAAGAAAGAATCTAAACAATCAATAAACATACAAAAGACTCAGTATTAATGTAGAAAATGAAAAATAAATAATGAGATACTGTAGATGGAGGGAACTGGGAAATGGTTGAGAGCTTATGCAGGGAAATTTAAATAGTCAACTTAAAATGTTTTTTTTTTTGGTATCGGGGATTGAACTTGGGACCTTGTGCTTGCAAAGCAGGCAGCAGAACCACTGAGCTAAATCTGTGCCCCTCAATTTTTTTTTCTTTTTTTTGAGGAGAAGAATGCAATGTGAAATACCTGTTACAAGTTAAGAGTGCACCTAATCCCTGACCGAGCAACCTCACTCTTGTAGACATGAAATCTCAGCATATAAGGCCTGGCCATCTAAGGGTGCTGATAGCAGCCTGGGCTTCAGGGAGCACAGTTACGCGAATGCTGTTCTCAGAGGCTAATGCAGCAGCCTGGCATTGGCTGAAACATGTGCGTGGTGGCTAAACACGGCGAGCAAGGCCACAGCTTCTTAGTGGGCAAATAAGTGAACAAGCAGGGTGGACGCATGGAATATCGGGCAGCCATTAAAGAGAGTGTGTCACATCTACACTGGCTGACTTAGAGGGATGCCTGGAGTCAGTGAAATAAGAAAGACAGGGTGCAGAGAAATGTGTACGGCCAAGGTCTATTTGTGTGACATATGCAATACCCTTTGTTTGGCTGAGCATGAAAAAAGGTGTTAGAGGATACACATCAAGGAAGTGGAATGGAGGTTAAGGCCAACCAACCAGACCAGAACACGGCAGAGCAGTCTAGATCAGTCTAGACCTCTACAGACCAGATCAAACCAGACCAGACCAAACCAGTCTATTCACTATTCACATGTCCATGATTAAGCAACACAAATGACATTCCTTTAGTGTGTGTGTGTGTGTGTGTGTGTCTGCAGATGTTTATGATGATGTATGCAATGATGATGGTCACTAAATTATTAATGGTGACAACTCAGTGGGGTGGGACCTCAGGAGATGATTTTTATTTTCTTGAACTTTTTATGTTATCTGAATTTTTTAAAAGTTGAGTATTTATTATTTATATAATTAGGAAAAATTGGAAACTATTTTTCTTTGTGGAAGGATAATTTCTGAAAAAAGGAAATGAGAAGAAACCTTTTTGTTCTGCAAGTTCGCAGTGGGCTGGCCTGGGTGGCCCTTCTGCCCCGGGCTTCGCTAAGGCAAATTCTATCTCCGAGCCCACCCTGGAGGACAGTGGCAGACCACTGACCACCAAGATGCCAATGACCTGCGTCCACGGTGCATTTCTAGACTCCAATCAGGTCGCACATCGTGACACCACAGTGCATCCTCTGTGTCTCTGCCTTCTGCCTCGGGCCTCTTCTCGGGTATTTCTGGAGGGAAGGAGGGAGGTGGAGAGGGAAGGAGTACGCAGGTCCTCTTTCAGGGCAAAGGAACACCTCACAGAAAGCCAGCTCAGGGCTTCAGCTGTTCTGTAAAATGAGCTCATGTGTTCATTAGAGACAAGACATCTGTCAGTGCCATGCTGCCTTTAAGACCCTGGACCCAACATTTGGACAAAATCACTGTCTGCTGGCCACACACAAAGATTTTAACTGTTCAGGAGACTCAGGAAAACGGGTGAACTGGCATCTGCTACATCATCAATCCAGCAGCTCCTCAGACATTTACTGAGCCCCTGCCAGGTACAGGACAATACACTCCAGGGCTGCATTGGCACAGAGCCTGGGAGAAGGTCCTTGTTTTCAGAAGCAGAAGGCTTGTTTGGGGACAGCAGGTGCTTGGACTAGTGTAGGCGGGAGAAGCTCACAGGAGGAAGTGCTGGCCAGACCTCAGGGACGGCTTCGCAGAGGCATGCCAGCTCTGACTTAATCTCCATTCTTACACTTAGGATGGTCTGAGAGGACACTGGTGGTGGTGGTGGTGGGGTATCTGTCATCTGTAAATAAACTCCTTATGTTGGATTACGTATCTTATCTTCAAAAGAACAGGAAAACAACTATCAGCTCTGGGAAATTAAAAAAAATTTTTTTATCACTTTCAAACTCAGGAAATTTAAATGCAGGAAAGAAAATAGATAATTTATTACTTCCTAGGATGAATTACTTTGTAATTAAAAAAACACATAAAAGTGAAAAAAGAAAGAACCCTAAAGTAAACACACACACACACACACACACACACACACAAAAGCATTTTGGCAAGGCTGGGTCCTGCCTGGGAAGAGATTGAGTTGAGACAGGACCAGGCTGCTCCCCTCAAGGCTGGTACAGAGCACACGGGCCGATGGGTGCAGGTCCTTAGCACAGAACAAGAAACCGAGAAGGGCTGGCCATCGCTGCTGTCTCAGTCAGTCTGCTCAGCAGGAATGAGCTGAAGTCATGAGCAGCAGCCAGAGATTCCTCTGCAGGGATTCTGGGAGCAGTTGACACGGGACCCTCAAGTCCTGCCTCCAGAAGAGGAAGCAGAGCAAGGACAAGACAAACCCCACCCAGTATATGTGGGGTGGGGGAGCCAGTAATGCGAAAACCCACTTTCAAAAAGGAGACACGGACCAAGAAAGCTGTGACACACTTCCAGCAGGCTGCTTCTCTGGGGTCTGAAGCCCATAAGGCAGTGTGGTGGGGGTACCCAGGATGGTTCTCCTCAGCACTGGCCGCCTTCCTTTCCCAGACCCCAGCTATCCCTGAGACTCTTTTTGGGGGGAAATGAGAGGTCAAAACTATTTTCATAGCAAACTGTGCACTGTTGGTTCAAAAGCAAGGAAGGGTATCAGCCTGCCAACAGCTTCACAGAAATCGAGGCTGGAGGCACAAACTGTCCTAGTGGACTTGATCTTGCTGTGCTGCTATGTGCTCACAGGAAAGACGGGGAAAAGGCCATTTCAGTTAAGATCATCCTTGCACAAACAGTGAAATTATTAGCTGTATGAAATCTCGGCCCCCAAATGAGAGTCTTTCACTACTCTGTGTGATGAAAGAGGACATGTACATAAAGAACTCCTGCTGCAAACTGGGCCACAACAGTCAATCATCTTGAGGAAAAAACACTCTTGTGATTAAGTTACCAGCTAAACTAGCTGCTGTTTTGTGCAACACCATTTTTATTCAAATGACTGACATGCAACCTCTGGTTCTTAAGTCTTACATTTGGCTGACAAGTTCCTGAAGACAGGTGGAGTCCTACTGGCCAAAACGGAGCAATAGGCACTGAATTAGTAACTGCCCCTCCCCACAAAATCCACACAAAGAAACAAAAACCAGACCAAACAAAGGAACCAGTGGTCTTCAGACACTGGACACCAAGCAGCTCAGGACAGAGATGCCTGAGAGAAAGGGCCCAAGGTGTCCCAGCTTCCAGTCTGGAGAGTGTCCAGGCCACAGCACAGGGAGGGGAACCCAAACAGGGTCACTGGCTTCCCTGAACTGAGAAAACACAGCTAAGGGTTAACTGAGACCAAGGTAGCTAGAATGCACAGGGCAGAGGGTGGGGAGGAGAGAGCTGGGCAGAGAGAGGAAGATTGCTCTGGGGATTTATTTAGCGTAGCACTGAGCTGTGCCCAGGGCCTGTGCCAAAATCTTTATCTCCCCCTAACAGACAAGGCAGCAGGGACTGTGGGGAGATGGGGTTTGGAGGGCCATGCAGGGGCCCATGACTCTATGAGGTTTGTCCCTGCACCTCTAACGTCCCATAACAGGGCTGTGCTTAGGACAGGGAAGGGCAGGGGCGAGGGTTCTCTAGAGAAGAAGGCCCCTCTGCCTCACCCAGTCTCCAGAGCCCTGCCCTCACTCTGGTGGGATGGAGTCATGAAGCTTATGCTGCAGGACCCCTTACTTTTGAGAGTAGCCTAGATAAGATGCTTCTATGTCATGTTTTTCTGTAAGATTTATAGAATTATTATTATTTTTTTTCTTTAAAGAAACCTCCAAATTATATAGCACTCACAAAAACCTCATTCTCCTGTGGTGGATGTTTCCCAGTCCCAAGTCTTGTCTGGGACTGTGTGACCACACCATTTATGTAGCACAAAATGGCCCACTAAAATAAATCAGCAGGTTTAGCTGGGTGTGGTGCACACGCCTGTAATCCCAGCACCCTGGAAGGCTGAGCCAGGAAGATTGCAAGCTGACCAGCCTGGGCAGCTTGGTAAGACCGTCTCTCAGAATAAAAATTTTTAAAAGGCTGGAGTATAACTCAGTGATAAAGTACCTGCCTAGCATGTCTGAGGCTCTGGGTTCAATTCCCAGTGTTACAATTTAAAAAAGAAAGAAAACAAAAAGGCCAGGGCTGGCCAGGGCGAGGGTGGGCGCTGGGCGGGGTGACGTCCAGACAGAATTAGCACTGCGTGGGAAAGGCTCTGGCGGGTGGAGGGGTGTGGACAGTGTGAGCAGCCCAGAGGATGTGCCTGGTCCTTGGGAGGAGTCGGGACCACAGGGCCTTGCCAGCTGGTATAGGATTTTGACTTCCCAAGGTTTTCTTTTTTAGAAAAACCCAGCCCTGGGACTGGACTATCTTGGCAGGATTTCAGCCCAAATCATAGGCTTTTTTAAAAAAACAATTCTTTATAATTGTGTTCATATCAAAGTCCAAACTGCCGGCATCTGGATAGTCACTGTGTCCAGGCCACATTACCAATGCCATTCTTGAAGTGTCCAGCAGCAGCTCACTGCTTCCTCCACACGACAGCCTGGGTCAAGAACCAAGAAACCTAGAGACTTCCAGAAGTGGGAGACACTCAGGGCTACCCAGAGTCTGGGCCCTGGGGGGCAGTCTTGGGCCCTGCACCCCGGCTTGAAGGCTACAGAGAAGCATTGAAAGCCAACTAATCTGGCAGCTCTACCTTACCTCCCCAACCCCCAAACCCTACCTCTTCCTGGAGGCTAGATTCCCCTCACAGCCCCCCGCTCCGGAAGTGAACAGAGGCCAGGGCTTGGCTGGCCTAGTGCACTGCCAGCTACTTCAACTTCATTCTCAAACCCATGAGATTTCTGGCAAGTTATTAATCCCTATTAAACAAGCCATTAATCTCAATTACCTGGATTGGAATGAGAGCTGCTCATGGTGTATGGTGTATGACTGGGTGTACGGTCCTTGCAAATGAAGACCAGTCAGGGGTCTGAGTTCTGTTTGCCCTTTTGCCGAGACAGGCTGAGAACACAGGATTTCACATCACTTAGCCAAGGATTGATGAATGGGCTGCTCCAGTTACAGGGCATTTGCTATGTATATGAATGATTTTCAAAGACCTGAAAAAAAGAGATTTAAACTTAATACCGTACTGAGCAGGCTGTAGTTTTTCTTTGCTGCAAAACACAATTTCAGATTTGTGCTCTGTCATTAAGTACTGTATTGACATTGATTAGAATCACATGGCAGTGTAAATGGTAGTAACAGGCACTCACTAAATAGCTCTTAAATACATAAAGGTGTTGCTAAGATTCTGAGCTGGGATATCAATTGTTTACTTTATTGCTTTATATTAATGCGTCTTTGTTGTAGCAAGTTTGGAAGATGCAGAAAAATGCAAGCAAGTCAATCTGAGATAACATTAAGAATGGCCTTGTGCTGCATTCCTAACCCTTTCTTTTTTATTTTGAGAAGGGTATTGCTAAGTTTCTGAGGCCCAAACCTGTGATCCTCCTGCCTCAGCCTCCCAGAGTGCAGGGGTTAGAGGCATGCCACTCAGTGCAGAGGCCCTGGGTTCAAGCCCGAATACTGTACCAGCGAGAGAAAGAGACTGACAGCAAGAGCGAGTGAACAAGCAAGAGAGACCGGCTTTTCCTGTATTTCCAGTTTGCTTTTTTATGCAAACCCAGGCTCAGCTCCCAGGGTCGCTGCTATTGAACACCACCCCCAGGGCTCATGCGCGCCTCACCTCATTTATCTAACTGTACCATTTCACTTATTTGGGTACTGGGACCGTTTCTTTCATGCACAGTTCCTGAAATCTCCCTTGAGATTAGTCAGCAATGTAGGGAGAGAGGAAGGAAGCAGTCACCGTCCAAGGCCTCTGCAGACACTCCCTGTTTAATGCTTGTGACCACCCTGAGTGCAAATCAGGCAGCTCCTGTCCAGCTGAGGGTCCCACCTGAAGATAAGTACTGTTGCCAGGGTCCAGGATGGCAGCAGCAGCAGCAATGAATAGAGTAATGATGTTTCACATTTGTTTGCCGTTCCATAGTTTTCTTTAATTGTGAACTACTTTAAATATACAAAAAGTATAAAATTAATACTCAGCCACTCACCAGTAGATTTAACAAATGCTAACATTTACCACATTAGTTTTAGGTATAAAAAATTATAGACATAATTACAGTGTCTTTTGAATACGTCTCCAATTTTATCCTCCTCCCTCCTCCCCAGAGCAAGTTTTATTCTAAAACTTGGTGTGAGTTGGATGTGGTGCCATAGTGCTGGGACCCAGCATCTCCCAGCACTCTGGGAGGCTGAAGCAGGAGTATTAGATGGAAAGTTTGAACCCAGTTTGGGCAACTTAGTGACTTACCAAGACCCTGTCTCAAAATAAAAAATAAATGGCTGGGATGTAGCTCAGTACAGAAGGCTTGAGTGAAATCCCAAGTACTAAAAAAAAGTTGGTGTGTAAAATTTTCTACACTTAATACTTTACTGCTATGTGTGGATCCATCAAACAAACAATTTAGACCATTGTGTGAGTGACATTTATCTATGTGATTCTGCACATTCAACAATTTTTGTACTCACTGATACTTGTTAGATCTTGTTCGTTTATTTTTATCTGGTGTATAATATTCCATTGCATGAATGAATCATGATCTATTCATTCATCCTCCTGCTGATGGATATATAGGTTGCTTTCAACTTTGGGCAGTTACAAACAGTGCTGGGAGGGGCCTCTTTGTATGTTTCTTTACATACGTTCTCAGGAGTCCTGGGGTATGTGCATCTGCAGTGCTCACATCCGATTCCACATGGTCTCACATTCCCCATGGAGCCTCAGGGGGCTTCAGTGTTGTGGTGTGGTCATCCTGATGACAGATTCAGGGAGGCCCTGAGGTTACAGCCCACCTTGGACAAGTCACCTGGCTCATGAGGTCCTAAAATGTACTTCTCTAACGCACCATCAGCCAATAGGGGGTCAGGTGGTGGTTCTGGGAGTATGATTTGGGGCACGTTATTTGTGTTTGCTAAACCCAGTTTTTTAGAGCACTGGAAATTACACCATTTATTTCATAGTGCTGCTGGGTAGCAAGTGTCAAATTAATATGACTTAAACTGAGAATAAATACTCAAAAATATTTTAATGAAAATAATGGGTCACATGGTCATTTAATTCCCCAAATGTGACATTATACATATTCAATTACCTGTGTACCACTTCTGTGATGGATGAATATGGACTAGGAATGGGGCCCGGAAACCCCGCAAGGGCAGAATCCACCCAATCCTTTCTTTCTTAAATACACACATTTAGCTAAATAATGACCAAATGCCAGAGAAGGACCTTGTAGGCCACCAGAACACAAACCACCTGTCTAGTAAAAAGCTTACCTAGTTCTCTCCCTGACCATTATGACTGTCCCTGTGGGATTTGGTTTTGCTCGTCTGCAGTGAAGGGGCTGACCAGAGATCTCTTAGGTATTTCTGGATTTAAGGTGAAATCACCCACTGGTATCAGTTGATTCAACATAGTGTATATTTAAGCACAGTCATTGTTCCCCTCTGGATCTCTAGATAGATGCCCTATTGGGCCCTTAATTAAATAGATTACTCAAGCTAATTTATCTAATGATACTTGTTCTCAAGTTTCTTGTTCTAATTTTGTTTAAATATAAGTTAAGATCCTTTCAAGAGAGGCTTGAGTTTCTCATATTCCTGAAATGGGCTGGTGAAAACCTGTAAACCAGTAAATTTGGGACAGATTTCACAATTTGACAACTTGGGTTTGCCATATGAAAGCTACATCACTGCTCTGAGCTTATGCCCTCAGCTGACAAGCGACTGCAGAAATGCCTGCCTGGTAATGCCCTGGCAAAGAGTCCATGAGGTAAAGTGTGTGATGGGTAATGGACATGAAAAAACAGGAACTCAAAAATGGGTGCCTCCTCCTCTTACTCCTCTCTGTAAACAAGGCTACCGTCTTCAGCCCTTGAACCAAAATTCCGAATTGAGAACGATTCTCTCTCTCTGAAGGCTGTGAGCGCAGTGGGGTGTCACTTCTCCGACTGCTGGCCTTGGAAAGAGGAAGCTTTATCACCTGAGGTTCTGGTCTCCTCACCATGGTGCCAGCCCTCTGCCACCACCAGCACTTCCTTCCACAGCTGAGTTTCATGGCACCCTGGCTGATGTGTGCATTTCCACCCTTGGAAACAGCCCAGGGGAGATCTTCTCGGGCAATTTTCTTGAAACTGCTGAATTCTGACTCTTTTTGCCAAAGCTCCATCTGTTGGATTTGGACTGGGTCTTTGAGTAGGCAGATGCCATCCCAGCAGGAGACATCTGCCCATAAAACAAGGTGTCAACCCTCCCCACAACAAGCCAGTGTGACAAGCTGCAGGCCTGGTAGATGATGACGGGTGGAACACTTGTGGCTGCTCCCCCAGCAACGGAACCCTAGTAATCAATCAAGGTGTCAATCCAGATGGCCTGTTATGGTGGCGAGATGGGGCCACAGGTGGGTGGGTGGGGAATAAAGCTCCTGCAGTCCTCTCCTGTGCATGGTTAATGCATGAGGCGACATTCAATGCCTCTGGTACAGCAGCTGGGAGCAGAAGCCCAGTGAACTACGTGCTGAACTGCAGCCCCGAAGTTTGAATGGACCCTGGGCTGGACTGATGCCCAGGATATTATCTGATGGTGGCTAGAGAGGATTTCTGAGGGGCTGGATGAAGTCAGCAGCTTTCTTCCTGATGAGGAAGGGGACGGTGGCAGGGCTGTTGGGCTTCTACCTCTCAGTACTGGTGCAGGAGTGTCACTTTCAATCCTATACGGCACTGGAAAGGGCTGGCGGACAGGAGGACAATCAGGGACTGGGACCTGGGCCAGGACAAAAACACAACTGACAGGGGCACTGTCTTAGGCCACGGTCAGTGACCAGAGCCCAGAGAGGGTGGAGAGGCAGCAGCCACATCGGGAGAACTGGGTGTCACTGAGCAGTAACGTGCAAACAACAGCTGGCTGCAGAAACTGCCTTTGAATGACCATCTACCTCCCTCCCTCACATCCCCCCTCCCACCCTCTCTCCCTCCCTCTCTCCCTCCTTCCTTTCATCTGTCCTGCCATCCATCCTTCGATACCCATCCCTACATCCACCTTGGTCCAGAAGGGGCCCCACTGGCCCTTCCTCCAGCCCCCAAGGCCTGTCTACCCCCTAGGGAGTGGAAGTGGGGGCTGTATCCTGGGGCAGGGGGCAGCTAGACAAATGTTCCTTATTCTCCTTGGCTCTTCTCTTCCTGATCTGTTCTCTGAGGTCAGAGCTGGGAGTGGTTGACAGAGAGGAGGAGAAGGAATTCCAGAGACAGGAAAGAGCATGTGCAGAATTCCAGTGTGGGGGAAACACAGTGTATGTGGGAGGTCAGGTGCAGTTTAGCAAGTCTGGGCGTGTCCAATAGCTGTGTCAGAGTTCGCACATCGCAAAGTCCTCAATGCCGTGGCTTCCCTGGGTCTGTCCCCGGCCCAGTCCTCCTCACCTGAGGTGTATGGACCTCTATCCTTCTGGCCTCCAGTACCTAAGCCAAACCTTGCAAAGGCATTCTGACTCCTCCCCTCAGTCCCCACGCTCCATCTCCCAGCAAGTCTTGTTGCTTCTCCATCAATGATTCCACTGTCCAGCTCCATTCTGAGCAGCCAGGGTGCAGGCGAAGCCAAGGGAGAGGCTCTTTCTCCGCCCAGGAAGAAGGGGCCATGAGACTGTCCCTCAGCACTTGGCTCTGTGGAGCAGAGAATGGGAGGACCGAGCTATCCCGGCCAGCGGAGATGTAGGACCCTGTTCGTGGCATCAGCCAGGATAATTTGGGGCAGGGGACACCGTGGGTTCTGGGCTCCATCCTAGGGTTTTGAAAGGCGTGGCCCCGAGGCAGGATGTACATGTCCAGAGCTGTGGAGCCCCACGCTAACAGGCGCAATATAGTTATGGGGCTACTCCAGCCCTGCCACTCTGCTGATGAGATGCGTCTGCACCCCACGCTCAGCCGTCCCGCTTCATGGTGAACCCCTGCAGTCACCCGAGCCAGGGGCACCCATGGAAGCCACAGTGTGAGCCCCTCTTGTAAGACAACGCCACTTCTGAGAAAGCTCCCCCTGGCCTGGTTGGAGAGGGAACCATGCTCTCCCCCGCATCTCTGCCTCCTTCCAAGTCTGTCCTCCGAAGGTCACGCCAAGCTCCCCACAACTGGACCCTCTTCTTACCCTTACATCTTCCCCAGGCTCCTTTCCATCTCCTGGACTTCCCCCACTCTCGCCTCAAGAATCTAGTCCCCTGTCCCAGGAGACACCTTGTGCCCCTTTTTCTGCTCTTCCACATGCCAGCATGCCAAGGCTCAGCTCTGATTCCACCTCCTCGGGAAGCCTCCCCAGAATTCCCTGCGAGGGTGACGCTCCTGCCCACAGGTCCACCACTGGTACTTCTGCTGTAGCATTTCCCACAGGGTGCTTTTGCTAGTTGGCTGGCTATGCGTGTGTGTTTGCCAACCAGTTTATGGGCTTCTGGGTGTTGCAAACTGCTGTATTCATCTTTGTATCCAGGGTTGTGGCATATGGTTGTTCAAGTTGGACACTGCACAAGAGCACCGATTAGGGGGTGCTAATGAGCTGAGGCAGTGTGAGCATAGCTCCCTGGCAAGGGTGTGTGTTGGCCCAGAGGAAGAGGTAGCTTTTTCTACGCTACAGCAAGATGCTGAAGTTTTGAGAGTTTCAGCTGATAAAATGAACTAACAAGACAGACTTTAAAAGCAAACAGTCTGTTCGGTGCTTAAGCATGGGAGTCACCTACACACAGTAAGAGATGCCAAGAGGCGCAGAATGGCAGAGCCTCGCAGAGCATTCTGGGCTGCAGAAAGGAAAGAGAAGCTGTGGACGGGGCTCCTTGGGGAGGTGGTGGTCGGCTGTGAAATGCTGGACAGAGGGAAGACCGCCAAGGACAAAGGGTCTGGCTCTGCAGACGAGGCCCTCAGGTGGGTGCCTGCAGGAGGAAACCAGGCAGCTGGGCAAAGCTCTGTGAAGGCGGTGCCACCTCTAATCTCCTCCCCTTTAGGAGAGAGGGGAGGAATCGGAGGAAGACAGGGGAGGTGGCACTGGAGTTTCCTGGCCTGGAGGCTGTGAGCAGCTGGAGGGGGCTGAGCCTGAAGCCCACTCATCTGAGATGCGGCCAGGTAGACCCCGACACCTCTGCGGCCTCCTCAGACCCTTTTCAGCCCAGGGTTTCTGGATGTCTCTGCTTCTTGCAAGTCACTGCTCTCCTGGATTCAGCAACACCTGAGCATCCTATCTCTCACCGACTCCCTCCATGCCACTTCTGGGTTCTCCTCGCTGCTCACCCTGGGGGATGCCGGTGGCCTCTCCTTCTCCTTGCAGGAGGCTGTATGGCTGCATGGCTCTTCTTCACACTTGCCAATGTCACACGCATTGGTTATCGTACTGTGTCTTACCTTACTTATTTTTGTGGTACTGGGAATTGAACCCAGGGCCTTTGCACTTTTCTCAGCAAAACCCTCCCCCTCTTAATTTTTTGAGACCCTGTCTCAGGCTGGGCTTGAACTTGAGATCCTCCTGCTTTAGCCTCCCAGAATGGTGGGATTATTGGCATGAGCCACAGTATATGGCTTACAGGTTATCTTTTAAAATAAAAATGGTGCCCTCTAATATATGTTGGCTGTGTTCTTTTTTTCCAGTGGAAGCACTGCTATCCCCTGGCACCCAAGCCAGAAGTCTGGAGAAATCACCCTTTAGTCTCCATAACTCATGTTCCAACTTAAACTTCTACATAGTTCTGGAAGCGTCTTTCTTCTCAATTCTAGTCAGACTTCTGCCCATCCATCACCCATTGCCAGGATTATTTTTATCATTTGGTCTTCCTACTCCCACATTGGCCTCTTTTAAATTAATTCATTTTTTCTTTCTTTCTTTCTGTTTTTTGAGACAGGATCTTGCTATGCATTCCAGGATGGCCTTGAACTCACTATAGCCAAAGCTGGCTTTGAACTCACAGTGATCCTCCTGCCTCAGTCTCTTGAAGCTGGAATTACAAGCATATGCCATGCCCTGCTTTAAGTTAATTTCTGTACACCACTAAAATCTTTTTTCTTTTTTTTTCTTTTTTTTTGGTACCAGGGATCAAACTTGGGACCTTGCACTTGTGAGACAGGCAGCGGAACCACTGAGCTAAATCCCCAGCTAAAATCTTTTTTCTGTTGAGATAAAATTCATATAAGTAAGATTCACCAGTTTAATCATTATAAAGTGCACTGCACAGTAGTTTTTGATACACTGCAACCACTGTCACTAAGTCCGGAACAGGATACCTGTCGATAGGCTCTGACCCTCGAGCTTTGATCTATTGACGGTTTGTAAAATCAGTTTACTTGTCTGCAGCCACTCTGTACTTTTAAAAGTAGCCGCAGAGGACACTCAAAAATAGAAGCACAGAACTGAACAGATGAAGAACATCGCAAAAGGCGAAAGGGACAATGACCATCCCAGGACAATGATTTCAGTGAGATGTTTGTTTACTCGCGTGTTGAGTATTCAGGTTTGAGGCCATAATTATTCAAGCGTGCTTCTTCTTCTTCTTCTTTTTTTTTTTTTTTTTTAGTACCAGGGATTAAACTTGGCACCTTGCGCTTTTGAGGCAGGGGGCGGAACCACTGAGCTAAATCCCCGGCCCTCGAGCGTGCTTCTTGCTGTGGGTCACGATGGAAATACAGGTCACCTCCTACAAAGTACTGATTGCAGCCTATGGTGTGCTCGGCACTGTTCTAGGTGCTGGGGATGCAGCAGTGAAGAAGGCAGGCAAAACATCTGTGCTGATAGAGTTTATATTCTAGGTGGGGGTGTACGTTAAATGAGAATGTTATACAGCATGTTAAAAAGTGATGGAGTGCTCTGAAAGAAAAAAAGGAGGACAGGGCAAGAGGCTTCAGGAGTGAGGAAGGAGGGGCTGCGATTCTGAAAAGGATGGGCAGGAAGTAACATTTCAGCAAGACTTGAAGGGATCATGAAGGGAGCAGTGCAGACATCTGAGAAAAGAGCAGGGCAGAGGAATAAACAGTGCAAAGGTCCTGGGGTGGGAGCCACTTGGACTGTCTGAGGAAGAGAGAAGCTTGCAAGACTGTGCAAGGCATGGAGAGATGCTGGAAGGGGACGAGGCCATGCTGTGTCCGTGGCCCCTATAAGGACTTCGGCTTTTCGTGCAAGGGAAATGGGAGCCACTGAAGAGTTTCTGAGCAGAGGAGTCACACACTGCGGGCTACACTTTGAAAGGACCACCTACAGGATTCAGACTCCTTGGACTGGGATCCCAGGTCCTTTATGTTTTGTCCCTGCCTGCAGATTTAGACTCATCTTCCACCATCGGCCACTCCAAGAGGCTCCCACTGTCTCCATACACCACGACGCCCCTACGCTGGGGCTTGGTCCGCCGTCCCCTTGCTCACAGGCCACCTCCACCGGCCCGTCTGTGGCAGTCAGCTTGGATGCTCTGTCCCACTGCAGCCCTGCCCCAGGCTGCTGTGGTGCCTGCCTCTCCCCGTGCTGCCCTCTGACTCCTGAGCCTGCTGCTCTTGGCATCTCTGATTCCTGGGAGGCAGGACAGTCCCCTCTGCATGGTTTATCTCTATCACCTGCAGTGATGGTGGCCATGGGACAGGGGCAGAACACACAAGCTGGCACTGAGCGACTGCTGCTGCTGAGGTCTCAGTCAAGTTCAGGGCCACACAGGCCTGCTCCCTGCGCCTTGCTCGGTGCCCCTTCTGCACATCACAGCACTGCTGGTTCAGGTTCTCTGAGGCCGGCCTGGGTTCTCTGAATATCACAGAGGACACGAGCTCGGTGGTGGAAACCATGGAGGCGGGAGACTGCGTGCCTAGAGTGCCTAGAGTTTCACTGTGCGCTGAACTTGGGGTCCACTTGCAGCGACTGGCTCAGCACCAAGAGAGATGAACAGTGATACTTCACAGGCCCCGCTGTATCTCTTCTCTACCGCAGATCCCCTTTCACCATAAGCGCTTCACTGACATGACAACCACGGGAGGGGAGCCAGGCCAGGCACCCTAGGGCCTGTGGTAGAAAGGAGACTGGAACAGAACTTGGGAGCAGACATGGGGGCCCCTCAGACATCAAGGTGTCGCGCCTGGGGTACCTTGACCAGTCTTGGAGGTCGGGAAGGAGGCGCCTTTCCCTCTTGGCCTCTGTCCTTTAGTGAGGTCTCACAGACACACACAAGGCCAGGCCATTGCTAGAAATGAAATGCAGTTTTGTGCACCACCCCTCCCTGACAGAATCGGCAGCTTTCCTTCCTCCCTACCCCCACTTCCCACAGAAAACCCATAGTCACCCTTTCTGTGCACCTTGCAAACAAATCATCCCACCAAGGTCTGGGTCCTTATAAATATTCCAAGGGCAGCAGCCAGCGGGTGTTTTATTTACAAGGCATATCACTTCTTGCAGCTGTGACCGTGTCCCAGCAAATGGCTGGCGATGGCTCTCAAACACAGCCTTGTTATCCATTTCAGATGAGACCAGGGCGATTCACTTGCTCTCCGGTTTCAGTTCCTGCTGAGCTGAAATGATTTCTGCCTTCAGAATGCCCAGAATATGAAAAGCTCTAGAAAGAACGAGCCTCGCTATTTGCTGCTTGTCCCATGTTGGCGCTATCACAGGGGCCTCCCCAGAGGGTCCCCACCAACTAGGAACCTGTGCCCACCATGCTGGTCCTGCTGCAGGCTTTCCCCTTCCCTCCCAGTCCCAAGCCTCTGGGCACTGGGGACGGACACCAGCGGGATTCCCCAGAGAAAGGTAGTGCCCATGGCGGACCATCTCTGCTGGGGGTTTCAGGAGACACCGGGGATGATGGGAACAAGTGCTATGGACTCCAGAGAAGGGCTCGATCATAGGGCTGGGATGGCTGGGGCTGAGAGCCTGGGTTGGACATGGAGACAAAGAGGAGCTGAGAGGGCAGGCAGGGGAGATGTTTAAAGGTAGGAAGCTGAGAGGCAGAGCAATAGCAGGAAGGAACTAATGCTTCTGAGCCCCTACTGTGTGCCAGCCACAGGACAGGTACTCCCCCGATGGGCTGCAGTGTCTACTGGGCCAGGCAGCCACGTCCTGGGCACCATGAACTCACTCTGCCACAAGTCAAAGGGGACATCGGGGAGCAGCTCCCCCGCGTAAAAAGCCCTGAGCTACAGAGAGGCGGTGATGGTGGGGACCAGGGGCTGCTGAAGTGCGCATCCTCAGGGAAGGGACAGGTGGTAGGGGTGGGCTGGGCCTGGCCCAGCTTGCATGGCTGGCTGCCCTCTCCAGACAGGGCCTGGAGCTTGAGCTCCCAATGGATGATGGCTCAGGGCTTCCAGCTGGTTCCAGCCATCCAGAACCGACACAAGGCAAGGTCCTACCTTGCTTTCTGGCCTAGCGATTCAGGGGACAAACGGAACTCTCTCTGTATCTCATGGGCTGGGAATGGGCATACTGGGAAGGGAAAGAACTGCCAGCCAGGGAAATGTGAGGACTCCTCCCTCTGCCTGACTTAGCCTCAGACAGACAGGGACGGGAGCACACATGTTCTGAAGAACCGAGGGGGCTTCCTCTCTTCCTCTTGTGCTAGGGCCAGGGTGCTTCTTCACTAGAAACTCAGCCCTGAGATGCTCAGAGGTCTCAGGGCCCAAAGAGCCTTTCCAGACAATTTTGCTGCTATGCATGTGGTACGTGCCAATAATCCCGGCCACTTGGGAGGCCAAGGCAGGAGGATCACAAGTTCAAGGCCAGCCTGGACAACTTAGCAAGACCCAGTCTCAAAATAAACACAAAAAGGCCTGGTAGTGTAGCTCAGTGGTAGACCACTTGACTAGTGTATATAAAGTCCCAGATTCAACCCCCAGTAGTACAGGTAGCATGACTGGGGCTGGGAGGCCCCTCCCCTCCATCCACCTGGATTTGGGCAGCACCCCAGGACCAGTCCTTCCATTGTCCTAAGAGAGGCAGAAATAAAAACAACAAAGACCCAGGAAATCTCCAAAGCTCCAGGCCTGAGCATGTGCATCTCTGTAACCTTTTCCCCACTAGAACCTCATTAAAGGTTCATACATATGGACTGCACATCCTGTGTGAAATTAAAACAGACATTAAATTAAATGTTTCTGTACTAAGATGCCCCTGAGATGACTCAATACCCTATCATTCCTGTCAATCTTACCCAGAGATCCAATGAGAGGCAACTCATTGAAATCGGAAAGCCTGATTTCTCTTTGTTCTTCCTATTTCCCTGCTGTCCTGACACCACTTTTCTGTTCAAGCCATCTTTTTGCTTCTGTTGGCACAGACCTGCCCTGTACACACCTTCCCACTGTCTTCCATAAATGTAGCTGCTTTGTGTTTTACCATTGGGTATACACTTCCAATTCTATGCTCACTATCCCCGAGAACCTAAAATCGATCCCTCATATATAACTGATGGTATCACCAGTACCAACAAAACAAAACTGCCCAATCCTTCAAGTTCTTCAGTGTGTAAAGAAGAAAATCTAGGTGAGGACATCAAGTCATTCATTTGCCCAAACCCAAAGAGGCCACCGTTGCAGAATGGGGCTGGATCTGGGCCTCCTGCCTGCAGCTCATGAGGGGTGGGAGGACCATGTGTTGTGTGGTGTACCTAATGCCTCCATAACTGAGTTGTGGACAAAGCATCAAACTCCAGTAAGGCAGAAAGTGAAGTTTACATAGCAAGTCAGCAAATCTCTAAGCTCAGATTTTTCATGACTAAATTGTAGGTAATGCTGTTAGGTGTTTAACCCAGCACTGGACTAGAGTAAGCTTACAACACGTGTTAGCTAAGGTTAGCATCTTATAACTGTCAAATGCAGATAATAGATATCTAGAGTGGAATATGAAAAAAATGACAACATGTGTGCCAGAGTGGTGGAATTATGGGTGATGTTTTTTATTTTCTAAACTTCCCATATTGTTGACATATTTGGTTTATAATCTTAACAGCTTGACTGAAGAATACTTTACATATCCCAAGATTTCCCATGTTAAGCATACACAGTCCATTGGTCCTAAAAGCACCAGGGCACAGGTGTGGTTATTCCCTGTTTACACCTTGGCCCCAGGCAAAAAGACATCTCCTATCTGTCTCTATAAATTGACCTTTTCTGGACATTTTCACACAGATGAAATTACAGAACATGTGTCTTTTCTTTCTGACTTATTTCTGTTTATGATTTTTAGGAGTTTAGAAAAAGTCTGGCTGTGAATATAGCTCAGAGGTACAGTATTTGCCTAACATGCATGAGGCCCTAGGTTCAATCCCAAGGACCACAAAACATTTCTCTACTTATTCTGGAGATTAGAAAAAAGTGGGAATATTTCTCAACTTATTTTCCTTTGCTTTTTTTGGTACCGGGGATCAAACTCGGGACCTTGCGCTTGCAAGGCAGGCGGCGGAACCACTGAGCTAAATCCCCGGCCCTTATTTTCCATTTTGAAGTCAAGGCATAGCAAGCACTTCAAAACTTTAAAGAGGAGATGAGGGCTGGGGATTTAGCTCAGTGGCACTGCACCTGCCTTGCAAGTGCAAGCTCCTGAGTTCGATCTCCGGTACCAAAAAAAACCCCAAAACTAAAACAAAAGAGGAGATGAAGCTCAGTAGTATGGTCACAGACCAGCCTGGGTCCTTGCCTCAGTGATAATGGAAATTAAAACTTAGGCACTCAGCATAAATTTATAAGAAAAGGCTTTAACTGAAAAGTAAAAGAAAATGAAGTCACACAGCTCTGACAAAGATCAAGCTGGCCCCTAACAAAAGAAATATAGGAAGAAGGGCTTCAGTTTGAGGAACTGGGGAGGTGCAGGGATGGCCAGAGGATCAGACTGGCCCACCCACAGAGTTTTAGGGGGCTGTGTTGTGCTAGGGTCTGGTTGTTATCTCAGCCCTGGTTTTGTAGCTCTGGAAGAGGAATCTTCATGATTTAAGGGGCGATTTTGTTCCCATGGGATGACTGTCTCTGCCCAGTACAGTCTCAGTCGTGAGAAACTGCTGGAATTCAACATGACTCTAGGTTTAGGGCAGTGGAGGCATCTGGGAGTAGCTGAATGTCCCTGTACATCTCTTATCTTGGTCTCATCTTGGCTCTTATCTGGTTTCAGTCTTGAAGGGAGATGAGAGCTAGGAAATTTAGGGCTAATAAACCTTGTTTTGCCAACTTTTAGACGTATATTCCCCAAATGTCTAATACTAATAAGGCTATATGCAGAGCTAACAAGGATTTGACCCAGTGTTTTACAAAATGAAAGTCAAACTTTGTCTACTGTCAGTTATTTTTTGGGTATCTGTGGGGCCATTTGAAGAGTAGTGGATTTTTTTCCCCCAGTTCTAGGGATCAAACTCAGGACCTTGTGCTTGTGAGGCAGGCGTAGTGACACTGAGCTAAATCCCCAGCCCCATGAAGAGTCATGGTTTTTAGCAAGAACCGCTTTGAAGTCTCTGAGTACCTCAGAAGAAAACACAAATCATGCTTTTAATGAGTAACAGGTTAGAGGGCTAGGAGTTTGTTGGTTCTCTGTCCCCATGATAGTCTGGCTGTCGTACTGCACTCACTTAGCATGCACAAGGACCTGACTTCAGCCCCCAGCACTGCAGAAGCAAACCAAACCAACCAAACAACAAAAGCAATGATTCAAAAAAGTAGTATATCACTACAACTGTAAAACAAAAGCAAGTCCTTAGCATGGTTGTTCTTTCCATTTTCACTCAACCCTACTAGCATTAGCCAGGATCCTGGAAAGAGACACGAGGCCTGCTAAAGAGGACTTCAGCTCTGGAGGGTTGAATGGAGGGCCTATCTGCAGGGGGTTGATGAGGTTAAAGCTGCCCATGATGCAGTGAGAAACTCTTCCCACACAGGCCTCAGAGGGAATTGCAGAGAGCTGTGGCCATGCAGCAGGACCTGGCAGAGCAGAGGTGTCAGAGAAGATGGCCTCTAGCAGCACTGTGGCCGTGCAGGGAGGAACTGGTGGGGACTGAGACTAAACACCCAGCCTCACTCTTTGTCCCTGTCTGATCTGCTGGAACCTCCTGTGAGCTGACCCTTGGTGAAAGGCAGCTCTGGAACCTAGGTGACTTGAACCACAGAGGTCAGACACGGGGGCCAGAGTGGGACAGGGCGAGGCTGAGGAGGGGAAAGGGGCCCACAAAGACAGGCCAGCGCCCAGTTCTTGCTGCTCTCCTCCAGCACTGGGCAGTGACCACACCATGGTCCTTGGAATCCCGTCTATGGGCCAAGAATGCGGCCGACCCTTGGCTTTTCCATATCAGTGCCTGAGTCTGGGCTGCTCCTGCCTTCAGTCCTGGCCCAGACATCTCCAGGAGGTGGGGCCTTCACACCTCTCGGCTCTCCCAGGGTGGCTTTCCTCCTCCTGCTTCACGTTAGCATATTACTGGCATGCTAAACTAGCACAGGTGCTCTAACATTTGTTGGTATGCCTCTCTCTCTCCCCTCTTTCCCTGGAGAGGAATAGGTGTGCTAATCCTGGTGCCTGGAATAGTGCCCATCACAAGGCAAGTACTCAATACCTATCTGGTGAGCTGTACAGTGTCTTCTAATTCTTTTGTATTCTTTCCACCTCCACCCAACAGCAGCATCTCTATGACTGTCTGCAGGTGTAAAAGGTTGGCTTTTGAATGCTGGCGAGGGATGAACACAGTAACTTCCAATTTCAAAATTTCCGAGGGAAGGGCAACTCATCATGGCCTCTTATGTTAGTTCTATTCAAGGAGGTTAATGAAGAGGGACAACAAAGCAACGAATGTCTTTTATACAAAGTAACTTCCTGATAGCCTTCTCTAGTTCAGACTGTTCTGTTTTCTCTATGGCATTTATTCCACAAGAAGTCAACCCTGCTAACCATCTGGTAGGGGTCAGTCTCCACCTGTGAGTCACACCTGACAGAGCACACATCACAGGAAGAGGGAAATGGAGAGAGCTGGACCTGCTTTTCAAACTACCAGGCATTTCTCCTAGTTGGCTGTGCTTAGGCTCCTGCAAAAGTCTTCAAAGGAAAGAAAAACATCAAGTTTTCAGACTTGGTCATAATCTCAGCCACAACAGATACTTCTGTCTGCTGCCTTGAAGCCAGGGGTATTGCCTGACCGGCTACTGCAGAGAGGGTTCCAGCAGGGCCATGGCTGCTTTATGGTATCCCTGCCAGACAGACTCCAGGCCAAAGCCCAGCCATTCTGCCTGGTGGTCCAGAGGATGCTCCGGAGGCCACACAATTGGGATGAGTGCCACAGAGCATGCTGGAGAAATTCTGGATGCCAGGTTATGGGCCAAAGCTAGTTCTTTGGAAAGAGGAGAGGGGATGGTTGGTGGTCAGATAGAATGAGTAGACTGCTACCTAGTTTATCAGGACAATGTCCCTTCTAGGAACCATTGGGAGAGGCAGAGAAGGACAGTGAGAGGATCATCATTCAAGAACATTCACGTTCACCCAAGTTCTGGCTCTGCCACTTACTGTCTGGAGTTTGAGGATTCATAGAAATCTATTTAAATGTAATATCCTCTTGGCGTCTTCCTAGGGAGGTAGCATAACAAAGTATGCAGGGTATTATGCCATTAACATAGACAGGACACATTTATGTCTTTTCACAATGGCAAATTTTATTGAATTACAGTAAATTCATAGGCTACAACAATTTCATCAGGTTTAATTAACTGAGTATTCTTTTTTTTTTAATTAAGTTTATTGGTACCTTTTAGGTATACAATATAATGACATTCATCATTGGGAATTTGTACCTTTACATGATACATCTTGGTTCTTATTTTTTTCCCCATTCCCCTGCCCTCCCTTCAACTCCTCCACCCCTCCCTATTTACAAAGACTTTGTGTCCATTTTTCCTTTTCTCATATTTTTTCTTTTCCCTTCTTTTCTTTCCCCTATTCCTCTCACTTCCTCTTCCCCTTTAGATCTTTTCTTCCTGTTTCACATTATCTATTATGCATTTTGATTCTTATTTACACTTTCAGTTTCTCACACCAGAGAAACAATTTGGTATTTACACGTGTCCTATTTATTTCACTTAAGAGTATGGCCTCAATGTGCATCCATTTAGCTACAAATGGCTCTCATTTCTCATTCTTTATGGCTGAGTAGTACTCTATTTTATTAAAAAAAAAACAAAACCCACATCTTCTTTACCCAGTCTCCAGTTGATGGGCAATTGGGCCATTTCCAAGTTTTAGTTATTAGAAACTGTGCTGCTATAAACATGGGTGTGCATGTATAGCTGCAGTATAATTCTTTTAATTCTTTTGGGAAGATACCTAGCATAGGAATAGCTGGGTTAAATGGGACCTCTCATCCTAGTTGTTTGAGGTATCACCATATTGATTTTCACAGTGTTTGCACCAGTCTGCACTCCCAGCAACAATGAAGAAAGGTTCCTTTCTCCCCACAATCCTGCTAGCATTTGTCATCAGTTGATTTCTTGATAGCAGCCATTCTTTCTGGGGTGAGGTGGAATCTCTCTGTTTTCATCTGCATCTCTCAAATGAACATTTGAGTTGTTAATGTGATGTTGAACATTTTTTCATATGTTTATTTGCTGCTTTTAAGCCTTCGTCAGAAATGTCTGTTCATTTCAGATGCCCATTTTTGCACTGGGTCTTTAAATTTGGGGGGCTTGATTTTTTTTAAGTTCTTTATATATTCTAGATAGTAGTCCTTTGTCTGAGGAACAGCACGTAAAAAAATTTTTCTGACATTGTAGGTTATCTTAGCTCTGTTGGTGGTTTCTCTTGAAGTGGAGAAGCTTTTAATAAGATGAGATCCCAGTTGTTGATTCTTTGTGCTAGTTCCCATGCTACTGAGGTTTTGTTCATAAAATCTTTTCCTATGCCAATGTCTTCAAGAGTTCTACCTATCTTCCAGCAACTTCAGCATTTCTATTTTAATATTTAGATCTTTGATCCACTTCGATTTTAGTTTAGTGCATAGCGAAAGATATGAGTCTAGTTTTAATCTCTGGCAGGTTGAAATCCAGTTTTTCCAACACCATTTATTAAAGAGGCTATCTTTCCTCCAGCGAGGATGGTTGGCTCCTTTGTCAAAGATGAGGTGGCTGAACGTGTCTGGAGTTGTTTCTGCATCTTCTAATCTATTCCACTGATCCTCAGGTCTGTTTCTTTGCCAGTACCGTGCTGTTTTTATCACAGTGGCTTTGTAGTATTTAACTGAGTATTCTTGATTTCATTTGGAGTCAGACGGAGGCAATCACAAGTTCTTTTATTCTATATCATTCTTAATTATTAATATCTGTAACACTCAAGTCACACGTTTCACTTCACACAATATGTAGGTTTCAGAAGGCTAAGAAAGTGTTCAAAATGGCCACAAAGTTTAAGGGGGCCATGTGTTATGGGTTATATCTAGATGTCCTCTAAGAGCCTGGCATGCTTATAGGCAGGGCCTTTGGAAGGTGACTAGATCATGAGGCTTACAGCTGACTTCCTGTTAGTTGATGGCTGGAAGAGGTGGGTCTGGGGGAGCATGGCCTGGGAAGGTTTAGCCCCTCCAGGCCTCTCCCTTTTCTGCTTCCCAGCTTCTCCTCTGCTGTGCCTCTGTGCCCTACTACCCTACCTTGGGGCCTGCTGACCATGCGAGGAATGAAATTTCTACAAACTATGAGCCAAAATACACCTCTCCTCTTTAGAGCTGTCAGTGTTGGGTATTTTGCCCCCAGTGGCCAGAAAAGTGATTAGTACAGCACACTAGCTGGTCATGGTGGCACATGCCTGTAATCCCAGTACTCTGGGAGGGTGAGAAAGGAGAAGCACAAGTTTGCATCCAGCCAGGGCAATTTAGCAACTTACCAAGACCCTGTCTCAAAATAAAAAAGGGCTGGAGATGTAGCTCAGTTCAATCCTCAGTACCATATAAAAAAATTTAAAAACACCATACTGAATGAGTAAAGCAGATAGCGGATAGATACAAATGCAAAAACATGGCTGGTACATTGCAGAGCTATCTATCAGAGAGGAGTAGCTGACAGTTTCAGTGTCCTCTGTGTGCAATGCATCAGGAGCAAGAAAAGCTGCTGCGATGGAATGGGGGCAGGGGGAGTTGCCAGAGTGCTCTGCTCTATGACCAAAGTGACAAGTGAGCAGGTGGTAGGTCAGGGTTTCAGCCACACCAGCTTGGGGTGTTCCTTCTCTTGTGGGTCTCAGGTGAGGGGGCTGCACCTGGGGTATCTGATAAGCTTATATGCCTGGGCTTTGTGATATAATTTGATATGCTCATGCATCCATGTGCTCCTGATTGAATAAGCTAATTTTTTACTGGCATGAATACATCTGTGCCTTATGGTTATGCTGCACAGATGGTGACTGTTTACTCGTACAAACAAGGTATCTTGTTTGTACAAGAGTCTACCTCGGCCAGTGCTGCACATCAAGTGGGAGCAGAGGAGGTCCATATACTTTTGTTCAACAACATCTCATGATTGGAACAGATCCTCGAACAATTCTTAAAGATTTACTACCAGAAACAATTCCACCACCTGAACTAGATGACATGACATTGTGGCAGATTGTCATTAATATCCTTTCAGAACCACCGAAAAGAAAAAAAAGAAAAGATATTAATACAATTGAAGATGCTGTGAAATTACTGCAAGAGTGAAAAAAAATAATAGTTCTAACTGGACCTGGGGTATCTGTTTCATGTGGAATACCTGACTTCAGGTCAAGAGATGGTATTTATGCTCGCCTTGCTGTTGACTTCCCAGATCTTCCAGATCCTCAAGCGATGTTTGATATTGAATATTTCAGAAAAAATCCAAGACCATTCTTCAAGTTTGCAAAGAAACAGCATTGAAGCATTATTTGGGGGAAAAAACACACACACAAGATCTAGCAACTCAGCATTCATGAGCAACTCTATACTATACGAGTATGTGCCTGTGAAGTGGAAGGAAAACAATTTTGGAAATATATCCTGGACAGTTCCAACCGTCTGTCATCAGTTCATAGCCTTATCAGATAAAGAAGGAAAACTACTTCGCAACTATACCCAGAACATAGATACCTTGGAACAAGTTGCAGGAATCCAAAGGATAATTCAATGTCATGGTTCCTTTGCAACAGCATCTTGCTTGATTTGTAAATATAAAGTTGACTGTGAAGCTGTACGAGAAGATATTTTTAATCAGGTGCCCACCTGATGATGAACCAC
>NW_004624781.1:9545374-9580875 GCF_000247695.1 Heterocephalus glaber
ACTAAGATTGTACCATTATAACTTATTTACATTTAGATGATGATGGTTACCTTTCACATCCTTGGCATAAAAATGATACTAAAACAGAAGGATGATATATAGCATCCTAATTTTACTTAATGGTCTAGTTTTGGATTCGGAATGATTTGAAATTTGTAAACATTTAAGAAATTATCTTTTTTTTTTTTGGTACCGGGGATCGAACTTGGGTCCTTGCGCTTCTGCAGCGGGTGGTGAAGCCACTGAGCTGAATCCCCAGCCCTAAGAAATTTTCTTTTAACCATTTTTAGATGTCCCAAAGCTTGTACTCGTGTATTGTCTTTTCTTCATATAATTTAGTTTGAAACTAATGAAAACATCAAAGGAAAATGTTCATAGACATTCTCCTGTTCATTTCCAAGGCGTGTACATTTCTCTTAACACCTGGAACTTGTTTTAAAACAAAAAGCAGAATTTATTCACAACGTAAACTTATAGAGAATTCTAACATGTCAGATATATGTTTAGGATCTTGCTTTTAAGTGTTGCTCTTTTCCGTAGGGCATTTCAGAGCATAGAATACTCACCCAGGGTGTTTGTTTACCATGTTTATTATTGAGCCCACATTAGAACTCTTTTGGACTTTTGAACCTCATTTTGAGAAACACTTTCTTCAAGATATTCTTTTCTCCTTCAGTTAAATAGTAGAAAGTGTGTTTAAGATGTTATAAGCAGAAATTTACAACTTTATGAACATTTTTGAACAAATTTTACATGAATGACTTCATTAGATACCTTCCTTGTTCCCTTCAACAAAATCTTATCAGTTTTCTGCCAATGATATCCCAATGATGAACATTTTTCTTTGTTGAGGTTTTCACCATTATTCAGGGTGGTCTTTTGCTTTTCATTTTTTTAAGTAATAAGATTAACTGTACATTTTATAGAGAACTGCATTACAAATATGTTTTCGATTATTTTTGTAGTATTTAAGTGTTATGTCAGTTCTTTTCACGTCATACAGAAATTGTCTCAAAATACCCTTTAGGGGAATAAGTCACTTTATAGTCCGAATGGATGACATTCTGGTGTTCTAAAAAGTTTTATTTTGCATAATCCTGTAGTCAGATCATTTTATGCATATGCAGCTTGGGTTAAATTTCAAGTACTGTGTTCAGCACTGGTATATTTACTGTATACATTTGTTTTGTTTTGATTTCTGTTATGTAGAACACTGTCTTGGTCATCATAATGTAATCTGTGTTGTGTTCTTCTTTTTTCATGTTACAGCCTTTAAAAAAACATTTAATGTAACTTCAAAACAAAAAAAAGAGAAAAAACCAAATCCTTAACTTATATTTTGACCTTAACATGTAGCAAGTACATACATTTGGAAACTTTTGATCATTATCCATATTTTGCCATGTATCAAATCTTGATGTAACGCAATTAACATTATATTAAAAAAAAATAATGTGTCGGTCTCCCAAAAAAAAAAAAAAAAAAAAAAAAAAAAGAGTCTACCTCGACACTTGGACTCCAAACAGAGTAACTCTGGTTAAATTACTGCTTTATAGAATGGAGGAAGTGAGGGCCAGCTATGCCCTGAAAGCTGCTGTTCTACTCAACATGGAATGACTCAGAGCAGGACACAGCCGGCCCTCCTCAGGCATGGCTTTGGGATCACGCAGACTTGAGTTTGCTCACGGTCCTTCTTATTTCCTGGATGTGTGATGTTACTACACACAGCTCAGTTCCTTTGCTCGCCACTCTCCAATTCTCCAAACAAGCATGGAGGTGTGGTGAAAAAGAAAAGGCTTTGTTCAAAGCTACCTCTGAGGAGCTGGAGGGGTCTCATAGCGCCACAAATCCCCATTTCCCTGTGTCCAGGTATGCAAGGGACTCATAGTAAAGAAAGAGGGGGAATATAATGAGACAACAGGCAGCTCCAGGCTTGCCTCTTCCCTCCCAGCCCCTTTCTGTTCCCTTTCTTTTTTGTGGAAATGAAACTGGACCCAGACCTCCTGGCGTTGGCATCTGGAGATTCTGTCTTTTCACCGGGGCTGAGGAGAAGAGAGGGTGGTAGTTTACCCCCTACCCCTGAGGAAGTCTGAAGAAGCTGCTTGTCTTTCAAGAAAAAAAAATTTCACTCTTAAAGTTCCATTTTGCCTTGCCAGTTACAATACCATTTTTTGGCACAAGATTTTAAGCTGGGGACACAGCCAACATGCTAAAAGCTACATTTCTCAGCTCACCTTATAGCTGCATGTGACCATATGACTAAAATGTGGAACTGGAGTAGGAGTGAGTGAGCAACTTCCTCATTTACCCAGACAGGGAAGGAGGGGCCTGCCTTCCTCCTTAGTATGTTCTCACTGTCTAGAAAGCAAACTCGGTGGGGGAATCAGCTTGGATCAGGAAAGTGCCCCAGGTGACTGGCAAAAACAGACACAATAATCTCTGAAGCAATGCAATTTTGCAATTTCAATCCAGGCCTCAAAGAATCCTAGTTAGCCGGATGTGGTGGCCCATGCCTGTAATTCTAGCCCTTTGGGAAGCAAATTTGAGCCTAGCCTGTGCAATTTAACTACTTCAGTGAGATCTTCTCTTTAAATAAAAAACAAAGAAAGGGGTGGGGATGTAGCACAGAGCAAAGGTCAATCTCCAGTACTGTGAAATAAATAAATAGAAGTAAATAAATAACATAAAAATTCCACAGTTAAAATTACAGGGCACATATGCTCATAGAAAAAGGCAGAACACTGACTGGAAAAAAATATTGCAAATCACAGATTTACAAAGGATTTGAATCCAAAATAAGCACAGAACTCTTACAACTCAATAACAAAAAGATGAACATTCAATTTAAAAATGGACAAAAGTTGTGAAGTCATTTTACCAAGAAAGATATTCAAATGGCTAAGTAGCACCTAAAAAATTGTTTGAAATTATTACAAAATACAAATTAAAGCCATAGTAAGATGCCATTTCATGCCTGCTACAATGGCTACCATCAAAGACAAACAATAAATGCTGACAAGGATGTGGAGGAATAGAAGTCTTCAAATACTACTTCTGGTAGTGTTATGGTTTGTGTTAAGCCTCAAGTGGTCATAGGCTTCTTCAGAGGTAGCTTAATCTAGAGTGTGTGATGCTGGAATTGATTCATGATGCAATGCTAGGCTCAAGGGCACTAGGATTAAGGGTGTGTGCGCTATATGCCCTAAGTAGTCTGAATAAAATAAAAGGGGCAGAAAGACACTTAAATTTCCTTGTTGCTTTTGCTACTATGTTCTCTTCTGAGACGCCCCTCTGCCATGTGCCACTCTGCCTTGGGGCCAGTCAACTATGGACTGAAACCTCTATGAACTGTAAGCTAAATAAACCCTTCTCCTTTAACTTTGACTATCAGGCATTTTGTCTCAGCAATGAGAAAAGTAACATTGAAAGCTACTTGGGAAAATTCCTGGTAGTTTCTTAGAAAAGTAAATGTAAATTTGCCATATGACTTAGCAATTCTACACTCGGGTATACATTATAGGCAAGAGAATTGAAAACATACTTCCATAGAAGGACTTGATTAATACTCCTTGCAACATTAATCATAATAGCCCCAAACTATACAAATGGCCATCAGTTAATGAATGGATGGATAAATGAGTTACACTCATACAGTGGAATACTAAGTGGGAGGCTAAGTCAAAGAAGACGCAGAAAAGCTTCATCTCTAGTTTCATCTACATGAAATATCCAAGGCTAACTTTGGAGACAGAAATTCAGTCAACTTGTGGTTGTCTAGGCCTGCAGGTGGGAACAGAAATGGGCAGAAGGAATATTACAGGGATAATATAAATATTGTAAAACTTGGGGCTGGGGATTTAGCTCAGTGGTTTCACTGCCTGCTGCGTGAGTGCAAGGACTCGAGTTCAATCCCTGGTACCAAAAAAAAAAAAAAAAATTGTAAAACTGGATTACTGTAATGGTTACATAATTTGGTAAGTGACAGAGAAGCTTGATTTATGTCAAAACAGGCATTCTGTATCAGTAGAAAAAGGAATGGACCATTCAAAAAACAAAGCCAGACTATGTGATTATCTAAATGGGAAAAAAATAAACTAAATCCCTACCTCACACCATGCACAAAAGCAATTTCATGTGGATTAAGTGTTGAATAATGAAATTTAAATCTATATATCAGGATCAAACTGCATAAAACACACATATAAATGCATATAAAAACTGATAAAACACCAAATAAGGTCTACAGTCTAGTTAACAATAGGTAACAACATCAATTTCTAGGTTCTTGTACTACAATTATGTAAGGTATCACCATTGGGGAAAGCTGAGAAAAGAATTAACAGAACTCTATGTACTATTTTTACAACTTCCTATGAATCGATAATTACTCCAAATTAAAAAGAAAAACTATAAAATATTTGGAAGACAATGGAAAATATGTTTGACTCAAAGTAGAGAAGACTTTCTTAGCACAGACAGACATATGAACCATAAAGGAAAAGGTTAATAAATATGATCACGCTAAAGTTAGGAACCTCCTCATCAAATGACATCATAAAAAGAATGAAAACACAAGAGAAGACATGTACACATGCCTAACCTGAAAACAACTAGCACCAACTTATTAGACGTCAGATACACTGAGTTTGTGTTTTTTCAAAATCAAAGAACGCAATGGAGGTTAAGAGTATGAAATTTTTATTGAGAGAGACAGCTCCTGAGAGACAAGAGGGAAACCAAAAGTGGGCTGCCAACAAGCCCACTTCTCAAAGGAAATTTTATAGAGCAAAATCACAAGGTAGGTACAATGTGGGTCAAAACTATGATCAACTGATAAGATTAAAAGTATAGCTGCTAAGGTAATATTGGTCTAATGGGGAAGCAGGTCACATAGCAAGTGTATGAGGAAAGAACAAAGGCCTTCTTTAGGAAGGGATGGATCAAGGGGTCTTGGTCACCCTCTAGGGTGACTGATATCTATCTAGACTTTATTGGGCCAGGTGATATCAAATATCTTATCCCCTGGGGAAGGATGTAGGCCTGATCATTTTGTCTTTATTTTTTTTTAACTTTTTATTTTACTGGTACATTTTAGGTATACATAATGATAACATTCATCATAGGGAAATTGTACCTGTACATGATAGATCTCGCTGCTTCTTTTTTTTCCCCATTTCCCTCCCTTCCCTTCATCCTGCCCGCCTTCTTTATTTACAAAAGCCATGTTTCCAGTTCTTTCTTTCCATTCTTTTTGTTTTCAGGTTCCCTCTTTCCTTTCCTCCTCCCCCTCTCTTGTTCCTCTTATCATTTGAAGATTTTCTTCCCATTTCCTAATATCTATTATACATTTTGGTCCTTATCTATACTTATTTCACACCAGAGAAATTCTGTGATATTTACATATGTGTGTATCATTTATTTCACTTAAGAGTATGGTCTCATGGTGTACCCATTTAGCTAGAAATGTCTCAAGTTCATCCTTCTTTATGGGAGCATAGTATTTCATTGTATAAAAACCCCACATCTTTATCCATTCATAGATTGATGGGCATGTGGGCTGTTTCCAAGATTTAGCTATTACAAACTGTGCTGCTATAAACATGGGTGTGCATATCTTGCTGAGGTAGAATGCTTTTAATTCTTTTGGGAAGACACCAACAAGGAGAATAGCTGGGTTGAATGGGACCTCTAGTTTTAGTCTTTTGAGGAATCTCTACTCTTATTTCCATGGTGGTTGCACCAGTCTACACTCCCACCAACAGTGGAGAAGGGTTCCTTTTCCCCCACAATCAGGTCAGCATTTGTTACTGATTGATTTTTTGATAACAGCCATTCTTTCTGGAGTGAGATGAAATCTCAGCATTGTTTTAATTTGCATCTCTCAAATGACCAGTGATGTTGAACATTTTTTAATGTATTTATTTGCCATTTTTACTTCTTCATCTGAGAAATGTCTGTTCATTTCAGATGCCCATTTCTGGTTTGGGTCTTTAAATTTGGGGAGGTCTGATTTTTTTTTTTTGGGTTCTTTATATATTCTAGATATTAGTCCTTTGTCTGAGGAACAGCTGGCAAACATTTTTTCCCACACTGTGGGTTGTCTTTTCACTCTCTTGGTGATTTCTTTTGCTGTGCAAAAGCTTTTTAGTAAGCTAAGATCCCAGTTGTTGATTCTTTGGGATATTTCCTGTGTGACTGGGATTTTGTTCACAGAGTCTTTGCCTACATCAGTGTCTTCAAGAGTTCTACCTATTCTATCTTCCAGCAGATTTAGTGTTTGTGTTTTAATATTTAGATCTTTGATCCATTTCAATTTTAGTTTAGTGCATAAATGCAGTGTGGAGAGAGGGAGATAGCATGATTTTTTTCACTCCTTTTCCTCTTTCATTAGCAGACTGAGATACAGAAAAGTCCATATACCCTATATATAAACTAACAAGCAATTATGAAGTGGGCACTGAAAAACCCATGCCTGAGGTCTAGGCTGAGAATATCTGCCAGCATCCTAGAGGCCCTTTGGCTCTTCTTCCCTGATCAAAAGCAAATCTTACCCCAATCCCTCAGTGGTAGTCACTTTCCTGCCTTTGAAGTAAGCATTTCCTTCCTTTTATTTTTGTTTTGCCTCCTGCATTTGCATCTCTAAAGAACACAGCTTAATTCTGCCCGTTCTAGGAAGGGAGTTATCCTCAGCATCTGGCTTCCTTTGTTCAAACTTATGTTTGTGAGATCCATCCATTTTGTTTAATGTGTAAATAGATAATACTTAAAGTTAAGCCTGGGCTTATGAAATGACACCTGACTTTACTTAAACTTTTTCCTGGAAATGACCTACCAAAACTCCAACAGTTCCCCTGGATGTGGGGACTGGGACTAAACAGCAAAGAACTGAGCAGAGATGGAGGATGGATACATCCGATTGAATCTTCGAGGCAGCGTCTCAACAAACACAGTACATTAGACGTCTGTGTGGTGGGGAATTACATCCCAGTAGGACAACAGCTGCGTGACTGGTTCCACCATTTAGAACTTTCATCATACAACTCTCAGTGGATAGCCTGGCAAGATCTTTCAGTGAAATGTGCCCACATGGAGCCAGCTCTTGTCTAGAAAGGTCCCATAGAAACAAAACAATGACAACAGCGCTGGGTTTATAATTCATGGCTTGCTGTTTATGAACTAATGTCAGGCTGCTGACCTCAGCTGCTCACAGATGATAGCAGCTTGTTTGTCCTACATGGGCGCCAGGGGACAGAGTGATAAGAAGAAGAGGGGTCACAGGGCTGGACAGTCTTGCATGCCACAGGACAGTTGTGGTCTGGCAGTGCAGGCAGAAATCTGGACCTCTGCCTTTCTGCCTCGACACTCCTGGAATCTGGTCTCTGCCTAGGCCTGGGTCAAGTTAACCCAGCCATGCTCAAGCTATGAAGAAAATCCAAGGAAGGTGAGATTCACACATGAAAGCTTTGGCACTGAGTCTGAGAGGTATGCACTAAGTGCTCATCCGGGCATTCAACAAGCACTGCTAGGTGCCTGTGGGGGCAGGCACTTGCCAGGGACATGGTCCAGCAGGGAAATGTCACATCACTCTTTCAGACTCAACATATGCATCCTAGAGGATTCCCCTGCAAAGATGGAAAGAGGCTGTTTCAGGACCCAGGGACAGAAGCACCTGATCATGTTGCCAGATTTCTCATGGCGAGGACTGGAACAAGAGGAAGAATGTAAATGCTTAAGACAAAGTTTTGGACAATATAAAGGGAAATGCAGATGTTTGAAGGAGGCTCCAATCTTTGCAGCGAGGGCAGAAGAGTGACTGTTCTTTCCTGAGGTCTGTGCTTGGGACTGCAGTCAGGGATGGCCAGGGTGGCTATGAAAACCTCAGCATGGTCCTCTCCAAGGGCCCCCAGCATTTGTGCAGCACTGGGATGCTGAAACCCAGTGCTGAGTGGAAGGATCTGGACTGAGCCACACATCGCCGTAACACAAAGGGCCCCATGTGTGACATGCCACATGAGACACTGTGACCTCTTTCTCAGGGTTCATCTGGGCATATTTTTTCACTTGATCACTCCTGCCAAGGAACACAAAACATCCAGTGATCCTGTGAAGAACATGTCTGTTGATTTACAAATGTTGACCCCCAAGAGGTAACAGGCCAGTCTGGAGCTATTTACAAGAATAGGATACAGTTCTGATCCTTTATGTGGTTAACCTTCTTGAATTTAAACTCAGAACTCCCAGTGTGCTATGGTTTTTAAGCAGTATATAAAGTGTTTGTGTGACACACAGGCATTTCTGATTGTATATTTAAACAATTTTATGCCTTCTGAGCTCTTATTTGTTTAATCATGGATTTGAAAGTTTTAGGAAGTACTATAAATATAGCTCAAGTGTGAGTAGGGGCTTTGAGGAATAATGAAAGAAACACTAATTAAACATTAAAGAAGAGAGCAGAGAGATTACAAGCCAGATCTGAAACTACAGCATAGAAGACAGGCAAGGAGCACTGACTAAAGGGAAAAATCCTTGGAACTGGGAAGACTGAAATACTACAAAACTGGAAAAAAAAAGGCAGAGGAGCAGAGAATGTCTTCTGCAAATATGAAATAAGCCATAAGCAACATGGAAAACTTTAACACAGGGTATCCGTGTTCTATGGGAAGACCCCCACTAGGGTGGATATAGTGTACTTTGCAGAAGAGTTTGGACTTCAGTCATAGAAGATTTGAAAGCCAAGGTGAGCACTGTTGCACCTGGGACTTTACAGTAACCATACCAACACTGTGGCATCCAGTTCAAAAAACAATGGCTGCAGGAGAGCACCAGACTCCAGGGGGACACGATGAGCCTCATTAAAGCAGGGACACTGGGATGCAGGGAAGAGCCAGTGTCAGAAGGATGCTAAGGATTGAGCCAGCAGATGCTTGTGTTGGACAGGTGATGGAAGAAGAGCCAGCATGGACCAGAAAATCCTAGTGTGGAGAGACAGACTGGGGCAGGCCTGGATGGATTCAGTATTAGGCATACTGGGGACTTTGGGGAGATGTCAAAGAGATCACCCAGAAAGAATGCCTAGAGCCTTCAAGAGAAGGCAGATATTATGGTTTGTGTTTAGATGCCTCCCTCCCCGCCAAGCCTCACGCATATGAGGTGAGACTTTCTTTTTCAGAGGTAGTTGAATCTGGAATGTGTGATGCTGGGGTTAAGGGTTTGTGATTACTAAGCCACTACACATGAGAGGTTTGACAACACCCTCATCCCGGTAGTCCTAATATGATAAAAGAGGCAGAAAGATGCTGTTAAACCCTTTTATTACCAGCAGGGTGTTTTGAAATGTTTGGCCAGTGGAGAGGCTCCAGTGGAGATGTGGATTGCATGGATAAAACAGAGAACATGATTGTTGAGAAGGAATAGGACAATGGAGAAGTGGCCTGAGAACCTTTACCAGAAGGGAAGAATGGATTTGGAATGCAGGAGATCCCTTGGGACATTTTTTAGTGTTGCCGCACCTGTTGTCAAATTTTTCATTTTTCATTTTTTGGTACGAGGGATCGAACTCGGGACCTTGCACTTGTGAGGCAGGTGGAGGCACCACTGAGCTAAATCCCCAGCCCCTTGTCAAATTTTGTTTTCTTTTTTCTTTATTAAGTTTATTGGTACATTTTAGGTATACAATACAGTTACATTCATCACTGGGATCGTGTACTTTTACATGATGTATCTTGGTTCTTATTTTTCCCCCTTCCCCTGCCCTCCCTTTACTCCCTCCACCCTTTCCTATTTACAAAGACTCTGTGTCGATTTTTTCCTTTTCTCATATTTTTTCTTTTCCCTTCTTTTCTTTCCCCTACCCCTCCCACTTCCCCTACTCCTTTAGACCTTTTCTTCCTATTTCACAATATCAATTATACATTTTGATCCTTATTTACACTTTTAGTTTCTCACACTAAAGAAACTATTTGGTATTTACACATGTGTGTCCTATTTATTTCACTTAAGAGTATCTCCTCAATGTGCATCCACTTAGCTATAAGTGTCTCTAGTTTCTCATTCTTTATAGCTGAGTAGTACTACATTTTATAGAAAAACTACATCTTTATCCACTCTCCAGTTGATGGGCATTTGGGCTGTTTGCAAGTTTTAGCTATAACAAACTGTGCCACTATGAACATGGGTGCACATATATCACTGTGGTATGATTCTTTTAATTCTTTGGGGAAGATACCCAGCAAGGGAATAGCTGGGTCAAACAGGACTTCTAATCCTAGTTGTTTTTGAGATATCTCCATATTGATTTCCACAGTGGTTGCACCAGTCTGCACTCCCACCAACAATGGAGAAGGGTTCCTTTCTCCCCACACCTCTGCCAGCATTTGTTATTGGTTGATTTCATGATAGCAGCCATTCTTACTGGGGTGAGGTGGAATCTCAGTACTGTTTTCATCGGCATCTCTCGAATGACCAGTGATGTTGAACATTTTTTCATATGTTTATTTGCTGCTTTTACTTCTTTGGGAAATGTCTGTTCATTTCAGATGCCCATTTTTGAATTGGGTCTTTATATTTTGGGGGTCTGATTTTTTTTAGGTCTTTATATATTCTAGATAGTAGACCTTTGTCTGAGGAACAGCTGGTAAAAATTTTTTCCCACATTGTAGGCTGTCTCAGCTCTGTTGGTGGTTTCTCTTACAGTGCAGAAGCTTTTTAATAAGATGAGATCCCAATTATTGATTCTTCCCTAGTCAAAATTAACGGGAAGCAAGGATTGTGAGTGTAATAGCTCTCTCCTATTATGATTTTAATGTAGTGATATGACCGTGATGTAAGACTGTTTTTAAGTATTGTTAAATTATGTATATAAATGGAAACCCAAAGCATTTTAAAATTTGAAGTCATAGGGCCAGTGATTTAGCTCAGTGGTTTCACTGCCTGCCTCGCAAGCGCAAGAACCCAAGTCTGATCCCCAGTACCAAAACAAACAATCAAAGCAAAACAAAAAATTTGAAGTCATAATGTGCAAATGAGTGCAATAAGAATTGTATATAACTGTTATATTAATATAAATCTGGAGAGATCAAGATATGTTAATTTTTCACAAATCTGCTACTAGGGACTATGATTTAAAAAAATGTGTCTGGTTATCAAATTGACCAGGGGTGGACTCATTAATGGTCAACTTGTAACGTCCACCTGAACTGGTCTGGGCATAGGAGACCCACCTGAGGATTGTTGCCAAGAGCCATAAAAGAGAACTAAAGGAGAAGATCAAGGGCTGTTGATTTTCTAGGAGAACCTTTCTGTGGATGGTTTTCCTGATGAGAATTTGGCTCTTCTCACTGGATGAGGAGCTTGGGGCCTCACTGTGGCTGGAAATGGCTCCTGTTCTTGTCAGGGGAGCTCTGATCTTCACCATCAGTAGCACTTCCTGGCTCCAGTGTAGATCCCTCAGCCTGGTGGCACAAATCCTTTATCCGACTGGTGTAGGTTTTCTGGCTTCCACCACTGGCCTTTGAGCCTTCTGGGTGCAGGTCCTCAATATGGACAAGCACGAGACATTGCCGTGGGCTCTAGGCCACTGGCTGGACTCGTTGAGGACATTGCCTTGAACTCTAAGCCAAGGGGACACTGTTGTGGGATCCAGGCCCTTGTGTGTGGCTAATCTCTTGCACCCCTCCATATTTGACTTTTTGGGTAAATATAAAATAATCCTATAAATTATGTGTCCTGTATTAAATGTATTCCCTTGCCGAAACCCTGACTGCAACAGCAGAGGAAGAGGAAGGGGAAGAAAGTAGGGGAGACTGGGAAAGATCAGTTAACTTAATAAGGTTATTTATGAACTTAGCAAAGAGAAAACCTCCTTATTATTGGGGCCTCCAGTGTCCTGGGTCCTTAGCCTGCAGTACCTCTTTCTTTTCCCTCTCCTTGCATTGACCTTTCCTCATCCTTTCTCCACTGCCCTCGTGTTGACTGTGGTCACCTGGCTCCGGGGGGGAGATTGGCTCTAGTTCTCCATCCCTTGATGTACACGCGAGCCATAAGCAGTGGTGAGTCTTGGCTCAAGAGGGTGATGGCAGAGTTAAAAAACCTCCTGAATGACCCCTCGGATCTTAACTTAGCCTCTTTTAACTGTTCAGCTCTAAAGAAATCACACTGCCTAAAAGGTGTCAGTGTGGGATAGTGTTTCCTAGCAGTAAGTACCCTATTAGTGCCTTATTCAAACAGAGATGCATGTGGGGAGTTTTTGTACTCGGCCTGTAACAGGATGGTCTCAGAACTTAGCACTGAGCTCCTCATGGGGACAAAGTCGGGACAATGCTCATGAACTAGTTAATGGATGGCAGTCTTAGCTAGAAGAGCCTACCCTTGAGCCCTCACCCTGTTCAGTGTGAGAATCTGGACCAATGTTTGCAGGCTCCTTTCTCTATCTGGTGCCGTACTGGCCCTGAGAATGGGAAATGGTCTCAACACTCTAAGGAGAGGAAGGCAGAGGCTTGAGGCCTGCACAGGGAAGTCTAGCCCATCCCAGAGAGGTACAAGTAGTCAGCCAGTGGGTGAATCCATCCCACAAAAAGAAAATAGCAGAAAGAAAACCACTGGAAAAAAGTTGGGATACTGACCTTCCTTAATACCCTTAATTTTTATACCCTAAAAATACAAACATAACCAGGAAGATTTTTTTACACTAAAAAAAGCAAATCAGAAGCTTCCTTTCAGTTTGTGTTTGAAGGACAACCTATATTCCAGTACAAGGGAAGAATCAAAGGATAACATGAAACGCACCGCATGGAACTAGATAAAGTGTATATTTTAAACATTTTTACATTGTTTATGTGCACTTAAGTTCTGTTTAAAAATTGCACATTTTTGCATAATAGTACAAAATTTATTTGTAGTTGTATATTCTCTATTTTCATATTTAAAAATTGTATTTCTATAAGAGCATAACTGAGTATGCTCTTTAAATTACTGATCCATATGTAAAGGAAAAATGTCCATGACATTTAAAGGCTACTCATAGGCTACTCACTGTTCAGCTAGTAAAAACTTATCTGAGTGACAAGAATAAGAAAATGATCAAACAGCTATTAAAGCACATGTGCGAGTATAATTATCATCATACAGTATTCTTTCTAACATGGGGAAACTGAAAACAAGCTAAATGTATGGGTATAATGATACAAAGTAATTTTTTTCTGCAGTGCTTGGAATTGATCTCAGGGCCTTCACACTGAGCTACATTCCGAGCCCCTTTTGTTTTTTATTTTGAGACAAATTCTTGCTAAGTTCTTAAGTTTCTCAGGCTAGACTTGAACTTGTGATCCTCCTGTCTCAGCCTCCCAGAGTGCTGGGATTATAGGCATGTGCTATCTACACAAAGTATACTGACATTAAAAATAATGATAATAAGGATATTTCTAGGGACTTAGCTGTGTGACTGGGTGTAAGAATTTAACCACTTGCCCATCTTTCTTCCTAGCATTCTGGCCAAGAGAAAAATTCTAGGCAAATAGTTTACCAAAAATAGTAACTTCACTACTAACCACACAAGCACCAACAACCCCCAATGTGGGGTTACTTTGTCTGATCAGACTGCTATAACAAAATGCCATGAACTGTGTGGCTTATAAACAACAGAAATTCATTTCCCATGGCTCTGAAGGTAGAGAAGTTCCAGATAAGGGTGCTGGTGCCATCAATGACTGCTGAGGACTCGTGTTCATGTAGATGGCATCATCTCATACCAACCTTACTTGGAGGAGAGGCAGAGGGTCTCTCTGATAAGGGCAGTAATCTCACTTGTTAGGGCTCCCTTCCCCAAGGCACACCTCTTAATGTATCACCTCACCTGTGAAGGGGTGGGGCATAAGCATTCGCTGCATCACCAGGGCTCTTCTTAGTCTCCATGTAGGAAGGACAGGACTGGGAGGGGAGGCCAGAGCACAGTCTCCCACTTCCCTGGATGGAGGCCCTGGGACCTGACCATTAGGAGTAGGACAACCAGACCTCCAGAACTGACTCTAACTCTTGAAATGCTTCCTAGAGTACTAAGTATTGCAGAAGGGAAAGAATAAAAGCAGCAGCTTCTCAGAGTGACCCCAGCTGAGTGAGGAAGCCAAGCAGAGGCCGAGGCAACTTAGCAAGACCCTGTCTCATAAATAAAGTAAGAAGGGCTTAATGTTCCCTGGGTTCAATCCCCAGTACTACAAACAACAAAAAACAATAAAAAACTAACATTAAGGGAACCTGGAGTTGGGTGTGGTAGCACAGGCCTGTGATCTCAGCACTCAGGAGGCTGAGGCAGGAGGATTGCCATGAGTTCCAGGCCACCCTGAATTACAGAGCAAGACCTTGTCCCAAAAAGGGGGAGGGGGGCTGGGGGCAAGTTTTGCTGGAAAACTATGTACTATATTTGTAACTTTGCTATTCTTTTAAAATTATTTCAAAATAAAAAGTTTAAAACATGCTGGTCTTGCAAACACTATAAGATGATGGGAAGGCAGTGATGTCGCCAACATCTGTAGGCAAATTCGGTTTACGTTGCTATCTATCCTGGCTAAGACAGAAGGGAAGAAACTAAATTTATCCATCTTTGAAACAGCTACAAAGCTGGATAAAGTATATGAGATGATGCTTTTCAGGACACTGAAACAGCAGGCAATGAAGGCTATGACCCAAGAGCTATGACACACGTGGAGGGAGACTGCTACTACCCCAGCCTCCTGCACAGAGAGAAGCTCTCCAGATACAAGGGGAAAACACACACACACGTTACCTGGATGGCTAATTTATTAGATTTTTTAATTATTTAAACCTCTTATGTGTATATGCCATCCTACCCTGAACATACCCAATCCTGTGAGTCTCTTTAAAAGAAGTCTGGCTGTTTTGAACACATATAACAATGTAGTGCAGAGTTTATAAAATATGTACAAGTGAGCTGTATTATAACAGCACAATGCCCAGGTGGAGAGAGAGGTGCTCTTCTTTGAAGTCGGCATACCAGCTGCGGAGTGGTACTGTGTCCCCTGGAGGCAGACTGTGGTAAGTTAAGGGTGTGCACTGTGTCTTTTGTTTTCCCTGATGGGTCTCTTAGAGGGGAAAGGACAGAAACGGGAAGATATGAATCTCTATGGTGCTGGGCCCCTGGGCAGAGCGTAGAGGATCTGTAATATGAAGACTTTCTTATTCAAATGTACAAAGTGCTGCACAGACACAATCTTATTTCTAGGAAAAGTAACTGACTCAGCTATACGTGAGAAGGGCCCGAATGTCTCAACAGAAAGAATAACTTGAGAGAAGAGACCAGGACTCACACATCTTTGCTTGCTTCATGGTGCCCAACACAGTGCCTTGCACACAGTAGGTGCTCAATAAATGTTGACCAAGGGAATACAGTCAAAGTAGTACTGATTTTGAATTGCTCGTATCACATCTAGCTCAAAAGCCGGTGCTTTCTAAGAAGGGAAAACAAGATAAATATATAATTGGGTAAAAAAAAAAGTTGGAGGAAAATATGCATTAATGTAATCTTATTCATGAAAAACATCTCATGTAAGGAAAGCAACCTCACTGTTTTATTATTTTTCAGCCTCTTCTCTTAAGGAGAGAATCCAGGATTTCTTACCCTAATCACAAGAAATATAAAACTGAAGAACACATAAAAACCAAGGGCTGAAGACCAAGTTTTATTCTGCAATAACCAGATGCAGGGTGGGGATGTAGCGAGGCAGCAGAACACTTGCCCAGCAGGCACCAAGCCCTGGGCTCCATCCGCAGCACCGCCAAATCAAATAAACAAAAACAAAAAAACTACATGTGTACAAGACTCAAGATCCTATTTCATTAACATCAAAGACACACTGCTTTCTCTGAGAGACGGCTATGGATCTGGGATGTCTCCCACAGGCCTGTGTGTGAAAGGCGCAGTGCCCAGCTTGGAGCTATTAGCACATGGTAGAAATGGGTCCTGAGCCATGGGTCCAATCCGCCATGGAATGAAACCTATCAAACTGTGAGCCAAATTCATCCCAGGTATTTGTTTTAGTGACCGAAAGCTGACTGCCACTGAGATCCAAGATAAGACTCAAAATGAAAAGCAGCTGTTGGGGTACAGGACACAGTGGATGAAAGGCTGGTCCATGGGCCACCAGCCCAGGCTCAGGTTTCACGGTACTGAGCCAGGACTTCTCTGTGTGTAGCAAGGACAGGCCTAAAGTCAGGGCTGGGGCACAAGGAAAGAGCTTCTGGAAGGAAAGGAAGGCTGAAAAGAGACCTGAGCATGTCAATCTCTCAATAGACTCCCACTCCCTTCCCCAGGTAGATTGGGAGCAGCCACACAGACAAGTGTGTTTCTGCTGAGAGTGACACAAAGGAAGTGGCTTTTGTCCATTTCAAAACCAGATAGGATGAAATACAACCTTCTTTAAGTTGCTCAGTGGCACATTTTGACACCTCACAGGAAATCAAACTTCTTCCAAAGAAAAGCAGAGTTTTTGGTCAGGACCCAAAGGGTCCTCTCTAACTTCTCATTAGCAAGTAAAAGAGTAATATGGGGTTTCTAACCCACTCGGCCAACTGCAGTAACCCCGCGCCTTAAAATCGGGAACTTTCTAAAGGGAAAAGGGGCCCAAACTGGACCATCACAGCTTTCCTACAGCTAAGGCGAGGACAAAGACCCCTTCTCCTCTCTGGCCACTGCAGTCAGGCAAGGCACACCCTGGCTGCTGGACTTCACAGAGAAAGGGAATTGGGGACCAGGCTGGGGACACAGGAAGGGAAGAGTGGTAGGGAAAGGAAGGGGAGCTTAGGGAAGTGCTGGGAAGCTCAGAGGCAAAGAAGAAAACAGACATTAATGGAGTATCTATTGTGTGCCAGGCTTATTTCTATAAACTATCTCATTTGATCCTTAAAGCAACTCCTCAAAATAGGTCATGTTCTTCCTATTTTTAGTGACAAGGAAATTAATGTTTGCCTGAAATCACACAACTAGGACTCCTCACCCTGTGGTAAGCGGGGTCCCTGATGTGGGCCCCAGGCCCGGAAGGGCTTTGCCCTGGCCTTTCTCTGGCCACACCACTCTCTAAGACATAAAGAGTCCCAAGCACAAACAGATGTACTCAGCCAGAGCCTGTGTACCTGGAAGCCCACAATCTCCTGCCCAAGGGGCCCTGCATCTTCTTTCAAGGCCTGTGTGGGCTTCTTGCCTGGGTCCACACTCCTAAGAATGGGTGAGATGTTTCTGTGCACACCCCAGGCTTCGGGGCAGTGAGGGATGCTACTGGGATAGGTGTGGGGCTGGTGGCCTACACACAAGCAGGAGAGGCCCCATGGCACAGGTCAGAGCTGGGGGACAGGAGTGGGAAGCAGAGGGAGGGTCGGCCTGCCTAGGAGGCCATGTCTTCTTATTCCCTCCTATGGTGTAGAATTCCAAGGACTCAGTGCTAACTGAAGGTATTTGCCAAGGTTGTAGGGTAGGACTTGTACATTTAACCGCTTGTTACATGTTTTTGTAACTTTTCAGTATTGAGAATATGGGCTATGGTCTTGCTGATGGTGGGGGGGAGGGCCTGTGACTGCCGGTAAGAGGTGGAGCTGGTGGGGACCAAACCCAGCTCTGTCCAATATCAAAGGTGATACTCTCGTCTGCCCCAAGAAACCTGACCTCACAAAGAAGCCAGGCATGGAACAACACTAAGTGTTTTATGGAAATCCCTTTATGGAGATTGCCCTGATAATCACCTATCACCTGTCTAAAGCTGCTATGAACTCATGTGTGACCAATGGAGGAGAGCTATCTCCCTCTCTGAGCACAGGTGCTACAGGAAATGAAAAGACTGGATGACCTCTAAGGCCCATTCAAGCTGAAGACACAGTGAGTCTAAAGAATAATAAAGACTAACAGTATTGGGGTTGGGGGGGTCTCAGCAGAAAGCCTTTTAAGATTGCAAAGTTCAGCCAGATGTGCTGGTGCACACTTTAATTCCAGGGCTTGGGAGGCTGAGGCAGGAGACCCTACCTCAAAACAAATTGTAAGATTAAAATTTTCAAAATAATAGCCAATAATGATATAAAGACCATGATGATAAAGGGGAATAAAATGAATGGACCACTCTGGACAACTGGAAGACCTGAAAGGTGTCTTTGGTAATCTGTGTCCTAAAGGACAGGAACCAGGGAAAGCACTAGGGAGGGGGTTAGAAACTGGAGTTTCTGAGTGATAGAGAAGAGACAGCACAAGAAAACTTCTGTTGCAGCCAGCAGAGCCTGGCCCTGACTCTGGGAGGCAGCCAGCCCGTCTCTGTGTGTCCTGGAGAGGGAGGAGGTGGCCTGGGCGGACCCTGGACAGGAAGGGTGCACATCAGCCCCCGGCCAGCTGGAGCCCAGCTGAGAGAAGGGAGGGCCAAGGGTCAGGATCAAACCCTAAAGGGCTCACCAGGGACTCCCGGGTACCCATCCTCCCACGGGGGGCTGGGAGCAGTGTTTCTGTCCCTTTACAGTTGTTCCCTGTCTTGTGGAAACCTGCCTCACCTCCCTTTGGTCTCAAGGGCTCTTCCCATCCCGTCAGTGGAAGGCACGTCTCCCTGCAGATGCCCGACCACCTCCCATCCTCTCCTCCGAGCCACTGAGATACTACCCACCTCTGCACAGACTCAGTGCTGAGGTGCTCAGCAGTCCCCGCAGGACTGTGTTCCACCCCTTGGCTGTGCCAGGATGGGGCGCATCTGGGGACCACAGGATGCAGGGAGCGGGATCAGAGGGTCCCAGATAAGACTTCCTGCTTTCTGTTTTACTGCACTTGGCAAATTTCCAAATCATTATTGAGCTTTGATTTTTCTCATCCATAAAACTAGGATAGTAATTTTCTACCCCTTAGGATTGTATGAAGACAACATGAGAAAATACATTTAAAATGTCTACTCCAGGGCCAAAATGGGGATTTCTTAAATGTTACTGCGTATTTCAAGCGCAAACTGCAAGACAAACTTCCTTCTTGAGGCCAGCGCTCCTTCTCTAAGAAGTTTCTTGCTAAGTTCTTTGAAGCATACAGTGCAGAACTGAAATATACATGGATTCTCGTATTTACCATTAGGGTCAATACTGCATTTTTAAAAGTCAGTTTGTGTATGGGTTTCTCTCCCTACACTGCCTAAAGTCATTTATACTTATGGGTCATCCCGTAAGAAGAACCAGCTAGAGAAAGAGCAGGGGGCTGGAACTGGGGGTGACCTCCTGTGTGCTTGGTCACCACCCACTCCCCTCCAATGATCAGGCATGAGTAAGGCTGGGTGAAACACACCCAGATCATAACTTAAACTCCTTGTCATGAAATTTGACCTTACACATGCCACGGCATCTAAGCATTAGGTTGAAGAAAAGCAACACCAGGGGACAGAGCAGGGCAGGGAAGGAGGATCTGTAGGTTGGGGAACACCCCTGGCTCAAGTGGGCAGCGCCCCTTCTGTGATAGCCTTTGCTAAGGCCACTGAGTCAGGTCTGGTGATGAGAGTAACCAGGTTATTAGAGCAAGACTTGCTTAAAGTGGAGACAAGAGAGACCTGGATTCAGTGACATCTGGAAACAATGAATGTCTGGTGGGTGATTTCCTGCACATAAAAATGATAAAACGCAAACACATCATACAAACTTCTAGTGAATGTGAGACCTAATTATTTGCCTCCATAAAGACTCAAAAGAGGGAGATGCTGTCCCTGACTTCTCAGCGACAGCTCTACACTGCGGAAGGGCAGCGTGACTTGCGTTCAGAGACCTGTCTTGGTTCATCATGACCTCCAATCCAGGTCACTTCTATTCAGTGAAGGGTTGCACTCTACGGCTTGTACTTGATTTTAGTACTTTGGTGTGCATATCTGGTTTAGGTTTAGGAAAATGCTAAGAACAGCCTTAAGATAAAAAGAAATAGCATCCTCAAACAGATGCCAGTAAATAGCTGTTAGACTCAGCATGATTCCAGCCTGTGTCCCAAAGTCTTTAAACTATGATATGGGGAGATTAGATATGCAGAGAAGCAGGATTTTCACCTTTGTTGTTGTTTTGTTTTGTTTTTAATCAGATACCAAACACCAACTCCAAAATGATTTTTGGGAAATTCTTCTAGTCTCCAGTAGAGCTAGAATATTACCTACTATCTCTATCATCAGATCTTTCTCTGTGCCATGGTTAGTGCCAAAAGATGTAGGAGTCAGTCTTTGGTCTACATCCTAGCTCTGTCTTTTACCAGCTGTAAAACCTTGAACAAGTCCCTTAACCTCAGTTCCCTCTTGAGTGAAATACATCTAGGTCCTACCTACTGAATCATGTTATGAAAACGAAATAAAAGAAAGTATTTATCTTGGCCTTTTTTTTGTAGATGCTTACTAAAAACGTGTTGAACTGAATTGAATTCCCTTTATCTAACAGTAGAGGAGTTAGTTTCACTTGAGCATTTAACCTCCCACATCTATATGGTTATATCAATATGCAATACAAATTCTTTGCTCATTATTCATATAGGATGCACATATTTATACAAATGACTTTGACTGTATTTAATTTCTTTTTTTTTGAGACAGGGTCTTGCTATGTAGTTCATGCTGGCCTTGTACTTACTATGTCATCCAGGCTGGCCTTGAACTTGTGGTGATCCTCCTGCCTCAGTCTCCTGAGTGCAGGGATTACAGGGGTGGGCCACCATGCCTGGCAATTTCATACTTTAAAGAAGAGGTTTATTGAGATATATTTCCTATACCATAAAACTGACTTTTCTAAGTATACATTTTAGTGACTTTGAATGGATTAAGTATAGTCACGTGCAACTACCACTGTCATTTAACTTAGGTCATTTCATCACTCCGAAGAGAAACCCCAAGCCCATCAGCAGTCATTGGCTATACACTCCCAACTCCCTACCAGCCCTAGGCAACCACCAGTCTACTGTCTCTGTGGACTCTGTATATCAATTTGCAGAGTAATGCTATCTCATCAATATTAAGACTTGCAACCCATGAACAGCGGACATTTCCCACTTATTCAGACCTAATTTCATTCAATGGTGTTTGATGGTTTTTAGTGTACAAGTCTTGTACTTTTTTTGTTGTTAAATTTCTTAGTTTCATTTTCAGATTGTTAGTATAAACTAATGCAACTGATTTCTGTATTTTAATCTTATACTCTATAACTTTTTGACCTCATTTAATAGTTCTAATGGTTTCTTTGTAGATTTATAGAATTCCTATATACAAGATCATGTGATCTATAAGTAGAGTAGTTATACCACTTTCTTTTCAATCTGGGTACTTTTTACTTCTGTTTCTTGATTATGCTGGCAAGAACCTTCAGAATAATGTTGAACACAAGTGGTAGGAGGAGACATTCTTGTCTTGTTATTGATTTCAAGGGGAAAACTCCATTTTCACCTTTAAGCATGATGTTAGTTGTTTCCATAAAAAGCTGCTGAATTTTGTCAAATACTTTTTTGTGTCTTTTGAGAAGCTCATGTGGTATTTATTCTGTAATAGTTTGTTCTTTATTTGATTGCTTTTATATGTTAAATCAAACCTGTTTTCCTGGAATAATTCCTATTTGATGATAGTATATAATCATCATTATATGTCACTAGATTAGATCTGCTGGCATTTTGTTGAGCATTTGCCATTTACACTTGTAAGAAATAAGGCTCTGCAGTGTTCTTACAATGTTTGCATGTTTTTGGTATCAAGGTTGTACTGACTCTGTGGAGTGAAGTGAGTTGGGAAGGATTCGCTTCTGTTTTGTTTTATTTTGTTTTTTGGTATTGGGGATTGAACTCGGGTCCTTGAGCTTGCTAGGCAGGTGGCGAAACCACTGAGCTAAATCCCCGGCCCTCGCTTCTGTTTTTTGGAAGATCCTGTAAAGGACCAATGTTAATTCTTCCTCAAATATTTGACAGAATTCACCAAGGAAGCCATCTGGGTCTGGGCTTTTCTTTGTGGGGAAAATATTTTATTACTAAGTCAATTTCCTTATTTTTAGGTCTATTTAGATTTTTAAACTTCTCCTTCAATCAGTTTTGGTAGTTTCTATGTTTCTAGCAACTTTTCCATTTTATCTAGTCTACTGAATTTGCTGCTTTACAACTGTTCATAGTATTCCTTTCTAATCCTTTTTATTTAAGACATCTAGCGATTTTCCTTTTATTCCAGATTTTATTAATTTGAGTGTTTTTTCCTTTAACATAGCTAAAATTTTAATTTTATTGATCTTTTCAAAAAGAGGTTGTCTTTAACCATAGCTTAGTTAGCTTATTTTTGCTAAACACAACGTATCTCCTCTCCTCCTCCCTCCACACCCTCTCCTTCCATAGTATTCCATTTGCATTTCATTCCATAACATTTAGGAAGGCTGTATGGTGTAGAAGCACCATACGATAAGCTGTGGTCCTCCAAATGAATAAGACAGTGCAGTCACCATTCTCACCAGTATAGCCTCAAGTAGAGTGGCAAGATGGAAGCTGGGGTCAGGCTGGATGGGACAATGAGACACAGTGTGGCCATTAACTATGGCTGTGCTGGCTGCCCATTCCATAGCCTTCCAGTCATCTAGACTGTGGGACATGGGAAGGGTATATCTGAAGTTAGGCTACGCAGTGGACCTAGGATAAGTACCAAGACTAAAATATGCAAAAAGGAATCTGGGGACATGGGTGAGAGGGCCATTTGCTATGTCTGTGTGTGTGCACACACGTGTGTGTGGTAGGAGATAAATATGGACATTTACTCCACCAACACTTTCATTCTGTACCTCCTGCCTCTCTCTCTTTGGCAGAAATTCCTGCTGTTAAACTGAGCGTCACAACTGCTAGAATGGTCTCTGGCCCCACCACTCTTTGACGTGTATAAAGACTTGGCAGACTCATAGGAAAATGAGGTCATTCTGCAACACCTTACAATGATGGAAATGTGCACTTTCTATGGAGGGAGGTAAGGTGGGTGTAGCAAAGGGGAGAGTCACCTGAGACATCATGACGCAGCACCAAGATCTAAGCTAGAAACTTCTCTTCCCTCAGGAGATGTGACGGACAGAGACGCTTTGCTCCTGTGAATAGGTCTGTGCTGCAGATGATGTCTTTCACCTCCACACTAGAAGATGGCTGGACTGGTGGCAGAGCTGTCTGTGATTCCCCGCTGCTCTGCACATCAAAATTGAGCCATCTTATTTTAGAATGGCATTTAACACTAATGCTAAAGGACTCCCTCTCCATGGCTCACACATACCTAGGACCAGGACTGGGGTGGACCCATCACAGGCAAGAGCGCAATCAAAGCTGTCCTGAGTAACAGGAGCTGCCTGGTAATGAACTTGAGAGGGAGCCTGCCATCCTGACCTCGGGAGCAGCCAATTCACATTCTTGCGGGGCAGCAGCAGATTAACAACTGCAGTTTCTCTCCACTGAGACGCCTGAGATCGGGCACCTTCTGTCAGGAATGCCTTGGAGAAGTACGGGTTTTCAGCACTCCAGGAGGTCTGGCCTTAATACAACAAACTTCTCCTTGATTAAAAAAAAAAAAGGAAAGGAAATTTCCTTGGGATTCTAATCCTTCTTTAGGCGAAGTCTGCCTTTTCAGTGCCATGTATAAAAGTAGCTTCTTCGTGTGCCTCTAAAAGCATGTTGGGAGCTGCAGTATAGCTCAGTGGTAGAGGACTTGCCTGGCACGCTCAAGGTTCTAGGTTTAATCCCCAGTACCTGTCCCCCAAAGGGTTAGGTTAGGATGATGTGTGCTATAAAGATGCAGAACTGAGATATCTTTTTGGTCCATTCAAAAGTTTTCTATCACAAAGTAACAGCTCTGAGGTCCTTCCACAGACCAGGTAACTTGTCTGTCTCAGCGTTTTGTCTGTCACCCCAGGAGCTAAGTTTGCTACCCCTCAGGGTTGAGATGAGTAAGATAAGTTACCTGTAGGCACTTTGAAAGCTAAAGGTACATTACAGGAGCATTATGAGGGGCTAGTGTTATTTTGCCATATGGACAATGTGAGATTGTTCTTCTGTATGAGCACTGATACTGTTCGTGAGGATACACATGAAAAGTCCACATATTCATTCACCTAGTATCTGTTAAGAACCTGCCAGGAGTTGTATTAGTCACTGAGAAATGAAAATATTATATGATACCTATTTGCAAATTTACTAAATTTTAACTGTTTTGAATGTACTTGTAGGACATGTATTGCTTATATTAGAAATTAATGAGGGCCAGGGATTTAGCTCAGTGGTGCCTCCACCTGCCTCGCAAGCGCAAGGTCCCAAGTTCGATTCCTGGTACCAAAAAAATTTTTTAAAAATTAATGAAACAATGAACACTGTCCTTCTACCTGCCTTTGGAATCCAGGAACTTATGACACAAACACACATGGCCCTTCTCCTTTCCAGAGTGGACTCCCCAGGTGTTGTTCTTCAGCCTACAGGTGAGGTGCCCTAGGCTGGGCTGTGGGTGCCACCTGCACCTGCCCAGCCAGCAGTTCTTGCATGTGCTGCCCTGCTGATGGGAGGGTTAGTACTGTCCTCACCGTGCATCCAAGGGCATGCCAAGGTCACTTGTGTGGCTCAGTGGGGAACGGAGAGAGACAGGCTTCCAGTCCCATCCCTGCCAGCTGTTAATTTCATTGACTAGTGCCTTCAGCAAGGATGAGCTGCATGTTTTCTGTGCACCTTACTCTTGCCTTGGGTGCTCTTGAAGGACTAAATGACCACAGTGTGGAGGGCTGGATGGAGGAGGAACTCCCTCGATGTAGGCCCCTCCTCTACCCACCAGGACATCTTAGCCACCTTACAGAGAACCGCGGATATGAGCGCTCATGCATTCACTCTACAAAAGCTTCCAGAGCACCGGCTATGTGTAAGCACTGTTCCAAACGTGGGAACACAGAAGGGAGCAAGGCCAGAGAGGTCCCTGTTCTTCCGGACCTCAATTCTTTCCACCGACACACAGCACCCTGAGACCCCACATGGCCACACTGACTCAGCTCTGCCCTCCTGCTATACAGAGTTGACTGAGCTTGGTTTTATACACCCTGTCTTATTTTGACTTTCACTGGTTCCACCGACCCTAGAGTTTTTATAAGGGCCAAACAATCCAACAAGAGGGTTCCTGGAAATACACACACCCCTCCACACAAATGCAACACTTAACTCATAACAACGTCAGATTATTATAGACAGCTAAGTTAGGTAAAAGTATTATAGGCAGTCCGACAAGGCTAAGCCCTTGAAGTAGTACAGAGGATGAGAACACGTTACAACTGTGGCTGGAAGTGCATTTGTTGACAGTCAGGCCTTAAGATAAAGATGGAATGACCAGGCCTACATACCTCCCCAAAGGATAAGTGGTATACTGAATCCTATAATCTACATAGACATCATCACCCAGGTGAGTGACTAGAACCCTCCTGATCCATCCCTTTCTAAAAAGGCCCTTGTTCTTTCCAGGTACACTTGCTACATGACCTACTTTCCCACTGGATCAATATTACCTAAGCGGCTATACTTGTAATCCTATTGGTTGATCATAGTTCTGACCCACGTTGTACCCACTTGGTGATTTTGTGCTCATCTCATGATTTTGCTCTATAAAACTTCCTTTGAGAAGTGATTTGCGTGGCAACCCACTTTCTGGTTCCTGCTTGTCTCTCAGGAGCTATCTCAATAAATTCTTCCTACTCCTAACCTCCATTGTTCCTTAGACTGCATCAATTTTGGGGAATGTAAACTTGGCATATCTGACATCTAGCAGGTTGGGGAATTATATTTATTCCCCCTATATTGGGATCGTGGGACTCCAGCTCAGGGCCTGCACCTGAAAACACTGTTGTCTCCTTTACGTTTCTTTTCACCTATGCTCTCACCTTTCCTCCATATGGAACATGGCACCTACTGCCAGCTCCAGAGTGTGTCTCTGCCCCAGAATGGAGCCGCTGCGGGAGCACAGCAGTTGGTAAACACATCTGTGGGCTTGGGCTCCTCCTTGCCCAGCTGGGTAGGTGTGGATGCAGACACTGGACATAAGTTGTTTCTAAGCAAAGGGGAGCTCAGGGCTGGCTCTCTGTACCTCCCAGAAGGACGGTAACTGCTGCAGAAGGGAGTGCTCACAACCCTCAGGTGCCAGGAGGACAGAACTGAAACTTGGAGCCCTAGACGATGTGAAGGATGAATCCATTCCTCTCAAGAATCCAAATCCCGGGGAAGAGAGCATGACTGGCCTTTTGGGGTCACCCAGCTACTCCTTGGGTAAGAAAAGATATGAGACAGTCCGACCATGACCATAAACAGCAGGAAGGGGATTGTTCTCCAGAACAATGCTGGGGCACAGTACCAGAAGAAAGTGTGAATACCAAAGTGGAGGCCAAAAACATAGCAGAAATCCACCTCACAGGACAATCATACCCACTACAACGATTGGTCGCCATGAGCAAAAAATGGGATCAAACAGTAAAGCCCTTGCATGATGGCTCATCTGTCCCGAGGAAGGTACACATCCAGAGAGGGAGGGAGTGACAAGGTTCAAGATTCCATCATGCTACAACGAACGGCATGCAATTTAAAACTTAAGAATTTTTTTATTATGTTTATTTATTGGTACATTTTAGGTATACAATAGTTACATTCATCATTGGGATCTTGTACCCTTACATGATGTGTCTTGGTTCTTATTTTTTCCCCATTTCCCTGCCCTCCCTTCACCCCTTCCACCCCTCCTTATTTACAAATAATTTGTTTCCATTTCTTTCCTTTTCTTGTATTTTTTCTTTTCCCTTCTTTTCTTTCCCCTACCCCTCCCACTTCATCTACTCCTTTAGACCTTTTCTTCCTATTTCAAGTTATCAATTATACATTTTGATCCTTACTTACACTTTTAGTTTTTCACACTAGAGAAACTATTCGGTATTTACACATGTGTGTCCTATTTATTTCACTTAAGAGTATCGCCTCAATGTGCATCCATTTAGCTATAAATATCTCTAATTCCTTCTTTTTTATGGCTGAGTAGTATTCCATTTTATTAAAAAAACACATTTTCTTTATCCAGTCTCCAGTTGATGGGCATTTGGGCTGTTTCCAAGTTTCAGCTATTACAAACTGTGCTGCTATAAACATGGGTGAGCATATATCATTGTGGTATGATTAAAACTTAAGAATTTTTTCTTAAATTTGCCACTTAATATTTTTAGACATCAGTTGATCACAAGTACCTATCAGGAACCATGAAAAGCAAAACTTCACATTTTCTATTTTTTACCTGGAAAACTGGGCTTGATCTGGTGAAAAAGAATTGCCCAACTCTGCCTATGTGGAAATAAGATCCTGATCCAGCCCCACTGCCATACCCAACCACCTAAGTTGTAGGGCCTTGTGTGAAATACAAATAAAGAGCCCTTGTTCAAAAGGCAGGAAGAAATCCTGTGAGCTGAAATGTTAAAGCTTCATTCTTTCTTTCAGTGTTTCTTGCTCAACTGCCTTAGTGTTTGAAATTTGATTCTAAATTTCATTCTAAGCACAGAGGTACCTTGGCATTCTCCATTAATTGGTTCCAGCAGGTGTGACAAATACCAAAAAAGGTCAGTACCAAACAAACTGTTTTGGCTGTTCAGGGGCAATCCACACTGCCAATTCCAGCTTGCAAACTGAGTATCAAATGACAAAATTTTCGCATCAAAATGCATCAAGTACCAAATTCAATGAGTTCCAAAATAGCTGCATACCAAGGTCTAACTATGCAGAAAAATTAAAAATTTAGATAATTATCAGTAATTTTTACACTCCTTTTGATCATGCAATGCATATAAGATCTGTGTGTGGAATGGCCCATTGTTTTTGGTGCAAGCAGTTGGCCAAGACATGGAAGTGTCTGGTGTAAGGCAGGCTGTGGCAGGGTCGCTTCCACGCTGCTGCTTCTCATGTTTGTACCAAGTTCTGATCAGATCAGAAAGCGCAGTTTCTTGGGATTTTCCACATCATAGACATAACCAGCTTACCTTGCATCCACACTGGGTCTCGAGGATCACCCTCACATCCCATGTCTCTGCATTTCTGGAGGAAGGAAAAGAAGTCACAGACAGAAAGCTGCCTTGTAATAACCATGATGCTCTTGAGTGTCAACAGCTGTGCTGAAGCCCATCTACAGGGGACCCTTGAGTTGTGAACTCATTTCACTCACGAGGGCTGGTTGTGACTCACATTTGTTAACTGAAGGCTCAGGCTCCTCTACACAACCTTCAAAGTCTCTCTCCTGTACACACGAAGAACTCACTGTCCTTAAGAGAGTCACTGGTCTAGGATTTCTCAAGTAACCCCACACAGGAAAAGATGTTGTCAAGTTCCTTTCAGAACTCTTTAAGGGTTAAATCTGTATCTGAGACCATCTGGAAGTATAAGTTGGAACTCATAACCCAAGTTGTTTGCATGTCAGGCCGGTCTTAACTCGAGGGCCCACTGTACTTGGCCTTGTGTGAGCCCTGCACTGCTCTCCACCTCACATCTGCAAAACAGATTCCCTGTGGGCTCCAGGAAGGATTAAAATCCCATGAAACAGATGGAACCAAAGACAAAGCCTCATAAATACAAGTACTGCGTTGTTGCTCTTGTTATAAATGGGTTTGAAAAGCAGCTGGAAAGAGATTTGCCTCTTTTTAAGCAAACGGGATTGACAGAGACAAAAACCTTTGTCTTCACCAGTTTGGAATTTTTTGTGAAAGAAAGTCCTATTGTATTAGAGAACAGGAAATAAGATCTGACACACAAATATTTCTTCTTACCAACTCTGCCTCCGAGAAACTTCTTGGTCAACACTGTTTTCCTCTAAAACCTTGTGGGAGCTCTGAAATCTTCCTGCACACCTGGAGACAGCCTTTGTTACCTGACAGAAATAGGCTCTATCCCGGTCCACAGCAGAACTCTGCCCTCCCGGCTCTGCAGAGCAGGCTACAGCTGCCAGTCACCGGCACAGTGTTTTTTAGGTCTGGGGCCACTTCATGAAATCCCACTTCTGCCTGGATAGCAATTCCATATATTTTTCACTTAAAGTCATGCTTCTACCTTTCTCTTTGTCCGAAAATACACGCTTGGGCCCCAGAATGCTCCGCGTTCCTGGTGGACCAGTCTCACTACCGCTGCTGGGGCCTCTCTAAGCGCTGTGCCGCTGCGGTAGCAGAATAAACACATCGAGAGCTCCAACCTGGACCCATGCGTAGTGAAATCTCCACTCTCTGGCCTAGCTGTGAAAGTAAACGTGAGGAAGGAACACACGGCATGGCTGTCCTGAGCTGAGAAAGGAGGCGTGATAAAATGCCCAAACACATGCGCAGAACAATTCTCAGAGCCCTGCTTGTGGACTTCTCGCGAGAACTCAGCGACCACGTATAAATAAGGAACAGTGGCCATTAAATGCTGGCCACTCTCTCTCTTCACCTTGGGTCACTGTATGCTATAAGGTATATCTTTTTTTTCTCTCTCTTACTCTTATTTCCCTACTTTTAGCCAGTGCTCACTCTGCACAGTCTGGTTTTTTTCTTAGTTAATTAATGTAAAGCTTTGCTACTTTTTATGCTTGTTTCATCCAGTTCTCTGTTCACCTCTAGTAGATGACTACAGCACCCCAAAGCCCGATGACAAAAGGAGAAAAACTCACTATCATGAGCACCTGTCTACACCCCTTGCTCATACTAGAAACCTGTGTACTTGGTGGGCTGCCCTTGGCTGACTGACCCACCCAGTAGCACACAGCGCCCCTCTTTAAACTGCTGCAGTACAAGCTGGTGCTTGTTTAGTGGAAGCAATGGCTGCATCTTGAGCACAGGTGTCACTAGCCAACCCTTTTTCCTATGCAGTGACTTCCTGCCATTCCACTGCAGGGTGAGTCCAAGCCAGTGAGGCCTCCTCATGACTCTAGAGCAAAGGATACAGAACTTGCCACAGGCCAGGGTCTGGATCTTGACCCCCACCCCCACCCCCCTCCCCCCCAGTCCTGGAAAGCTCCAGGATTGGAGGATCTTAGATCAGTGGAGTCAGGAATGTGTCAAGCATAATAAGTGAGATAGATTAGGGCAGAGCAAACTGGTTGAGCAAGTGGGCATGACCTGCCAGTCACAGGGACCCACAACACCTAGGACCAATCAGAAAGTGCTATCTTCAATTCTTCATTTATGTCTGGTACAAAACTAAGTGGGCCTTTGATAGGACAGTTTAGATCAGATGTCAGGCCAAATGAGTTACTGATACAAGGGTCCCAGTGCCTTGTTTGCATGAGAGAAAAGCAATCTGGACAAACCTCCTGTCCAATGTGAACCAACCTGCTCTCACTCTGCAGAGCATATTTCTTTTCCAATCTTAATATAAATCCTCAATATCTTTCCACATACCTTGGAAATATCTTCCATATATCTTGTCCAACTCTTTGTTCAGGACACCAAGAATGTAGAAGGAATTTCTTTGGGACCCAAAAGCTAGTAACATAACCACGGCAGAGGGCAAATAGATCCGGCGCTTCCATGGAGTACCCTATCTGGCTCCCATCCCACCTTCTCCAGGAAGCCTTTCTTCATGTCTCCAGACAAGATGGATTGAACCTTCTTGGAAACTCATGTAGTATCAATAATCTGGACCACATAAGTGTACCCATGGTTAGAAATGCAATATTTTTTTCTTTTTAATGTCTATAGAAAGTTCCTCAAATGAATTTGGAATCAACAGCATTAAAGAATCCTACTAGTTCCTTCATTAATGAGTTAGACTCAGACATGAGTTTATTCTATTTTTTGTGTGAGTCCCATTTTTAACGTTTGAAAATTATACTTTGATGTCATGAAGATCATAAAAAGGGGACAAGTGGATAGAGTGGGTTGAGCGGTGACATTTTAGACTGAGTGTTCTGGGAGGAACTCTTAGAGGGGGTGAAATCTGAGCAGGACCTTGGATGATGGGAAGAAGCCAAGCACCTCGATTTCTGGGATAAGAGCAGGAAGGGCAAGGTGTGCTTCTGGACCTGGGAGGGACCAGTGTGACCAGGGGAGCAGGCAAAGAGAGCAGAGGGGTGAGGTCTAGAAGGCGGAAGATCAGACCCTGAAGAGCCCTCGAGGGGTGGAGACCGGGAGAGCAGGGCCACTTTGATGCTGTCACTGAGGAGTATGCTCTGTCCTTATAACAGGCAAGTAAGCGCCCTTGGGAAGATGTCACACTGCCACCCATGTGTGACACGGCAAGGGAGAGTGACTGGTATCCCTTCATCTTGCCTTGCACCCCAACTTCTGCAGCCTGAAGCCCATTGTTTGTTCACTGTCAGACTTTGGTTTAGGTCAATGATGGGAAAACTTTTAGAGGCGAGTGCCCAAACTGCAACCCAAAACACATTTATCGCAAAGTGCCAACACTGCAGTTAAACCTGAATACTGAAGTTTTAGTTTAGAAAACACAACTCATACATTTAACATCTTTTGTCTTAAAAGAAAAACAATACATGTGTCATAGGTTTGCCACTACTGGTCTAGGCCCTAGCTGGGGACTTTAGGACTGAGGAAGGGGGCACCTTCAGGGCCATCATGGGGAGGGAAGGTCAAGCAAGAAACCAGGCAAGGTCCTTGCTGATGAAATGCAGGTGACACCTTCCTGTCTTAACACACCCTAGGATTCCCTGGATGCCCAGCAAGCCCTTGGAATCACACCTCTTCCACAGAATTGGGTCCCTGGGGCTGCATTACTGACCAGTGCCCCGTAGTGAAACTTTGTGTTCCTCTACTACCGCTGGGGAAGGGACTGTGGGGCCACCAGGGAGAAAGAATTTTCTGCAGAACTCTGCTGGGCTCCTGCTGCGTTCCTGCCACTGTCAGCTACTGCCAAAAACTGGCAGCCATGTGAGAGCCAGGGCTGAGTTGATCTGGGTTGTCACTGGGCCTTAACATAATGTTGCCTGGTGTGTACTCGACATCCCCTATTTTCCTAATGAATGAATGGAGAAACGAGGAAAGACTGAGTTGTGGGGTGTGGAGCTCAATGAGCTCAATGTGGACACTGTTCTGTCACTTCACAGCACTCCCGTGAGCAGGAGTTTATTTACGTCTTTTCAGCGAAGCTCAAGTGAACAGGGAGCAAGATAGGGAGATCGGGGCAGGAACTCTGGAGCTGGGCCAGCTGGGTCCAATGCCTGGTTCTGTCACTTATCAACTCTGTAACCTGGGGCAAGGAAATCATGCCTCTGTGCCTTATATCCTCATCAGTAAAATAAGAAAACCTCATGGTGTTGTCATGAGGATTGAAATAATATTAAAATTTGTAAAGCATTCAAGAGAGAACCTTTCATATATTATGTGTTAGGGCTGGGGATTTAGCTCAGTGGTTCTGTCACTTGCCTCGGAAGCGAAAGGACACGAGTTTGATCCCTGGTACAAAAAAACCCCCCATATATTATGTGTTATGTTAGGATTTGTTAAATAAGGGGAAACTTGCTAAAAATCATATATCCAATCATCAATTGGCTGTCTTATGAGGTACAATAGTTCCTTTTCCATGGTCTGTAGCCAACAGAGGTCTGAAAACATTAGACGGAAAATCTCAGAAACAAATCATAAGTTTTTAAATTGTATGCTATTATGAGTAGTATAATGAAATCTTGTACCCTCCTGCTCTGTCCCACCTGGAATGTGAATCACCTCCTTCAGTGTATCCATGCTATATATGCTACCCACCTGTTAGTCACTTAGTGGGGAAAAAAGCACATAGAGGATTCAGTATTTATTTATTTATTTTTTAAATATGGAACACTTCATGAATTTGTACAGGGGCCATGCTAATCTTCTCTGTATCATTCCAATTTTAGTATATGTGCTGCCGAAGTGAGCACCAGTATTTTGGTTTTGTTTTTGTTTTTTTGAGACAGGGCCTTGTTATGTAGTTCAGGTTGGTTTGAACTCACCTTATAGCCCAGGCTGGCGTTGAACTCCAGCCTCAGCCTCCTGAGTGGTGGGATTGTAGGCATGCACTACCATGCCTAGCTGGGGTTCAGTATTATACATGGTCTCAGGCATCCACTAGGGATCTTGGAATGGCCATAACCAGAAGAATAAGAGGATGTTTAGTTCTTCATGAGAATTAATAAGAAATATTATCTATTGAGCACTTTGATAAGCACCTTACATTTGTTACCTGATTCTGAAATTACAATAACTGTGGAAACACAGAACACAGAGGTTTTTGATGACCGGAGGTCCCTCAGTTTGGACTGACAGACCTAGGGGTCTATGGCCTCCAGAGCATTGTCCATGCGGACATGAGTCATGCTCAAAGTCAGGGAACACCTGCGTGGGAACCCTGGAGGAAAGGCAGGTGAGCAACTTCGGGCCAGAGCCTGGGACTTGGTGATAAGAAACCCATTGTGCTGGGGCTTGAGGAAAGTGGGCGGGAGTAGGGAGGGAGAGGCAGGTTTTTGCAGCAATCAATCAGTCAGTCAACCACCCAACCAGCCCACCAGGCCAGGGACAGGCAGTGTCAGGCCACAAGGGAAGGAGGCGTTTGAAGGCGGCTTCACCAGCCCCAGGTGCACGGCAGGTTGGCAGGTGGCCAGGCAAGCTCCCCAGACCCGACAGCATCCCTGGAGGCAGGAGGAGACGGAGTCCTGGGGAAGGAGGGAGCAGCGGTCCATGGGCTGGAGGACATGGATGGGGCTTCCCCTGGGAAAGGGAGCAGCAGGGTAGAGATGATCTGCTCCAGAGTGAGTTTGAGGACTTAGTTCTGTGCTTCCAGGGAAACGGGGACAGATAAAGTGAGCTCTGTGACTTCATTTCTAGTGGGGCAGCTGCTGTGCAGGACATTCCTGCTCCAGGGCCTGGTGGTAGGGCTGCACCTGCCCTGCCCCAGCCTGCAGGCCATTGCTACCGTTGCCCTCACTGTGGGCTCCAGGTGATCCAGGGTGGGATGGCAAACTCTAGTGATGTGCACATCTCATCTTCCCCAAATCTGGCCTCAAGGACAGTTAGCAGTGATCTCTACCCAGTGCTCCAGGCAGCAGCATGAAAGAGTTTCTGCTGGAGCTGGAGGGGACCCCTCTTCCACCCCAAATGCAGGGTCTGGAGCTCCAGCACCCTGGCCCCATTTCCATGAAGTAGTGAGAGGGCTTCAGGGAAACCCAGAGGTATGGGGTGTCCCTGGCAAGGACAGGAGGAGCAATGGATTCTGGTCACTTAAGAGCAACTTAGGGCTTCAAGACTATTTTCTTCCCTGTAGGGGAAACAAATTATATCTACCTGCAGATCCTTCGATGCAGAATAAGGTCATGAGGGGAAGTAAGGAAGTAAGTAAGAAATTGTGTGATTCTTAAATTGCAAAAAATTCTGCCAACCTAAGAATTTCTCACTTCGAGTCATCCACACAAACCTCCCAGACTTCTAGAGGGGCACAGGTCTCTAATCCAAAGGGAATAACCCTAACACAGGAGCTATTTAGGGACAAGCTAGGCCTTGGGGTCCCCTCCACATCCACTTCGTGCTGCAGCAGAAATTCATTTGTGTGGCACTTAGCACTTGATGAAGGGCCTGTCACTCTCATGATTGCTCTGTGGCTATTTTAGTGGCATCACCTTGCTGTTCCTGTGAGGTTTTATAACTTTCCTACCTGGTAGGAACTGCAAATGTTTTTCTTTCTTTTATTTTCTCCTTTTAAAATCAAGGGCTCATGATAGACAGTGGCTTGCTGGGCAGCAGAATGCAGTGGGCAAAGGGACAGTTTAGGCTGAAAATACCACAAGATGGGAACATCGACGTCCTCATCCTTGTCCTCACCAGGCAGGGAAAGGGCAGCCAAGCTGAACCGAGGGTTATTTTTAATCCCAAAGATGCAGTGTTTGAGAACAAATAGCCCAGCCCCAGAGGACCTGCCGTGTGAGTTCAGGCCCCTGCAGAAACTCAAGCTGGGCGGAGCGGGTATTTTTACACCGCTAACTTGTGGAGCGCTCAGAGGCACAGTGCTCCATGAGGATGGGTGGGAGCCCACAGCTTGTCCTTTCCTGCAGCCCCGCCCACCGTGCAGGGCCTCGCCCACATCCATTGCACAGATGATGTGCGGAATTCCCAGCTGGAAGGTGATGGGGACAAAGGGCTGACACTCATTGGCTCCTAATGCCAGCCTGCCCGTCCCTGTGCACTTCTTGCATTGGCTTCCAGCCCTCATTCTGGGTTGTATTTGTCCTATTTATGTCCATGCGCAGCACTTGAGGTGCCCCATTAAAACTCCGGGGACAGAGATATCCATCAATCAATCAGGACTTCCTGCCTCCAGGAGAGGGGTCCCAGGTGTTTGTCCCCTCCCTCTTTCAGGCCACTAGGTGGCTGCCCACCACCGTTTTCTTTCTCGTCCTGACAGTCCCTCCAGACTTGACAACAACATAGATGTCACATCGCTGTTTGTCACAGGACGGAGTTCACCTCGCTTTTTGTGACTGCTCATCCAGAGGTTTGAGAGCTTTGGGGTACTGTTGACCTTCGTC
>NW_004624781.1:9585946-9599280 GCF_000247695.1 Heterocephalus glaber
GAAGGGAGGGCAGGAGAAGGGGAAAAAATAAGAACCAAGATACATCATGTAATAGTACAAGATCCCAATGATGAATGTAACTGCATTTTATACCTAAAATGTACCAATAAACTTAATGGAAAAAGAAATCTCAAAAAAGAGCAAACCACGAAGAGCTAGTTTAGTAAATCTGATCTGTTAGTCAGCTTTCTGTCACTATGGTAAGATACTTGAGGTAAGCAAACTTTAAGGAGGAAAGATTTATTCTGGGCCATGGTTTTGAAGATTTCAGTCCATAGTTGTGCAGCCACATTGTTTTGGGCCTGTGGTGACAGTCTATAGTGACAGGAGCTCATGGTGGAAGAGGCAAAAAGGAAGGAAGAAAAAAGAGAGAGAGGAAGGAGCTAAACTCCATTGTACCCTTCAATGTCATAGCACCAATCACCTAACTTCCTCCCACTAAGCCCCTCCTCCTAAAAGGTCCACGACCTCCCAGTAGCACCACAGGCTGGTGGTGACCAAAGCTTTAGCATATGGGCTTTGGGGGATATTTAAGATCCAAACCATAATCTGATCCAATATAGACATAAGACAGATTGCACCCAAAGAGAGAATACATACTGTTTTCAAACACATGTTGACCATTTTCAAGTAATGTGTAGCACACAAATTACATTATCTATGCAAAATTCTGCTAAATTTGAAAAAAAATATGTGGCCCTAAACATATTGTTGCCTAAAGAGAAATTCTATTTTTTTTTTTTTGGTACCGGGGATCAAACTTGGGTACTTGCACTTGTGAAGCAGGCAGCAGAACTACTGAGCTAAATCCCTGGCCCTTTTTTTTTTTTTGGTACTGGGAATAGAACTCAGAGCTTTGTGCTTGCTAAGCAAGCGCTGTGCTACTGAGCTACATCCCTGGCCCTTAAAGGGAAATTCATAACAAAAATGATAAAATGTTTAGGGTCAAACAACTATGACATAATTGCATAATAATACTTACGGGATATATGGGAGTCTGAAGCAGGAGAATTGCAAATTCTAGTCCTACCTGGACAACTTAGGAAGACCCTGTCTCATAATAAAAAATAAAAAAGGACAGGGATGTAGTTCAGCACGAAGGCCCAAAGTTCAATCCTCAGTACCAAAAAACAAAACAAATAAACAAAAAACTTATGGGATGCTGCTAAAATAGTACCTAGATCCAAAAGTATAGCTTTAAATTGCAGTCCTAGAAAAACAAGACTGAAGACAAATGATTTAAATGTTCAGTACAAAAAACTTGAAAATAAAAGAATGAGATAGTGCATTTAAAGTCCTTTGTAGAATGCTTCTTGCCCAGTAAGTAGTCAGTAAAAGGAAGTGCAGATGCTTGTTGATTTACAATGCGCTTCACCCTGATAAATGCATCATAAATTGAAAATATTGTTAAGTCCAAAACACACTTACCACTCCTCACCAATTGAATGTGCACTGTACAGTTCCGCCTGTTTACCACGTGATTGTGCAACTGACTGGTAGCTGTAGCTCAATCTCCTGCCTGGGAAAAGATCAAAATCCAGAATTCAGAGTGAAGTTTCTACTCAGTGTTATCACTTTTAAAAAATATTTTGATTATGAAATATCGTATATTTTGATTGTACAAATTTATGAAATATAGTATAATAATCTAATACATGTATACAATGTATAATGATAACATCAAGGCAGTTATAGCCAGGTCTGATGGCTCATGCCTGTAATCCCAGCTACTCAGGAGGCTGAGTCAGGATGATCACAGGTTCAGCAGCCCGGGTTCAATCTCCAGGTGATAGGTGGGAGAAAAGAAAGAAATCAGTCAACATTTTTATCTCTTTAAACATTAAAAAATATCTGATTAACATATGATCCTTGTCCACACTTATGAGATACAATGTGATGTTTCAGCACAGGCGTATAATATACAATGATCAAGTCAGGGAAATGAATGTTTTCCATCTCTTTATCACTATTTTGTGTTTGAAGCTTTGAGCTCTCCCAGCTATTCATAAAACGGGTAACAGATCATCCTGAACTGTAGTCTCCACTGTTCCATAGAATCTGGAACTTAATACTTCCATTTAAGTGAGTCTGGGTACCGCTGGCTCTCACTATCCCTCTACCTCCCCACCCTTTCCAGCCTCTAGTAATCACTATTATGCATTCTAATCAACTTCTTATTAGCCACGTACAAGACAGAATAAGAGGAATTCTTCCATGCCTAATTTATTTCACTTAACCTCCTCCAGTCCATCTATTTTGCTGCAAATGATATCACTCTTTTTTAATGGCTGGGTAATACTCCATTGTGTAGGCACACCACATTTTCTTTATTTGTTCAGCCACTGATATGCATCTCATTGGTTCCATCTCTCGGTTACTGTGAAGAGTGAACGAGCATCACTTTTGCATCATTGCAAAGTTGGAAAATCTGAGTCAAACCAGTGTAAATCAGGGGCTGTCATACTTAATAAGTGGAAATTGCAGTTGTTGTTCATCCGTACTTTTCCAAGTAGAAGAGCTTTTCTAAAATTAAGTTCAAACTTCATAAACAACAATGGCATACCAAAGCAGATAATGCTGGGCTTCAGAAATTAATTTTTAGGCAGTTTTATATGATCCAATATCGCAAAGGGATAAAGTCTCTGTCCAGGTTGGTGTTCTCTGAAGTCATTAAATGTAGACACACTCTTTACCCACTGCACAGGCTGGAGACTGAACACTGTGCCTTGAGAGCTAACGTTCACCACACAGGATGTCCCAGCACTGAGCCTCTTTTTGGAAGAAAGCAAAGATTTAAATAGTCTGAAGAATCACTTTTCCTAAAGGTGCTGTTGATATGCTACTTCCTTAAAATTATTCTTCCAAAAAGGAGATGTGGCATTAGACCCTTAATTCCATTTTTTTTCTCCATAACTGCTTTTAAGCTACACAATACTATTTGAGAACTATGCATAATCCTTCAAGGAACACAATCAATGCTATTTTTAGAGTGGTAAGTCCATCACTGGCAGAATTTCTTTAGAAGGAAGCCAAGAAATCATTAGTTGTATTTCATTAGTGGAATTTGACTTTTATGCCTATCTGTTAAAGTTTGTATGTTATGGCTGGGGATGTAGCTCAGAGGTAGAGCATGAGCTTAGCATGCACCAGGACCTGGGTGCCATCACTACCACAAAAGAAAGAAAGAGAGAAAGAGAAAGAGAGAGAGAAAGCGTGAAAGAAAGAAAGAAAAAAGAAAGGAAGGAAGGAAGGAAGAAAGAAAGAAAGAAAGAAAGAAAGAAAGAAAGAAAAGAAAAACAGTGTATATGTTCAAGTTGGCTCCCAAAGCCTTTTTGTTTAATCCTCTCAGTTGGAGAAAGAAAGCTTTACAGCCTAGTTCTCAAGGTTGACTTTTACTCAGGCATTTGTATTACCGGTATCTGTAAAAGGACAGCTGGTGACAGGGTCCCTTTCCCTGACACCCTGGCCAAGCAAGCCCATCTGTGCATAGGGCACTCAAAGACACAGACTCCTTTACAGGAAGCCTGTCCCTTATAGTTCCTTGGATGGGTGTGTTCTTGGCATTCAGGAGTGTGAGCACACTGAAGAAGTGAGCTAGCTATGTAGGAACCATTTCCCTCCTTGACCAGTAAGCAGTAATTGTGGGCTCTGCCCAAGGAAGTCGATAAGGGTACTGGGCCTCTCCCGGCATAGATCTTGGTAGGGGGTGGTTCTGTCCTCAGAGGAAAGCCACACCTGGCCTCTGTGCAGCATCTGTCCTTGGTACTTACGTCCTGGCTCCCCTTGAGGTAGGAAGGGTGTGTTCTGTGCAGCCCCTTAGGAAAGTGAGGAAACCACATGCACTCAGATTAATGGCAAGAAAGGAGATTGGTCCTTGGGGCTCTTGCTCATTGCATCCAGCTTTCTTGAGAGTCCACCAGGGCTTTGGATCCCTGCTGGGCGCTGGAGCTGCCACCATGAATGGTTCAGATGCTAACCCCAGGCTGAAAGCCAAGCCTGGGCCTGCTGGGCCCGCTGGGCCTGCAAAGGCATGCGCGCTGTAGAGGAAAGGACTGTAGTAAAAAGTTGGGATTGGAATGATCCATCTGGTGGCCCCTCTGGAAAGAGCAGAACTGCTTTTCTCTGGCTGTGGCTTCAACAGACCAAGTCAGGTAGAGAAGCGACTCCAGTTAAAACCATGGGTGTGAAAGGTGCACCATGGGGCACCCTCTATGGTTATCACAGAAGGTCTCCAAGAATCACGGAAGACCAGGGGTGCTCTGAGACATGCAGCCCCACACACTGGTCTCCAGCAAAACTCCACCAGGGCCCCCGGGAGCAGCCTCCCCAGTCCCAACCCTTCCCAGCTGCCAACACTGGCTGTAGATAATGCAGCCAGTTTTGCTCCAAAAGAGAGTATAAATTACCCCAGCTCATTTCCTGTTGGTGTTGTTTTTCAGCTGTCTTACAGAGTTTTAAAGTGCTACTTTCACATCAGGTAACCATAGCTTTATCCTTTCTGAGCACAGGGTTGCTGGTGGAGCATGGCTGCAATCCCAGCACTCTGGGAGGCTGAGTCAGGCAAAGCTCTAGCTTAGCCTGGGCCACTTAGTGACTTAGCAAGACCCTGTTTCAAAACACAAAAGAAAAAGGGCTGGCGATGTAGGTTAGTGAGAAAGCCCTAGGTTCCATCCCCAGTACTCCTTCTCCAGGAATCTCCCCCTTTAGAGTAATTCAAAGCCATTTTCCTCCCTGCTTATTTTGCTAGTGAAAGTTGTACATCGTGTTTTTGGAGCACTGGATGTAACAACAAACTTTTCTTTTATGATATCTACTAAAAATTTGCCTTATAGACCCACATGACTCCCAAAGCAAGCTCTGCCTGGTGAAATGCTTGTCCTCTGCCGCTTCCGACAATGCTGCTCCCCACTGAGATCTGTACAGGAGGTAGAACCATTTCTGGGTGCTTTTTTCAGGGGAGGAAGGCTGTTGCAGGTGAGCAAGGCTGTTGCAGGTGAGCTCATGAGCCAATCCAAAGGACACCAGGTTGGCCCACTGGAAAATTGCCCTGAGAAGCAGGTGTGAACCACCATGATTGCAACCCATTTGCATCAAGGCTAACTCCCCTTCCCTCAGCGCTTCACCACACAAGTGAGTGGAAACCCTCAGAACTCTCACAGGCCCCTGGCTTGCTCTCTGCAGGCTGTGGAGAAATCTTCCTCCAGAGGCTCAGAAACCCAAGCTGGAGGAATTCTGGACACGTAAACACAATGGTCTCATGCTCTGCCCTCCCTCAAGCCTCCACTCCTTCGGTCTCAGCTTCTAGGACACTGCCCCTCCCCTCTTCCCACTTGGCCGAGGTGTGGTCTTTGTCAAATGGCAGCCAATGTCTGGCAAGTTCATCTTGAGGTCAGCATTGGGAAAGGCCTTAAATGTCACCTAGTTCTATGATCTTCTCATTTCTAAAATTGAATTTCTTCTACTAGTCAGGTTTTGTTGCTGTGACCAAAATACCTGACACCCTCAACTGAAAGGAGGAGATTTATTTGGCTCACAGTTTCTGAGTTTTCAGTCCATGGTTCCAAAACAGAAACATCATGGTGGAAGGGTGTGGTGGAGCAAAGCTGCTCAACTCACAGAGGCCAGGAAGCAGAACCCATGGGAAGAGCGCCAATGAGAAATACCCTCCAAAGCTATGCCCATGGTAACCCACCTCCTCTACCTGGGCCCCAGCTCCTAATTGGACATTCAGCTATGGACATCAGCCAATCAATCCTCTGATGAGTTTAGCATCCCCATGATCCAGTCACCTCTCCTGGAGTGTCTTAATTTAGTTAGATGATCGGAGACTCACATCCTCTCTGAGGTCACCCATTCTACCTCCATATAGCTTTATTTTTGTTAATAATAGTTACTATTGATTGCTTGTCAACTTACGCCTGACAAGTGCCATGTGAATGTCATTCTCATGACAACCCTGTAAGAGTACAGTCATACCTTTGTACTTGAGCAAAGGTGCATGAAAATGCATGAAAGTCTATGCATTTTGATGCACAAATTTTGCCCCAGTAGTACATTTATTAATAAGGTAGAACTTGTCAGTGTTGGCTGCCTCAAGGCTCAGTACCCTTTCTCACCAAAACAATTTGTTTGGCATTTATTATTTCTGGTACTCATCAAGCCTCCTAGAACAAATTAATGATGAGTATTGTGTCTCTGTTATTGTCTCATCCCATTTTAGAGAAAAGGAGATCCAATCAGAGGCTCACTGACCTGTTCAAGGTCACAGGGTTAGGAGGAGGCACAGCCTGGATGTAACTCCCGAGACTGTGCCCTCCACCAGGCACCCATCCTTAAGGGCTTCCCGATGAACACATATTTCTCAGTGCATTGTAGGCTCACTCGGTGTAGAGTTGCAGCATTGTGTACAATTGGTCAAGTGTCCTCTCAGAATTTGCAGGGCTTGTAGAGTCCTGTAATCAGTGTGGCATGCAATGGTCTGAACTTGCAATCTTTCATTAGTCACCATTTCAAGTATTTAATTTTGCTTTCCAACAAAACTGTCAGTTCTTGTAAGGTAGGATCATGCCGTATGTTGATGGTGCATACTTAATTTTTGAAGTGTTTTGTCATTTTGGAATCTAGTATGGACAGTTCTGACCACATACCAAGTGCTGATCACCTTCTGATCCACTGAGCAGAGATTGTGACAATATCAAAGAAGCAAGAGCTCTGGATGCTGGTTCAGTTCTGCTACCATCAGTCTTTCCCTCCTGTCTGGCCTCAATTTCCCCATGTAAACTTGATGAGGTATGCCACGACCATCTTTGGATACTGGCCAGAGAAATGCTGGAGCTCTCCCAGGCCACAGGAGCCAGACCAGGGAGCAGGAACCCATAACTCAGATGGAATCATGCCCTCAGGCCACTACCCAGGAAGCCTCCAGCCCACTCATCTGGCTCACAGCTTGAAGTCCCCTCTGCAGGCCCTTCTGGGCTATGTGTCCATTACATTCCCTTAGCCAGCTCCAGCAGAAATCTTGCATGATCCATAGTCTTCCAGCCTGTAACTGTTTAGGAACTTCCTCAGTGTTTAGCAAAATGTTTTCACATACTATCAATGAGAAACATAACAGAATCTGCAGAGATTTCCTTAGGAGACCCCTCACTAGCTCATTCAGCAACCAAGGAAAGAAGGTAGTCTGGGTTCAGCCAGCACCACTGTGTTGGGCAGTGATTCATTTACTTGCTCATTTCACGTGTGTGTGTGTGTGTCCATCCTAGCACTGTGCTGGTGGTATATATATAATGATGAGAAGGACTGGACATAGTTCCTGCTCTCAGGGGACTTAACATTTTGCTGGAGGTGAAAAATACTAAGCACATCATCACACAAAACTCGATTAAAAATTGAGATGAGAAAGTGTGCAGCATGCTAATCAACTATTTTTCATTAGGATTCTCAGTGAAGCATGTTAACGTGTAGCTGAAAAGAAGGGAAAAGCTGGACGCCTGGTGAAGGTTGCTGCATGAACCCCTTGTCCCTTCTCACGTCTGTTGCCCCCTGCCCTGGTCATCTGGGACCTGGTTTTTTGATCCCTCTGCTAAATTAGAGAGACATAAACTAAGCTACAGGTGGGGATGGGTCAGGGAGGGCTTCCAGGAGGAAACAGCATTTAGACTAAGACCTGACTCATCCAAGAACGGCAACACAGTAGGGACTGGGCAGTGGTCTGATCTACAACCTCCTGTAGTACACAGGAATCAGCTCTGGCTCCCACTGGCTATAAAACTTTGGGAGAGTCACGCACTCTCTCTATGTCTCTGTTTCTGTATTGTTCTTTGTTGTTATTGTTTGTTTTTACCTATCTGTGCAACGAAGATCTGGTATTGCAAGCAAATGTCATGATGTTCATATGAAAGCAATGACCAAGGCATGGCCGTGAAAATTGTGTGTGCGCAATGAATCTGTAGGATCCTTATCACTCCCCTGGAAATCCACTGCATCTGGGAACTGAGCTGGTCCCAGGGAGAATTTTACCTGATATCTAGAAGCAGGAGGGTGAAATAACTTTTCCTTATTGGGATTCCCCACTTTATATGCAGTCTATCCAGATTATGTGCAGACACACAAGGGGATATGGAGAGACTGAAAAGGCTCCTCCCAGATGACATGCAGGAAGGCGAGCCGATGGATGTGCAAGGCGAGAGGGGGCTTATGAAACAAACCTCACTGACAGCCTTTCTCCCTTCTTTTCCAGATGTGCCTCAAAAGGCCTTGCCAAGAATTCTAATGAGAAACAGACTCTCCCGTGCTCTGTCCTTCACCTGCAGATTTCTAAGCAGAGATACTACTGTCCACTTCTGCAGAGAGGCCAAGAAGGGTTTGTTTTAAATTCTCCCCTGTAGGAATCAGGGCTTTGAACATTAGGGAAAACATTTCAGATTTCCCTTCCTTTATACTTCAGCCAAAAGCATGGGGTTAAAATATGAAAGGGAAGAAGCACAAGGCCATTCCGTGGAGGCTTAGGGCTAAGTCAGCCCTGGTAGTTAATTAGCAAAGCTCTTAAATTGAAAGAAAGCAGAGGGATCCCAGCCTGCAGAGAGAGCTGTTTACCCTGTAGACATGGTCTGCAATCATCCCACCACCCACCACCCACCCACACTGACTCACTGGCTTTGTCCTGGGTCAATGAATCCATTGTGAAGCACAGGCAGCCAAGCCAAGGTCTTGGCCAGAGAAATGTGAAGGTGGGTTTTGTCCTTTTCACCTGAAATACAGGCTGTTAAAGAGATTTGCCAACTTCTACCATCTTGGATCAGGAAATGGCATGAATTTCACAGCTGCAGAAGGTTCTAAGAGAAACGTGGTATCTGCTCTTGTGGCCAGAAGCCAGGCCTCCCATGCTTCTCCATAGCTCTTCCTTGGTTGCGTTTCTGTCCCTTTGGTTTGGTTGCTCGGCTTTTCACAGCCTGGGCAGTGCAGCCCGCAGGGTGGGGCCCCCAGGGCGCTTCCTCCTACGATCCAGCAAAGACCCCCTGCTCCCTTCTTACAAGTTTATATGTAACGGAAAGGTCATTCTTTTCTATTTCCCATGTCATCCCATCCCCCGCCCCCCAAGAGCCTTGGCTTTTTAAAAGCTTCCCTTCTTATCAGCAATCAGGATATAAGTTTCTTTAAAACACACACACAACAACTTGGAGTTGCACCCTTCCACGTAGTGGGAAAACCCAGTTTCTTGTTTCCTTTTGGCTTTGCTGCTTCAGCCTCCACTCCCTTTTACCCACCCCCTTTTCAGATTTGCTCTTTGCACCCAGTTTTGTCAACAGCCAAAGGTGCCAAGGCAAACCCTACCTGGGAGGAACTCCCTTAAAGCTGTCTGCCAAATGAATGCTCATAGGTTAAAAGCTAACTGGATAACTGTTTTATTAGAAAGATTAAAAAAAAAAAAAAAAGGAAACACAGCTGGATTTTTCATGTGCTCAAAAGTATGGAACCCAAACATCTCATCAAAAAAAGACTTGCTGGGGCCGGGGATTTAGCTCAGTGGTTTCGCCGCCTGCTACGCAAGCGCAAGGACCCGAGTTCGATTCCTGGTACCAAAAAACCCCAAAGACTTGCTTAAGAAAAGAAAGTCTATAAAGAAATATTCCAAAATGTGTTATGGCCGCTAAGTGTAATGGGATGAAAATGAGCTTTAGGCCTCTATGGAGTTCTGTGGACATTATTTAATGTCCTGAAGCCTCAGGGTCCTGGTCTGAAAACAGGAAAATGCCTCTCTTTCCTGAGGATTAAACGAGGTGCTGCATAGGAAAGCATCAATGTGGTACTAGTCATGCAAAGACTTCCTTAGCCTCATGTTGGACAACTGTTCTGCATTTCTCTAAAATTGCCATGATGTGTATTTTACCTCATAATAGCAAAAACAAAGCTTAAAATAGTTACCCTATTGGTATGGCCCATATAATAAGGACATTTCAAACAAGGTAATATACCCAGATTGGATGTCTACCTGGGCTGGGAAAACTAAAGGGATCCTGAAGCTTTGGTAATGACTAGCCTAAGATCCAGTCGTTTTTATCTGCCAGGAATTCAGACTTAGACCTCTTTCTGCCCTGTTAGAGAAAGTTCCATGTCTTAGAAACTAGACACAGCACCTTTGAGGATGCTATTGCCTCCCACAGTAAGACAAAAATCTTTACTTTCTGCTTTGAATGATTCCCCAGCAGGTCACGTCCCTCTGAGAAATGGGAGTTCCACCATTGTCTCTGAAATGGCAACATTCCTCTCATCAAACTTTTCTCATTAGCATCCCTTTGTAACCTATTAAGCAACAGCAGCTTTGAGAAATCCCACCTGTTTTCCATCAGGATTTCAACTGTAAGCCAGCACAAACATGGGTGATAAGTTGATGTTAAAATACCATGACACACTCCTTGCATTTACTAGTCCACAATAATGAAGGAGAAAGCTTTGGCTTTTATAGCCCTGAGCCTCTCAGTCTTAAAGCAGATGGGGCAGCTGTCTCCTTCCCATCACATATTACACATCACTTCCAAATCCAGGGAACAGGCACCCCGAACCACTGTGACTAAAGGGAAGGAGGACCCCTCTTTTTAGAAGTAGTAGGTCCATTGTTCTCAACTTTGACTATAGTTCAATATCAAAAATAGCTCCAACCCCCTCCCCAGAGAGTCACATTCTCCTTGGGGGAGCCCAGGTAACCATAATTTATCACAGCTTCTACAAAGGCCTCTGTATGTAGACAAGGTTATATCTGCTAAAAATGATTTGGACCATAAGCAGTGTGGTGGGAAGAACATGGGCTATGGAGATAGCAAGTAATGGATTCAAATTTACCATCTGAAAACACATGCTGTGTTAGCTTGGACAAACTTTTCAAGTTCTTTGAACATCGGGTTTTTTTAAATTTGAAAAATGAAGCTAATAATATCCGTCTCACAAGGCTGTGTAAAGATCAAATGAAATAATAGATGTGAACTGTAGAGTACTTGGTGGGAGGGCTTTATACACAGCAGGTGATTCAATAAGTGTCAAGCATTATTAGCGAGAGGAAGGTAAACAGCCTTCTTCTCAGAATGGAGAGTCCATAGAATATAGTGATTCTACCATCAGCTAATGGAAATGACAAAGCCTTTCTTCAAATCAATCATATATAATGGTTCACCATCGCACTGGCAGTTCTAGGCAATGCGATAGAACAATAAGAAGAAATGAAATACACAGATTGTCTCTCTTTGAAGATCGCATGAATGTCTACAGAGAAAATCCCAAGAAAGCTTAAAGAATGCTGTTTAATAAGTTTAGCAAGGGTTGGAGGACACAGGTCAATACATAAAAGCTAATTGCATTTCTATATGCTGGCAATGAACAATTAGAAATTCAAATATAAGAAGCAGTGCCATTTATAGAACAACTATGAAATACCTATGTAACTTTTTTAAAAGCTATGTGCAACATCTATATATGAAAGGCTATACATCATTAATGAAAGAAACAAAGAACTAAATAAATGAAGCTATATCCAGATTGGAAATTTGAATGTTATTAAAATATTAATATCGCTCAAAGTGGTTATCAGATGAACACAATGCTCATAAAACTCCACCAGTTTTCTTTCATAGAAACAAATAAGCTGGTTCTAAAATGTGTATGGAAAGGAAAATGAACTAGAATAGCCAATAACTGAAAAAGAAAAAATGAAGTTAGAGATTTATGCTACTCTATTTCAGAACTGTATTTACTATGATGCTAATGTAGAGGAGAAAAAATATGTTTTTTTCTACCCATCCTAGGTTAATTGGCATGGCCCTCTGTAACTAAAGACAGACTAACACAAAGTTTTCTACCTAGGGGTAAATGAATAAATCTCAAAGTGGTAACTCAGAACTCCACCTTACATAGTATTTCCAGTGAAGAACAGTACGTTTTCAGAGACGGGACAGAGGGAAGGACTTTGAATTTCTAGGTGGGCAAATTGTGGGAAGGCAAACAATAGCAGTTTGTTAGGTTGATTCCTCTTGTGCCTGGTGCTTCTCAAGACTGATGAGGTCCTAAAGCTATCTTCAGTGTTTACCCTTTACCTTTTCTGACAGAGAAGTGAGGGACTCCCCGTGAAAGTTCATGTCCTGCTTTTCCACTATCTGCTTCTTTTCATTTGTCTTCACCTCAAAATAAACCTTATGCAAAAGTAGCATATTTGGGGGCAGCATATTCTAGACTCCTACACTAGAGTAATCAAGACAGAGTGGTGTTGGTAAATGGGATACAGAAGGAACCCTAGATACATATATTTGATCAATATACATGAGCTCGCTCACATATACAATCAGTTATTTTTGACAAAGGTGCAATAGCAACTTAATAGGGAAAGAAAAGTCTTTGCAAGAAATTGTGCTGGGACCAGTGTATATTCATTACACCAGACAACAATAACAAAACAGTAAGACTTTGGCCTTCAATATCCCCTATCCTTGTACAAAAATTCATTCAAATGGCATCATAGACCTAAATGGAAAAAAAAAAACCCTATAAAACTACTGGAAGAAAACACAGGAAAAAACCTATGGATGTTGAACTAGGAAAAAAGTTTTAGATATGCAGCACCGAAAGCACAACCTCTAAAATACAAGTAAACTGGATTTTACTAAAATTAAAATCACCTTCCCTGCAAATGACACTGGTAAGAAAATGAAAAGACAAGCTGCAGACCAGAATATATTTGCAAAACATACATTTGATAAAGAACTTATATTCAGAATATACAAAGAACTTTCAAAACTCAGCACCAACCAACTCAATTTACATAGTAGGCAAGAGATTTTTCTTTTTGGTACCAGGGGGATCAAATTCATGACCTTGCACTTGCAAGGCAGGTGCAGTGTCACTGAGCTAAATCCCCGGCCCCAATAAGCAAGAGATTTGAACAGGAAACTCACCAAAGAATATATGTAGATAGCAAATAAGCATTTGAAATATGCTCAGCATAATTATTTATTAGAGAAATGTGAAAGAAAACTATTAGAATAGCTAAAATAAAAAATAATATGAAGTCCTAGTGAGGCTGGGGACTAAATATAACTCTCCAATGGGAGGAAAATGATAATAGTCACTTTGAGAAATCATTTGATAGTTTCTTATAAAGTTAAACATGCACTTATCATATAGCCAATAATCTTATATCTAGGTATTTATCCAGAAGAAATGAAAACATATTTTCAAACAAAACTTCCACAAGTAAAATATGCTCAGCATAATTATTTATTAGAGAAATGTGAAAGAAAACTATTAGAATAGCTAAAATAAAAAATAATATGAAGTCCTAGTGAGGCTGG
>NW_004624781.1:9615040-9649601 GCF_000247695.1 Heterocephalus glaber
ACAAAATCTTTGCAAATAGGGAAGGGAGGGCAGGGGAAGGGGAAAAAAAATAAGAACCACGATACTCATGTAATGGTACAAGATCCCAGTGATGAATGTAACTGTATTTATACCTAAAATGTACCAATAAACTTAATGGGGAAAAAAACGAAAAACAAAAAACAAATAAGCCAGTAACATCTGGGTCTTCAGTCTAGGGCCCATAGGGGCCAAACCCTGTCAGCTGCTTATTTTTATACAGCCGGGGAGCCAAGAATGGCTTCTACATTTAAAAAATTTTATATATTAAAAGCATAACAACATGCAAAATTTTAAAAATGCAACAACAGAAGCTGTATGTGACTTGCCAAGCCTGAAATATTTACGGTCTGGCCCTTTATAGGACGCTTGCTGACTTCTGATGAAGACGGTGACATATGTCTGCTTGTGAGCTCACCATGGGACCACTGCTGTGATGATACGCGATCAGCATGTCCCTTGAAAGCTTTACTCTCAGAAACACGCTGCACAGTGGTTCTGAATCGCTAATGTAATCTAGCTCTTCATAGACTTCTGAAGTCCCTGTTTTGCTGCGGTGGCCTCAGGTGGCCTATGCTCTTAGATGTATCAGTGTTGGGTGGAGAATCCCAGAGGTGATTTACCTGCTACTAAGAGTTTTCCATCAAGGACTTTCCTTAACAGCCAGGGGCCAAGGCTAATAGCTGGTTTCCCTCACATCAGCAGCCAGAACGATGACCAACCCAGTCCTGTTATATCCAGTTCAGCTGATTCAGGCAAGGATTCTGTAAGGTTGAGGAGATGGTGTTGCTACGTCAGTTAAGAAAAGAAAAAAACAACCAAATAATCTTTGCAGATGACAGAACTATGAGAGCAAAAGGATTTGCAGAAGCACAGAAAATGACATAGCCACAATCTGAACCTGGCGGTGAGTTTGCTTCCAGGTCACAAAAGTCTTGATGGGCATTGGCTCAATGGCCTGTGTTTAGGGGGAAAAAAATAGTTATCCCTTCCTTATCCATGGTTTTGCCTTCTACAGTCAGTTACCCATGATCAACTTCAGCCTGAAAATACTAAATGGAAAATTCCAGAAATAACAATTCATAAGTTTTAAATTTCACACTGTCACACTCAGTCCTGGCCAGGATGTGATTCATCCCTGTGTCTACCGTACCCACACTGTCTACACTTCCTGCCTGTTAGTCACTTAGTAGCCGACTCAGTTATTAGGCCCACTGTCACCTTTTATTCTATAATGGCCCCGAACTGCAAGAGTAGTTACTCTGAAACACCAGAGAGCACAGAGAGCTTTCTTAAGTGAAAAGGAGAAAGTACAATAAGACATTCTGAGAAAGAAAGAAAGAAAGAAAGAAAGAAAGAAAGAAAGAAAGAAAGAAGGAGGTGACCCTCACAGGACGATTATGGTGAATTGTTATCATTGTTCTAGCTCATCAGTAGTTATTGTTACTCTCTTCTTGTGCCTACTTTGTAAATTACACTTCATCACAGCCAGGCGTGTGACGAAAAGTCTAGTATATGTAGGGTTTGATACTATGCAGTTTTAGGCATCCCCTGGTCGTCTTGTCATGTATATGTGGGAACTACTGTACCCCAAACCTGGAGGTAGGCAAAAGAACTGCATGTTTTAACAGGTCCTTCTGAAGCCTAACTATTTCTCTCTGCTATGTTCCTTTGCTTTGATGTGTATTTTCTATTTTTATTTTTTATTTTTGGTACCGGGGATCGAACTCAGGACCTTGCGCTTGTGAGGCAGGTGTGGCACCACTGAGCTAAATCTGAGGCCCTTGATCTTTATTTTCTATTGATTAGGATACTGCGTTACTCTGGGTAGATACCTAGTTGTAGGGGACAGACAGTGACGCTAATGACTCTTATCACAGAACTGTGAGTTTCTCTGGTAGGATAAATAGGTTGCAACTCAGAGGTTACGCTTTGGTGCCTTATAATCACTTTTGTAAGCAATTTAGCAATCTGATCTCAGCATTCTTAGTGACAATTAATATTCTACATATTTTAAATTGAATTTGACAGTCTGCTGATTTCTTCATGGAGTTAAATAAATCTTTGGCACATGTTCACTGTATGTTTGTATGAAAGTCACGCTTTTAACTTTTTGAAGATCATAGCTTGACATCTTCATCATGTCTACAGATATTGAGGCATACAAAATCAAATCCACCCAGCTGCAGTGGTCTGCCTGGGAGTTTGAAATCTTCTCTCTTGTGTTGCATTAACCTGTCAGGAGATGGCCTGATGTAGTGAGGACCTTTGGTTGGCTCAGCTTGGCTCAGCTCTTGGCTCTACCATTAAAGAGCTACATGGTCTTGACTCCATTGAATACTTCTCTTCATCTCAATTTTCTCATCCATAGCATGGAGAAAACATGCTCATTTCTTCTGTGAAAATCACGTAAGATGTAATACAGCACAGCAGGGAGGGTACAAATCTGAGCCAGGCTGTCTGGGTTCACCACTCGCTGCTGTTTTCTAGCAGCAAAATAAACTTGGGGAAACTATTTAATTTTGTTGTGCCTCAATTTCTTCATCTGTAAAATGGGGTTAGTATCTTCCTTGTAGGGTTAAACACATTAATATTTTAAAAAGTGCTTGGAACCATGACTGTCATAACTTAAGGACATACTAATTGTTAGCTGAGAAGAAAACAGTGGTACTTATAAAACACCTACTAGAGCACATAGCATATAATTGATTTTCAGAAGAATTGGTAGCTGTCCACCATCCAGACCCAGTAAGAGTCGAGGCAAAAAGCCTGTATACACACGAAAATGAAAACGTTCCAAGAAATCAAGAGACGTGCCAAGATCACCAGCCAGAACTGCCACTGGGTCTCCTGATTCCAGCCCAGATGCTGTTCCGTGTCAAGCTTAAGAAGCCAGACATCAAAGGCAAAGAACAAGCATCCAGGTCTTATAGGGGCCAGCCTCTTCCCCACCCTGTTCTTCCTGGGAGCTCCCAGTGATTCCTCCTCAAGGCAATGTCCTCTGCTGCTTTTAATTTAACTTTGTGGTGGAACCAGAGGGAAAAGTTGGAGCCTGAGCAACATAAACCAGGTCAGGAAGGGGACCCTATAGTTCCTGGAGCAGGAACTGGTCTGGATTACCCGATTCCCTCCCAGTCTTCCTGCCTGGTCCTCAGCTCCAGGCTAATCCCCCCAGACAAAATAGTTAAGGATTTCCACCCCAAGTGATGATGAACAGAAAAAACAAACCCACACCACACCACATACCCTGAATACCAGACATTCCTCAGATGGTTTGCTTTGTAGGTGATCAGCCACAGACTGTCCCTGACTTACTACTGCTAGGCATCTTAGAGGATGGGGGAAGGGTGCACCTGAAGCCCAGCTGCTGCACCGGGATCTAGAAAAGGCCTGGGATCACAGCCGCCTGCAGTGAGTTTGTTAGCATTTTTCACACCATCAAGTGAGCCACACACTGTCATCCAGGTGTTACCAAAGGCAAGCTCTGAAGGTGCATGGCAGGTTAAGAATCATCTAAATATTGAAGACCTACTATATGAGTCTGGTACCTTGTTCGGAGCTCAGGTGCTTTCTGGAGCACTCGAGTAAAGCTGAAGAAATGAGATTGCCTTTGGTCACATTTTCACGATTGCTTTTATGCAGGTGTGAAGAAGTAAAGGGAAAAGAGAATTTTGCGGAGTGCCTAATATGTGGTATAAATGCCTGCTGGCTTTTCCCCTATGCCTGTGGTCTGGGGCCAGCCAGAGTGCCATGGCAGCAAGCCCAACTCAGGCCGGCTTAAGGAGGGCAGAGATGTATTTGAGTGGAGAAGGGTGGAAGAATGAGGGTTGGATGGGTGGATCAACAATGCTAGAAAGATACAGCGGTGTGACAATCTTCATTCTGCCATCTTTGGGGTAGGCACCATCCTGAGGCTCCTTTCACCACTGGTGTGGGAGAGAGAGGCTGCCATCTCCAGTAGACCTTTCCTTGTCTTTCCTTGGCCAGAATCGGTGTGTGTGCCATTCTAGAACCAACCGGGAGTGGTGTTATCCTTGGCTAGAGGTCAACTCCCCAGAAACACTGCTGTGGAGTCAAGTTCAATGTCTATCATGGATTCCTAACAGGCTTGAAAGCTAAATGACTCGCTGAAAGCTGTGTTTCTCTGAAGTCCAAAGCCCTCATACATTCTTCTTGCTTCTTAGTGCTGCTTCACAAGAGGAGGAAGAAAGGTCGAGGAGCTGATGTGCAAACAGAGGCCAGGGGGCTGCAGGAGGAAAGTGAGTTTTTAAAGAGGCCTTAGCCCCTCACCTTTCCATTCTCTTCCAGGTGGCCTTCGTAGTCCTCTAGATCCAGGCCTCAGGCACCATTTTGTTGAGAATGGCTCACACCACCTGAGGGCCTTTCAGTATTTCAGTAACAAATGCCCCTGGGATGGGGCCCACCTTCTGGATTTTGCTGAACAATGGCTAGTTATCAGGAGGTTTTCAGGATATTTAGGCTCAAGTCATGCTTCCTCGCAGCTGTTAGGAAGGGAACCCTAGGAAAGCAATCTTCAGAGAAACTATTTTGGGAAGGCATTGGCCCTGTGCCATGGTAAGGCCCCGCAGCAGGGGTGGGTGGGTCAAGGAAAGGAAGAAGACAGCTGTGGTGGGTGGTAGCTGTTCAGGGACAGACTTTTGTTCCTGTTCAAATTCAAATCAATGAGTCCCAAACAGCTGATCCTCAAATAGTTTACAAACACTGCCAGCTGCAAACTAAGCTTATCACCTGGGCTATCAATACTTAATTAAATATCATATGTATTCCAGGGCTCCATCTTGGGTGCCGGGGAGGCTACATGGGACAAGATGTAATTCCAGGGCCGGGGATTTAGCTCATTGATTGGCACAGCTCATTGGCACACTGCCTGGCAAGCTAGAGGTCCTGAGTTCGATTCCCTGTACAAAAGAAAAGATGTAATTCCTGTCTGCAGCATAGATCAAGCGGCTGCACAGATAAAATATTACCTAGTGATCCTAGAGTGGAAGGACCCAGATGCTCAGGATGCAATGGGGGACAGTCATTCCAGCAAGATTTTAGAGTAGGGCTACAGAAGATACAGGTGTGATCCCTGGGAGGTTTGTCCTTCCAAATGTACTGTAATAACATCAACAATGATAAAAAAACAACAATAAAAAAGTTCTTTAAGGCCAAAAGATTGGCGCATCCTCTATTCCCTGCTCCCTGTGGAGCTGCTGAAGGCATGAGTATCTGAGGCCTCCAAAGGTCTCCTAGAGGCCCATGAAGTTATCCGTCTCGACTTTAATTTGCCTGTGAATCAATTCCTTCTTTCCTCAAGGGAAACAAGGCACTACTAGGGCACTACTAGCATCCCATGGAGCGGCACTGCCCCCTGTGGCCAGAACCACGCAGGAGGAGGCCGGAACATGGGTACAACAGGTTGTCCTTGTTCTTGATGCCCCACTGAAACACGAGTTACAAGGCATTTGTGTTTCCTCTTGCTTACTGGATGAAGCCCAGGCTCCAGTTTCACCCTTTAGCGGTCCCCTCTCTCCACCACTTCCTGCCTGAGTGCCCAAGCCCCAGCTGTTCTTCCTGCCCCCATCTGCCAGCCCCAGCTAACTGCTCCAGCTGGGCTCCTCCTCAGCCCTGGTCGCCGATCCTTTCCTGAGCTGTGGGTCCTTCAGCCTCCTGCCCTCAGTGGACAAGATGCTGACTTTGGTGGAGGTGTGGAGTGGGTTACCATCTTTGGAAGGCAGCACTGGGCCTTTTATTCTTTGTCCAGCTCTTCTACCCACGGTCCAAAGAGCTGAGAGCCCCCCAACATTCTCTGACCACCTGGGCAGGGTCAGGTGTGGGGCCCGCAAGCCAGAGGGTCTCAGTTGGACCCTGTATCCTGGAAGACCCGGATCCATGCAGGAAGATGGTCAGCCTTCTGACGAGCCCAGAAAGCATTTCTAACACACAGCCCTGAGCTGGAGGGGGTGAGCTGCTCTTTATGAAAATAAGGTGCAATCTCTGAAGAGAGGCCTGAACAGGCAAGAAAACGTGTGTGGCCACAGAGCTCAGGCCCTGTTACTGTCCCTACAGTCACTCCTGCCCCCAGCCCAGGCCAGCCCAGACACACAGGGTCCAAGGTTTTCTCAGGTTGGTGAGTTTCAGGGCAGTAAAACTCCTGCAATTATGTTCAGGGTGGAAGATGTTCAAATAAAAAGATCCAGCTGAGTTTCTTTGAACTTTGAGCATTAGTTTCTCTGAAGTAAAGCTAGGACAAAGATCACAAACCAGGATTCTGGAGACAGCAGGTGAGGATAAAGTACAGAGGCTGAGAAGCACCTCTGGAGCGAGGTGTTCATTCAGGGCCCCCAGGACCCCCCAAGCACTCCTCCCCCTTTTGCGCACCCCCCACAGCCTCCTCCCTCCCTTCCTCCTTGCCCGGAAGCCTCTGGGCTGAAGTAGGCTCTGCCACATGGGGACAATTCCTTTTTCTACCTTGGCTGCTTGATTCCTATCCTTTGGGCCAGGCACACACTGAGGTTTCTCCATAGATTTGCCTGTTAGTAAAGTATGAGCTTTGGAAACAAACAGGACTAAAGCCTCTGCTGCCACTTATTATCAGGACAATCTTATAGTGTGGATATTCCTCAATTAATGACGTACAACTGAGGCACACTGCTCGGACTCACAACCTGGATTTGGAGTTATGATGTAGGAACGTGAGTGGTGGTGTGGCCTGATGGTGGCTTCTTCTATGGTACAGTACAGTACTGTAATTCTTGCTGATTGTGCTGTAGAGTCACATACTGTAGTTTTCTGCTGTTATACTTTACAGTACTGCATGGAAGAGTGATGCAAATAAAAGCAAAGTCATCAGGTTGGAGTTTCCTCTGACCATTTCTTTGCTCTGAATATTGTAATGTACACACTGTATACAATTCCTCATTTAGCAACCGACTCATTTAATGATCTGGTTGCAGGAACAGAATTTGGTTGTTAAACAAGGCATGTCTGTACCTGGGAGATCAGAGTCCTACTGGCTGTGTGGCCTTAGGCAAGCTCCCTAAACTCTCTGTGCTCATCCTTGCCTACAAATTGGGGATTATGAGTAACTTTGACGCTGCTGTATACAGTTGTGAGGATTAAGTGGTGGCAGTAAGTGTACAGCCGTAGCTATCTAGAGATGAGACATCTGCTCGCTCACCACCCTCACCCCTCAGAGAGCTCTGTGGCTTGGCTCACATTCTCTTTTCTTGCTCTGAACTTGAAAGCTTAGGGTCTTTCTCAGCACAGCTCCTGAGTAGTACTGACTCTTCTCTGATATTCCCGCAGCGACATCAGATCACTGCATGTGAAACACGCCAGACTCAGGTGTGTCCCAGGCTGCCCGTGCCTCGGGAGTGGGCCTTGTCTCAGGAGCTTCCCCCACCTTCAGGCCTCTGCCGTTTTACCCGACCTCTGGCTCCAGTGTTTGCTCTCCCTGGTTCTGGCTTTTGGGTCCCTGCCTCCTGTGCACAGTGGCTCTTGGGGTGTTTGCAAGGTAAGGTCTTTGCTGGCAGGTTGAACCTGACTTGCCTGCATCCCTGTGGACAGCATCTAATACCGCACCTGCCACTGCCCACCTTGCTTAGTCCTGGTTCGCCCTTCGTGGCTGCTGAGGGCTGAGGAGTGTGTGTGTCCTGCAGTGCCGAGCTGACATCAGGAGGCAGCAAACATCTGCACCTCAGACTTCTGGCCTGCCTTAGGGCCCTGTTTCAGTTGTCCTTGTCTAGTTAAAAATACAAAAAACCCTCATCATCAATGGGCTTACAGGTCCCATGTCACTATTTTAAGAGTTAAAGAACAATCCTCTTCTTAGTTGGTGGCCACACCAAGGGCAGTCCTGGCTGCTGGGGTGATTCTCGACATCCCCCTCCTGCAGATTAGAGACCCCTCACATGTTTCCGCCCCCAGCCCAGGGCTTCCGGCCAAGCCTCCTCTCCCTCGTACAGGAAGGAGGGCTGAAATCCCTGGAGGCTGCTCTTTTGGCCTCTGCTGTCAAAAGCAAACCTAACCCTCCATGTCGGGCCTGAGTCAGATGCACCACACATGTACTTCTGGACTTCGAGCTCCTTGTCCAGGGAGCCTGACTCTTTCCAAGGAAAATAATCCCATCTTCCTAGTCATTCTATTGCTTCTTTGAATTCCTCTCAGGTGGGCAAAGCTGCAGGGAATCCGAGGTCCTCTGTGGCTCTGCCTCCCGTCTGTCTCACGCATACACCCTCCTCTCCTAACCCGTCTGCCACCTGTGGAGCGGGTGGTGGCCAAGGTGGAATTTACCTCACACGATCAACATACCCTCCCTCCTTTCCACCTTCCTCCCACTGCCATGAGACCCTCACACAGGTTCATTCCTTTAAAACTTTATTTCTGATGAATAAAAAAAATACTTTGTGATTAAATTAATTTCTCAGATTAGACATCATGATGGGGCAGAATGTCATGTTCCTGTCTTCCTCTGGATCTTGCAGCCCGGCTAGGGGCTCTGCAGGATGATACCATGGATGAACGACGCTCCCTGGGGCATGGAGACGGCTGAGGGGAGGCCGAAGCAAAGCCCCTCCACACACAGCAACAGCTCCTCTCTGTGGAGTTTAGCTCAGTCAGCAGGAGCTGTGTCACGTGCTCCTTCCTAGTGGCCGTAAACGTCATACACCATGCCCAGCTCACAGACACACAAAGGGGTCTCAGGAGTTTCATCGTGGGACCTGGATCCCTTGGAAAGGATTCCTGTCCCAACAGATGTCGCCTCCTGAGTCCAGTGCGTGGGGGCCTCCATGGAGAGGTGGACATGAGCCACCAGCACAGTCCTTGGGACTTTTGGGCTTTGGGACTCAGGACTATGGTCTCTCAGGGTGAAGTGAAAACTTTCCTCCAGTTCTCTGGTTCTGATAAGGCAGAAAAGCAGCCTCCCTCGGTCAGGGTCAGCAGAGTGTCTGTTTTCCTCCAGGAAACTACCTGTGCTGGACCTGAAGCCCCAAATCCCAGAGGCCCTGCCACAGCCCAGAAACCACAAAGCTGAAGAGCAGCTTTTGGGTAGCACTTGCTAAGGGGGAAACTGAGGCTCCTCAGCCAGAAGTTTGTGCGTTCCCCGGGAGCAAGCTCCCAGCTTACTTACCACCTTTGCCCTGCCCCGTCTCCTTTGTGAGGTTCTGGGTTTTGGATCACTTCAAAGGTGGGGATTACTCTTCCTGGGGGTGGTGAGCTCTGGTTACAGTTGACTTTTTGCTAAGTTAGGAATCAGCTTCAGTTGCCTGTCCATTACTATCTGTAAAGCACCTGGAAGGTCAGACGGTCTTCTAGGATAAATGCATCTATCAGCGAAGGCATGGGTGGCTCATCCCTTAAGTTCTGGGCGGAATGCAGGCTGGTACTGCCCATCGGTGACAACCAGAAGACCTGCCAGGACCCAAGGACCTGTCTGTGTCAATTGCCAAGGCCACCCAACTAGACACCAGCAGAACTAAACAGGCCCTTAGCATCCTGATCAGAAGACTTCTAAAAGGCAGAGCTAAGCGAAATCCAAACTCCCAAGTCACTAGACAGCTCTGAAGTGCACTTTAGGCCCCCTCTTTTTTTAACCATCAGACTCAGCAATTTCTGGACAAAAGATCAGCCCAAAGATTCAAAGCCCAGTGTCAGTGTTGGCTCCACTCATGGAGCAGAGGGGGTGAAGGGTGAAACATGCACATGCCTGCTCCCTCATGCATGGAGATACATTTTTAAGTTCTCAGCCTGGGACCACTTTCCCTCCCATACCACCTTCTTGTTAGATATTCTGAAACTTTACACTGCAAAATGCAACTCATGCCTGCATTCATATCCACCCATGCAGGACAGACTAGGAAAAGATCAGTGCAAAAGCAGGGTCACATTATGGGATGGCTGGGCACCATCTTCCTAAAAGGACTAGCAGCAGAAAGCTCCAGATGGGAGGGCATTTACACAGGTCATACAAATATAAACTGTGTTCCGTGCCTTTCCTTTAAAGTTGTCAAGAACAGGCCTTAGAAAGCCTCCTGTGTCCCTCCTCTGTGTCTTCCCAGGGCTCACCTGCTCCCTCCTGTCAGTCGGTGCACACACCCGCCTCACATGCTCTCTCCACTTGCTTTCCGTTTACACGCTATTTCCTCTCACTGTTCTACATGAGTCTAATTGGTTCAGCACTAAGAAGTATCTTACAGATATGGGAAGCTGAGAACGTTTAAATATATTTAAAATCACGCCACAGACTAGAGTCTGCTAAAGCAGGATCGTCAGGTAAGGTTGAGAGCTGACATCTTTGGAGAACTGGAGCATTCAATTTTTGCCCCAGGTGGAATTTTAAAACTCATACCAATCTGTCTTGGTGCCACACCCCAACAGAGAGGCAGAGGATGCCTGCCTTCAGTAGTCACCTGTCTTGAAAAGCATGTGCCTCCATTAACTCCTGTCCTCCTACCCCAAAGTCCTTCAAAGACACTGGCACTAGGCTCTTTCCAATGAGCCATTCAGCCCCCATGCATTGTCTTGGGGAGAGGCTCAGATTAAAGGTAAATTCAAGATAAAATGCCCCTCCCAAGAGAGGTCTCTGAAAAGGAAAGAGAAGGGAAAAAAAAGAAAAGCAATTCTGGAAGTCTGGTATCCAGACGAGGGACGCTGAAAACACCTTATGTCTTCACTTGTGTGGTAATAAACAACGATCTGATCAAAGGTTCACACTGATTTCAGGATGCGCCTGGATCTTAGGAATATTACCATACAGAAAAAGTGTCTCCCTGGAACGGAGGACAGCTGACCCATCCTGACCCACAGACACCTTCCCATCCCGAGTTCTGACCCGCCCAGGAGCAGAGAACCCAATGTGGGCCTGTGAGGTGAAGTGGCCTTTTCCAGCCGAAGCCCCACTGACTGCTGACAGGGACACGGGGATGGGAGTCTGTGCGCAGCAATCTGTACGAACTGAAACAGCCTCTGCAGAGTAAGGAGCCCACGTGTTTTATTCCAGCCCCTGCCCACCACAGCCAGGTGGCCTCCCACAACTCTGCCCTTTGGATTATGGGGGGAAAAAAACCCAAAACATGTGACAGTCTGGGCCACAGAATACAAGATGGGTCTAGATTGTACAAGGAGCTTACACACTGAGGCAAGAAAGCGTGCAAACAGGAGCAGGGATTCTTCACCCCACAGGGAGGCCAGTGCTGCAGACACATGGGGGGACCTGAGTCACCTCCCAGCGTCCACCTGGCTTCACGTTTCTGGGTTTTATTAATCGTGTCCAACTCCAACTTCTGTCTTCTCTTGAGGGGGAGAAGAACATCTATGAGTATCTATGACATCAATGATTTCCCCCGAGCCTTTTTCTTTTTTTTCCGTAGCACGATTTCACAAAGACGGCCTGGAGGAGGGCTACAGAAGGACCAACAGAAGCATGAGACTCTGAGAATGACGTAATACTGACTTGTCTCTTTTGGTAACAGTCCATGAGACGTGCGCCCCTCTCTCCTGAGATACAGCGAGGCATGGGGAGGCGGCAGAGGAGCCGTGGGCGGGACACTGTACTGTGTGACATCACGATCATGCAGCCGGAGCCGAAAAGACAGAGGAGTGCGAATGAGGCTCAGGGCTCGGGGCGGCCCCAGGGGGAGCAGGCAGCTCGCAGGAAGTGCCCAGCTCTCCAGAACACTGTCCAGTCCCAGCAGGGCCGTCTCCTGTGGCCTGCCATCCCAGCCTGGCCTTAGCCCTCATCCTCCCGCAGCTCCGTGGGCAGGAATTTGTACTGCTGCTGGCGGATCTGGGCTAGCTTTTTCCTCGCTTCTTCCAGTTCTCGCTCTTTCTTTAGCATTTCCTCCTGGGCAGCGATGATCTAGAAGGAAAGGAGCAATCTGGATGACCTAACGTATTCCAAGATATCATCCGATCCTCTGAATCCTGAATCAGAGCAGCTCACCAGGGACAGAGTTCTCAGCCTAAGAGACCAGGCTTTGCCAGGGTTGGGTTTTGAGACTAATGATGCAGCTGTCTCAAGAAAACAAGCTGGCTTCTGGCCCTGGTTTAATGGCGGCCAGCTACTGTATCCCTCCTGGCCATCAGGGTCCAGTGTGAGTGCTGCCCATAGACTGCCCATCATCTGCCTGACTATGTGTGAAGCACACCCTACTGGAGTCCTATTTCCCAGGAAGGAACTCAACGCTGAGAGGCAGCGTGCGGCGGTGGTGGTGGGGCACACTTCACAGTCACTCAGCTAAGGGAAGGAGGCCCTGCCTGACTCAGGTGTGCTGGAAGCTGATGCTGTTGCCCTCAACCCCTAGACGACTTTCGTATCTGGTTAGCCCTCGGTATAGGGTGACTGGTTCCAGGACACTTCCTCTCAAGGATTCCCAAATCCGAGGGTGCTCAAGTCCTTTATATAAAATATAAAATGCCACAGGGGGGCTGGTGACATAGCTCAGCGGTACAGCACTTGGCTAGCATGTAAAAAAGGCACAGTATTTGCATATGACCTATGCATATCCTCCTGTATCTCTAAATCACCTCTAGACTACTTATAATGCTGAATACAACGTAAATGGTATGTACATAGTGGTTATACTAGATTATTTAGGGAATAATAACAAGAAAAAGGTCTGTACGTGTTCAATGTAGGTACAGTTTTTCAATCCATGCTTGGCTGGATCCAGGAGCATGGAGCCCATGTACAGATTCAGAGGGAAGACTATATTCCATGCTTCTAATCTGTGATCTGAGGGATACTAGCTACAGTATCCCTGTGTGAAAAGGGTAAGTTTGCGTTGAAGAAAACCAAGTAAGTTCCCTTCCTGTGGGCCTTTTCACAGTTTCAGAAGGCGAGTGAGTACTGTGACCAGGTGGGCACACTGACAGAAGCATTTTCCAGATTTATGTGATCTGAGACCCTTCTTTGGAGGAACTTGTAATGGAATAAACACATTGAGAAACACTCTAGGGGTGGGGATGCAGCTCAGTGGTAGACCATTTGTTTGGCAAATGCCAGGCCCTGGGTTCAATCCTGATACTGGGAAAACATCCCCACCTTCCCCCAACATTCTGGAAACAATGCATCCAGGACACAGGCAAACACAGGGAGTAGCTTGGAAAGAAATTAAAGCAGGGGGAAAGAGGAACTTCAGGGTTCCTGGTGTGTATGAGAGAAACAGCCTCATATAATGAATCTACATTATCATACATCAACAACTGTGAGACTAGTTTCCTGGAGTTTCTGCCTCCCTTCCATGCATGAGACCACAAGCCAGTCTTATGTATTCTTATAAAAGTCCTGGGAGACAGCCTTCATTCTGTTGGTTGGGGCCAAGTGAATGGAGTGGGCAGCAGCTCCAAATACATAATTTTATTTAAATACATATTAACACTTCTGTCCTACAATTTCTGTTCCTCTCTTTTCCTATAATAGAAACCCTAATTTCTAGTGGCCTATGGCTACTCAGAAAAGAACATTACATTTCCCAGCCTCCTTTGCACCTAGGTTATCCATGTGACTAAGTGTTGGCCAATAGGACTGAAGAGGAAGTGATGTACACAACTTCAGGGTCATGCCCCCTCCCTTCCCCTCTTCCTGCTAGGTGGAAAACTAAGGTGGTAATTAAGCCACCTTGGACCAAGTGGCCAAAGGAAATATCTCAAATCATGGAGTAATAAGGCACATGGAGTCTGAGTCTCTGATATGAAGAAACTATCACATCCTTCCCATATTCCTTACACCTGGTCAGTTACCTGAGGGAGAAGTGAACTTCCATCTTGTTTAAATCATTGATGTTTTCTGTGCCTATTATAATACAACACTCATCCTGGGAGTATACCCAATTCTGGATTTCATCACTAACCTGAGCAATGCCCCCCACAAACTTTGTTTTCACCACGACATCATCATCATCAGTTTTGCCAAATGCTGCCTTCTGGGCTGCACGAACAAGATTGTCTGAGGCTCTTTTCACAGCATTTCCTGCTGCCTGGAGAGGGGATAAGACATACATTATATCATTAGAAACAGCATTTAGGTCTGGCAAGAACAGACACGAAGACACAGTTTATGAGACCATGAGGTAACTTATTATCCAATTGTAACACAGACATTCTCTAGCCATTTAGTCTCGGTCTGTCCATCCATCTATTCTAGCAACATTGGCACCAGCCTAACCACAGTTTGTTCCCCAGGGGAACATGTAACAAAGACTGCAGCAATGTGGTGTGTTAACAGAAGTGTGCTCAGGAGCTGCCTCCATGGCCTAGAACCTCTTACTCCAAATCCAGCACATATTTTAGGACTTGACTCAGACATCCCTTCTTCCTGTCTGCCTTGGGCCTGCCCACACTCTCCCCTTCAGTGCTCCTGAGTGCTTGGTGCTGGCTTCTCTGCAGCCCTTACCACACTTGGGTTGCCTGTCTCTCTCCTAGACAGTGATGGCTTGGGGACAGGGACAGTGATTTGAATCATTGTGCCCCAGCACTTGGTGCAATGGTTGCCCAGAATTAGCAATCACTGGAGGTGTCTCAATGAAGGGCTCTCAATGCACACAGCAAGGGTGCCCAAACCCAGAATGGCCCTGGGAACCCATCCTCTTCCAGCTAAGGTTTGGAATTTTCTCCTAATGGTGGTCAAACCTTCCTTAATGTGCTCTATTCCTTGGCCAGCCGGCCACCCTCAGAATCAAGCGTTCGTGCTTAAGGGTTAACCAGGAAAAAATTTAAGGAGTTCTTCTCAAAGTTAACTGGCCCATTTGTTTGGTGATTTAAAGTGGCCAACAAGGACTACAACAGCTCACACAAAAAGGGAGAGGCAAGTCAATAATATACGACAAAGAATTATCATGTGCTGATTCTCCAAGTGGCTCTATGCGGTCAGAAATCATGAGCCCACTTTTCTGATGTAGGGACTGAGGTTAAGAAACTTGACTAAGATCTGTGGCTCCTAAGTTATATAGCTAAGACCTGACGCAAGGTCTGTCTAGCTCTGGAGAACTCTGGAGACTTAGTCATGACCCTGCATGTTCAGTTAATGAATAATCATGGTCACAAGCATGGCGCTGGGTTACAACTGTGTGAACTATTAGCACCTCCCCAAACCACTTTTGTGTCTATGAGCCTGTCTGACCATCAGAAAAGTCCACATGGAGACCTCTACTCCACTCTGCCAAGGAGTTGTTTGCTGTTTCCAAAGTTCTGGGTGATTTAAGATCATGCACCTACTACATGACAGAGGAGGCCTTGATCCTAGGTCTTTTAACTGAGGCTCTTTTCCTTAAATGTGTGTTCCAAACTCAGGAATCATCTATTTACAAACAAGTAGCTCCTCGATTTCACCCTAGATTTATCCTAGGGGTCAAATGAAGGTAAAGAGGTAGGTCACAGAGACTTAATGGGGCTAGATTCCAGAAATGCACGTTGGGACTTTCAAAATAAAGTCAGAGTTCTGGTACAATTGCTTAAACATTTCTGCCCTTTATGATTTTATTCCTGACCTATATCAGTGGTGGTGAACCTATGGCATGAGTGCCTCAGAGGGGCTGGCTGTTATCACTGAAAGCTCTGAAGGTTCACTATCACTGGCCTACATAAACATGTATTTTTAGTAATACAAATGATCCACATTATAACACTTACAGTAACACAATTCCAGAAAATTGGAAACAAACAAAATGCTTGAAGCACAGGGAGATTCTGGCATAATCAGCTGATGTAACACCATGCAATCATTAAAAACGAGACTCACAAAGAATAGAGCCTTGTCTTTAAGGAAAAAAAAATGTGTATGATAACACATTAAGTGAAAAGAAAGCTGGATGTATCTGCTATGATTACGAGCAGACAACAATATCTTATAGATAGATAATAACAGGAGCAGAGAACAATGAAACACTGGATGCGTGAAGATGTGGGGCTGTGTGACTTTTGGCACTCAAACATTTCCTTCATTATGCCCAAAGTATTTGTATAACTAAAGCAATCAGAAAAATGTAAGCACTGATTGTCAAGTTCATAAACATGCTCTCTGGGCTCTGGGCAACCTTAGGGATGGGTTACAACCTGCTCTTCGCTTTCACTTTCTGCTGGGGCCACACTGAGCGACAGCCTCCTCTGCCCTAGGCGCCACGTCAGGTGGGACAGACGCCAAGCCGCAGATGTGAGAAGCCCACAGCCTTGTCACAGACAGACATAAGATAAACAGTGGTGGTGCTGGCCGGGAACTCAGAGTGGTCAGGTTAGGGGCTCTGGCAGGACAGGGAAGGGACTGAGGGACCAGGCCCCAGGAGTCAGGAAGCATGTCCTACAAGAGGTGACTCTGAGACGAATCCCACAGAAGAGCAGGAGCTGGCCAGGGTGGGCTTGTGGGGAGGCCACGCCACTCTGGGTGAGTCTCGGCCCCAAGGACAGGTTGAGAGGTGAGTCTGGTGGGCAGCAGATGCGAGATGCATGAGGCAAAAGGCTGAGGATGATGCTGAATGGTGGACAGAGCTGGCTGATGGAAGCCTGGGTGGGTCATGCCAAGGAAGTGAGGCTGTCGCCTTTGGCGACACTTACCCGCTCCAACAGGAGTATTTTCCCACCAGCATCAGTGACCATTACCTGTAGCCGCCTCATGGCCTCTGAGTCCTGGTCGGCTTTCACCTTGCAGGCCACAAGCAGCTGAGCCGTGGAAGCGGCGACCTGCTTGGCGGATGAGATGAGCTTCTCCTCGCTGGCATGGCCCTGGACAGAGGCATTGGCAGCCTCACAGAGACTGCTGGTTGCAGCCGCCACCATCCGGGCCTGAGGACAGTCAACAGAGAGGTGACCCACGGCCCCAACCGCCCTCAGGGAATCCACAAAGCAAATGGGGAGGAAGGAGAAGGTGACTCACGGCAGAAATCAGCCCCTGTGACCACTGTCCGTCGTCTGCAGCGTTGGCAGGGATGGAGCCTACCTGGTTAGTGGGGCAGAAAACCACAGTGAATGCCGGCAGGCCAGGGTGGCCTCAGACCCGCACACTCTCCCGAGCTTGGCACCAAACATGCAGCAGCCTCCTTGTGATCTCTCAATGGCACTGGCCTGAGACTGGGGCATCCCTTCCTCTCTTGGGACCCTGGCCACAGTGCCATGTATCGCACGCCTCAGAGAAGCAAAAGGGATGCCTGGAGTGGCCCCAGGTTGTGGGCAGGCAACGCGCTTCTGGGAAACAGCTCAGGAAGGGTGCTCTGGGGCTGTGTTCACATGCTGCCTCCCTCTCTTCACCTTTCCCCATTTTAAACAGAGGAGCCTACAAGTCTAACTCTTTCAAGGCTTGAAGGAAAGCATAAATCTCTCTGGATAACTGACCCTAAAAGTTGTGCTGTGAATTTCTGGCAGATATTTTAAAGGAGGGAGTGCATTTCCCTCTGTACAACTGGATACAGACCCTCGTCTTACAGAAATAGAGATTATTTCGTTGGGGTGGGTAGAGAGGAAAGAGACCAAAAGTAGGAAGAATCTCTGTTTCTACTTAGAAATCATGGCAACAAGTGAGATTTTCTCTGTAGGTCTAGAGGCTGTAGCTATGGGAGGAAATGCCTTTCTGCTCGTGGGAGGCATCTGCTAGGTAGGAGAAGAGAATCTCAATTGGAAAATAAAATTGAGGATCTGTCGGTAATTGTAGGTCCTTGCCGGATGTCAGGTAGAACCCCAAGGTCTAGCATATAATCCTATAGTTCACCTAAGATCAGCTGAAGCTCCTTCACCAACTTTTTAAAAGCTTGAAGACTTGGGTTCCTTGGAGGACAGGAAATCTGCCATATTCATCTACCAGCAGATTTTTGGTACCTAGCAACGCGTCTAGCACATAGTCAACCTTTACTTAATGTTGAAGTGAGCTGATTTTTTAGGCAGGGTGTTCTGTTCAGTGAATCATTTGTGGTCTTTATACAATGACCAGTCAACAACTTGAAAAATATGCATGACAAGATCCGGACCCTGTTGATCTACAGCGGTTAATGGAGAAACGGAGAGAGACAGGTGTGCATGCCAGGTGGAGAGAGAAATATATGACCATACTGGGTAAGATGCCACACAATGGTTAAGGAAGAAGAGTCAAAGTATGTGCACTGGACTAAGGTGTGGCTAAGTCCACAAGAAACTTTCTGGAGGAAGACGTACAGTCTGTAGTCTGGTGTAACTTCTTGTCTGAATCCGTCTTTCTGTACACCGACAACAAAGGCCTTTCAAGATCAAATATGAGTGATTGACAGTGACCAAATTTCCCAGACCCACAACCTGACAGGTTCCTCCAATGCCTCTATATGTGAGAAGCACATAGACACAGTTTGGATAGCATGGCCCCACAATGGACGAGAGTAACAGGACACATGGCATATTATAAATTGGAATACTTCCACATCCAGAATTACTCCAATGTACCATTAATCTTCTGAACCATTAAAAACAACTATGCTTTTATGCTAATGCAGACAGGATGGGTAAAAGGAGATGAAGTAGACTGAAGCAATCTCACATTTAAACTTACACCGGCCTTCTGACCAACAGGCTCAGGAAAGTGTGAACTGTAAAGCTGGACAGTATTCAGCTCGACCCAATGGGGACACTGGAGCTGGAGAGTGGTGTTACAAGACCCCTGACTCTGGTGCTTATTGGGTTGTTCACCAGGAAACTGTGTCAACTTACATCTTTAAACTGCCTAATGTACAGAGGGAATAAAAGTGTCTTGTTCAGGCCCTGATCCCTGTCTGGAACAGGGTGCATTTCTTAACAAGAAGCAGATGAAAGGCCCAGAAGCCAAATGTTTTATTTAGTTGGTTGAGTAAGCAAACGGATTTCTGTGGTTGGGGCCAAGACTGGCAATTCAGGGAGGGAAGCCTAGCACGCATGTCCTTGGACAGGCCAGTCTTTTTCCTCTTTCCCTGGGTGGCTCTCTCTATGGAGTGCTCCACCCCTCACCCAGCCAGGTGTACTCACCTTTCCTTGGGCCACCAGCTCCCTCTGGGCTGCTGAGGCAGATTTAACCAGGGCACTTGTGGCAGCAGCAATGGACTTAGCAGCTTCCAAGATCTGTTCTTCAAAATCCAGGGTCTCATCTGCTTGCTATAATCAAAAGAAAAGCATGTCATGCGCAATTCGTATCCACAAAGGCCTCTTCCTGCCAAAACTACTTACTGCTTGATCACCTGGCTCTTCCTCTGCCTACTGGTTTTTGTTGGGAAACCGCACTACCAAGTGGAAAGGCCTAACTAGGGATGCCTCCCATCTGCTGCCTCTCTTCCACCCACTCTAGAAAGTAAAAGCCATTAGCAGTGCCAATATTAAAGACCAATTTTTTTTCTAGGCCAGAATCTTTTTTAAAGAGATCTAAGCTCACCACAAATAAGATATGTTTACATGGTTCCAGCAGCATCAGAATACTTGATTATCAAAATTTAAAAAGTATTGAGTGGTGCATACTGTGCCAGAGCTTAAAAAAAAAGAGTTGAGAAAAGGAAAGACGGTTATTAGTTCTGAGAAGTCTCATTTTTCTTGGGCAAAACCAGAAATAAAATAGTGTTTGGACTTCTGTGGCTGAGCACACAGAGTGTTATCTATCAACCACAGAGAGCTCAGCGGTAAACAATCAAGGTAGCATGACATTAAGAGGGAGCTGTCCAGTCTTTGGACACCCGAGGCAGGGCTCCCCCTTGGGAAGAACACTGGACACCACAGTGTGCCTGTTGTCAGGCCACTAGCCATCTGGTCTAAGCTCACCACCAGCATGTCCCCTGTCGCTGAGACAACCCAGGAAATTGGGAAGTGGCTTTGGGGAAGGGGAGCAAGGGTAAAGACCATGTTCCCAGGCAGGGTGGGTAGGAGCTTCCCAAGGTGGAGGGGTCAGACTACATGACTTCCAAAGTTCCCATTCTACAACGCTAAGTCATTTTGATTAGGCTGGTCTCGGCTCACAGAATGGTGAAGATGTAGCTGGTACCTTTTAGGCATTCAGAGAAAATGATGAGGTATAGCAATATTTGTGTCTGTGCAGTAATATTTACACAGCATAAAGTTTATCCTTTTAACTGGTTTTAAGAATACGAGTCAGTGGACTGAAGTGTATTCACAATGCTGTATAATAGCAATGAACTTTGTAAGAGCCAAGCATTTCACTAGGCACTTCTGTCAACAGTGACTTACACAGTTCTCACCAAAAAAGAAAGAAAACTACATTGAACCTTATTTTTATAGTGAGAAAACTCAGGTTCTGGGAATTAAATTCTGGGCCCAAGGTCATGTGGCAGTGTGAAAAATATACGCTAGAAACTAAATAAAGGTCTGATTTTAAAATGAGGTGCTTTTACTAGCATGAGCCACTTGGAGGACATCAGTGAAAAATGACAGTGCCAGGGGTTCAAAGCCAGCTTGCTAGTGGTCCATACTGAAATATCAGACAGGAGGGACGCAATTCTTTTCCAGACTCCGATTCTCAAGGGCCATATCGTAAACCACGTGAGGTGCCGATCTCATTTTTAAAATGTTACAATAAAATGTCAATGTACAATGTGGTTGTGAAAAGTGACAGCAGCATTTTGTAAGTTCTGAGACAGAATCTGTACAGATTTTTCTTATTTCTGACACAGTCTTGCTCAAAGCATATTCAAGAGTAGAAGCACATTCATCTCTACTGGATTCATGTTGGGTTCATGGTGCATAGAATTTGTTTGCTGAAATACAAAAATGACTCATTATAAAACACTGTCATAAAAGGGGCTCTTCTGCACAGGATTCTCCATTATATTATGCTCATATATATAATTATTCTGATATATGTATTCAAAGTCTGAAAACTATGATGAATGTTAAAAATTTAAAAGGATTACAGTTCAAGTCACATAGCCATCATACTCCTCAAAATCCTCCTCCTTGCTTTGAATACAATTATCCTATCATTCTTACCACTTTCTGAAGCAGCTCTGGAAGTCCTCTTTCGTGAGTGTCTTTAGTTGTGCTGTTGTGGTTGCCTTGATGTCCTGAATTGAGTCAAAAGGTTTACCTTTTATGGTCATTTTGACTTTGGGGAAGAGCCAGGAGTCACAGGGTGCCAGATCCAGTGAACAAGGTGGATGCTGATGCAGCATAATGTTTTTAGGAGCTGCCTTTCTGTTGGATGGCACGCGGCAGCAGCTTTCATTGTTATTTTTGATCACACCTCATAAAGACAAGAAAGAAGACTTCTGCAACTGCTTCAGGAAGTGGCAAGAATGATGGGGTAAATGTACTTGAAGCGAGGGGGGTACTTTCAAGGGGATTCATGGCATTGTGTCTTTTACTGTAACAAATCAAAAACATTAAATATTTACCATGTAGTTTGATCAACAGTGTGTATATGTGTATATATTTAATCACCCTGCAATTAAGAGCTTTTGAAGAAACTTATTCTGCAAAAGGAAGTCAAGCATACAACAGATTAAGTCAGTTGGGATACCACGGAATTGCTGAGTGCAAAGGGAGCACCTCCATGATCGCTTCTCAAGTCTCAGGAGGCCTCAGCTGCAGTTTGGGCTCCGAGCCTGAATCCACTTTATAACACCAAGCGTCCTGTCATCAGATTTCCAGTTTCCCGAATTCCAAGGTTCACAAAAATGAAATTGCCTTAAAATGAAATGCCAAGGCTTAGCATGGATAGATCTGAGACAATTATCTCATCACAAGTGATTTGAAGGGCTTCTCCCACGTCTTCCGCTGCCCTGGAGATTTTTTTTTTTTAAACACATGTTTAAAATAGATACTCAATTTGGAAATATTTTTGACACCCACAGACTTTTCTGGCATTGACAACTGTTGTGGTGTTCTTTGCTGGATTCTCACTTAAGCAGACAGAGCATAAAATTTTTCCTCCAGGAGACATTTGCTCTGATGAGAAAGATCTAGAGTGTCCTAAGAAAGGCTTCATAAAGTTGACTGTGGTGGCTGCAGGCTCAGAGGTTGGATGTTTATACGCTGCAGCTTGGGCAGAGTCCTACAATGAGCCCTACTGCCTATCTGCTGGGTCCTATCTTTCTCCACACACGGTCACCATTAGGATGAAATGCCCACCATGTCTGCTTCTGCCCCAAACAGCAGCAGTCAGTGTTTCCTCATCCCAGGCATCTTCCAGCCTAAGAGAAAACAGGATCTCTTGAAGCCCAGCAGAGTTGGTGAAAGGCCCAAGCACACTGCCAGTGTCCTATGACCTCCAACTCCCACCAGCCTGAGAAATGAATCTGGGAGGAGGAAAACCGCAGGATGGCAAGGAGGACATATGCTTCATCGCATTGCAAAAAGGGAAGAGGCTTGGTTTTCGAAGGGCTTTTCCTACATGAAAGTGTCATACATGAAATGAAGGAGGTGTTAACAGAACAATTCCCACTGGACCTGGGCGGTGGGGGATAAAAGCAGCAATGTGGAGCTGGGTGCTAAAAGGGACCTCAGTAGGGAACCTGCAGATCAGGTGCCATGACCTGGGTGCCACAAGCTCTGGGCTCCATCTCTGAGCTCTCGTTCTGTCTCCTCTCAAGAGAGGCTGACTTGTCCCTCTCCTTTATTGTTGAGGTATTTCACTGACCTGGCCCAGGGCAGTCAGATCTGCCTCTCTGGCTTACGGGAGGCTGAAGACAGTGAAATCTCCACTCCTGAGTATTTGCTCCCGACAATGGGATCATGTAAAATCATTTCTATTGTTACAGTAATTTTTTAAAGACTATGCCTAATCCTATGTAGGAGGGCATTTATATATCTTTATAATTATTGGCATCAAGTGAAGGCGATGAACTTAAGGAAATGCAGGCTGAATATAGCTCTTCGTGAAGAATAACTAGGCGCCTAGTTGAAGATGCAGATTCTGCTTCACTGGGTTTGGGTGAGGCCCAGGAGTCTGTTTCTGAGAGAGGTAATTGTGGACTACTTTGTGAGAAATGCTGCCTTAGATGATGCAAAATAAAAACCAGTTAACTTCATCTGCTCGAGGGCACACCGATGTTTCTCCAGCACAAAATCAGGCAGAGGAACCCATATGTTAAATGTTTGCTGAATAAATATATCCATTCAGGAGGAGTCTTCCAACTTCCACATGGGACTAGGGACAGGGTACATGGTAAGAGGAGTAAGCGCTTGTATTGTTCACTGTCCATTCCCGGATGTTGGGGTCTGGTGCACACACAGGTACCAGCAGGCTCCCGCCCTGTTTAAGGGCATGGGCTATTAACTGTACACGTTGCTAGCATAACTTGCAATTCATGGATTGTGACATTTCGTCAGGGACACACAAATGTAGACATATAGCACTTTACCAAGAAGTGTTCTGTAACAAAACGGCACGAGGAAAAGGGTTAACAGGTATAGGAAGCATCTACTCTTGCCTAATGAAAGCATCAGCCACAGCTGCATCTCTCTCTCATCCTCTGGTACAATGTCCCTTTCCCCAGGTCCCTCCACTCAAAAGCCTACTGGCCAGGTCACCACGAGATCTTAGCCATTGTCTTTCTTAGCTTGGGGTGGGTTTCTCCTTGCTTGGGCTTTTGTACATCTACCAGAAAGGTCTGCTTGCTCCTTCTGTGGATAGCTTTCCTGCTTGCTGATCTGCAGGGCAGAACTTTTTTAAAAAAGTTCCTCTTGGGAAAGGCTACATTTTGGGTTGGATCCCTTCCAGCCTGCTTCCCAGGCTCGGGAGAGTATTTGAGGGCCCCATTTCTCCCCTTTCTCAAGTTTCAGGAGCTAGAGGTCCCGCTGGAGTCAGAGGGGGGAAAGCAGTCAGGAGGGGGTAGAGGGAGGCTTTTCCTCTTATTTAATTTGGTTTTGGCCTTTCAGGGACTCTGAGAGCATACTCTTCGCAGTGACTCATTCTTCTTCATTCCCTCCTACCCACATGACATGGTTGTTAGAAGAAAATGATTTGTATATTTAAAGCATGACTGACTCACATTAGATACTTAAGATGATTAGAAATTAATTTCATTATTATTTCTACTACATTTCTTTTGTGGTTTTCAAAATTGCTTTTTGGACTATGGGCTAAGCTAGCTGGTTTTATCTGTCTCAACCCTGTGTGATATTCATAGTTCAAGGCAAGCACTCTGCCACTAAGCTACATTCCCAGCCCTGCATTCTTGGTTCTAATGGAGGTTCTGCCTGCCACTTCTGCTTACAACTTAATTACAAATAAAAACACAAATCAGAGATACAAGAAGTGCCAAAGAGCATATAGGACAGACAGGAGCGGTTTCTCGCATTTCCCTGAGCGTATGACCAGGTGCTTGACAGACAACTTGGGCATTGGTCCCCACCTCGCTCTGTCGCACATGTGGCTTCTGGATCTGCATTGCCCTCCTCCAGGTACCAGTCTCTCAGCTTTCTGTTTGTCATGTGAGGAACAACTGGACTCTCCTACTTCAGCTGAGACAAGTCACAGTTGCAGATTACAGGTTTTGGAAGGTACTGACTAAAATAAGCGGGAACTGTTTTCTCTCCCACTGTCCTCCTGCAGTGTCTTTGCTGACAGCCCCCGTCCATCCACCCTCCTCCCTCATGGCCTCCTGGGCAAATGCTGGGCACAGGGAGAGCATTTCCTTCTATGGTGCCTCTCTGTTCCCGCAACCCTGCCTCCCTCCACCCCTATCAACTTGCAGGTGAAGGAGCCAAAGATACCAGTAGGAGACGGCCCAAAAGTCACAGCCCGGACTTCTGCCTCCCTCCTTGGAAGCCTGCATTGAGGGACTGACTTACTGACAGCAAGAAAGTCAAGCACTGCTCTTCTCATAGCCTTCTGCATAGACCAAAAAGCAGGTGTCATGGTATCACCTTTCCGTTCGTTAGGTTTTGTGCTTCTCCCTGTTACTGAAAGTCTTCCAGAATGCTGGCTATTAAAAACAAGGTGTACTGGCTGCATCAGAAACAAAATATAATGCATTGGATATCATTTATCTTGTAAAAGTAGAAATGTCCTTGAGGGGAAAAGGGAGTTAACACTTAGAACTCCCGGCTACTCTTTGCAGCAAGTTTGGCCACTGGCAGCTTGCTTCTGGTTTTGAACTGAGTGGCGCCTTGGGGAGCCTCGATCAAATTGCACGAGCGCTAGACCAGCTTCTCTTTTGGAAGATCCAAGGCTTGGCGGCCTAGAGCTGCAGGGCCGGCCTGGTCCCCTCCTGGGCACGGCTGCAATGAGGCAGATGAATGCTCTGCATCCTCATGGGCAATGTGCATGCAACATCCATGGGCAAAGTTCCAAGTCTGCAGGACTGTATCTCAGGAGGGGTTGTCCTGGAGTATCTGCTACTCTATTACTTTTTAATTTGCCAAATGGAAATTAATACTACTGAAATGCTCTTACAATTAGTATTTCTGACTGATGCAAAAATTCTTAAAACATTTTGTCAAGCTCTCAAAAAGTGGGCAGGGCGCCTTGAATGTCTATAAGCAGAATGGGCAAAGAAAAGGTAACAGAATTCTTTCAAAGATCTAACAGATAAATCTGGTAAGAGTCATCTGTTCTGAGGAGGGTCTGACAAGGACACATGGCCTACCCCAGTGGGGAGCCCTCTGGGAATGTGTGCTGGCCGAGCTCTCTGCACACTTCCTTTTCACACCTTCCTGTCTCCTGGCCCGGGACCAAAGTCCACATTATGCCATACAGAAGATGCTGCCACTGCTTCTCTCTTTCTGAACACCTGGTCACCTTTTCACACTCACCATACTAACCAGTATGCGAGCATGTTGGTCCACATCAAAATTACCAAAAGAAACCCAGAGTCCCATCACTTTACACAAATGGGCTTCATCTGAAATAACTTTCAAAACTATTGTTTTTTTTTTTTCCAGCTGGGCATCAAACTCAGGGGTACTGTATCACTGAGCTACAATCCTTAACCTTTTTTATTTTTTGATACAGGGTCTTGCTAAATTGCCCAGGCTGGCCTTGAACTTGTGATCCTCCTGCCTCGGCCTCCTGAGGATTTGGTGTGCCATCATGTCCAGATTTTAAAAAATACATACCTTATTATTTTTTTCTGTGGCTATTTATCATTTTAGTGAAACAACTATAAGAAGACTCAAGGCCAAGACCAGGGTGCTCTAACTGTGTGAAGGTGGGCCGACTGGGTCAGGCCTTGACACCCATCTGGGAGACCACAGGGAAAGGGCCCCAGGGATGGGTACCACTCACAACTCTGGAAGCCAGACTCTAACAATGCATGTCCCTCTTCTGCGTCACTCTGCCTGCTGCTGCTACGACCTTGTCCCTACACATTTACCTGTATGCACCTTGGCGATGGCGTCTGCACATGGCCAGGGAAGGCTTACTTGACCACCCTGGTTGAGCCACTGGCTCAACTCCGTAAGGGTACTTACTACTCATCCATACCCTCAGGAGTGCTCTTAACAATATTTCCTTTCTCCTCCAAAGAACTGAGTATGGGCACAATAGCCCTCCTCCCAGAAAGCAGGGCTCATAAGAACTTTTGGTGAGAGAATGCAGAATGGACTCACACACACTTCACAGGCTTGTGTCTCTGAGGACGAGGTCAAAGCTGACCAACGCAGTTGTTATACTGGTTTTTAGATCATAAACCCAAACTTCCTGCTGCAGCCACCTGGGCTATGGAATTACTTCCTGGTTGTCGACTTACTCTAAATATCATCAACCTCTGGCACATTCACCTATAACAGGAAATTCAATAGAGCAGAGTCCATACTGCACCACCTTAATTATGTAGAGTTAGTCTTGAGGTTATACACTTGGTAGAGCGAATGTGGTTTACACATTTCATTGCTATTCGTAAGGAAAGCTACAGATTATTGATTTGTGCTCCTTGAATTTTCAATGAAAACTTGATCATAAAAATTCCTTTTATTTTTTCATGGTGCTGGGATTGAACCCAGGGCCTTGCATATGGTAGGCAAGTGATCTACCCCTGAGCTACATTCTGAGCCCCCAAATCACTAACTTTTAAATTGAAGATCAGGACAAAAATGAACCAAAAATGAAATATAAATCTCAATATGATTGGAGATTAAAATCTTGGCCTTTATCCCACATCACAGACATGAGCTCAAATCCGCGTGTCCCCCCCCCCATTATGCATTACTCTTAAGGATTCCTCACTTCATACAAACAAGCGGCACAAAATACCTCAAGCTCTTAAGAAACATCAATAATTATGATTTGTTTCTACAATAAACAAATACTCTAGTAATATTGATGCAGGTCTCAAATGCTACAGGAAGAAATGAAATACAACATAATGAAAGGCAATGAGCACTCCATCTTCTAAATCTACTTGTGAGTTTAACATGTTCTTTCCTGTTGCCTTATAAACTCTGTTAGGAACCCCCGGAGACAGGGCAAGACACTGTAGGAATATGTTTGATATATAGTTGGATTAAATAACAACCTAATATATCAAACATATCACACAGAGGCCTGCAGAAAAGGCATCCAGGATTGACCGGGCTTGAGAATAGGCACAGTACGGCTGCAGGGGGCGCTCACCATGGCACCCAGCCTGTCTGTGGAGCCCAGGTCGGTCTGCAGGTGTGGTAACGGCGGCAAGAGTGACGCGATGGCACATACGTGCCCCGGAGCTCCCGGACAGTCTCATCTTGCCCTGACACCATTTCCCCAAGTGGACACTGGATTCAGCAGTGGATATCTGTCCGTCATTCATCTCTGAGAGATTCCAGGTAAAAGGAGATGGTTACATTTTAAGGGCCTGAGGTGGGAATATACCAGAATTATCTTAATGAACTATTTCTTTTGACAACAGGAACCTGGAGAATGTAGTGAAGTGAGCAGAGCAGGTTAAGCAAAGTCATCACTCCTCCCCCAAACTGTTCATCAATGCTGCTCCCCAGTTAGGAAAGGCAGACATTCACGGGCACGCGCGTGTGTGCACCTGTCCAGTGGGGTGCACAGAGCTGTAGGGATAGGGATGTAATAGCATTTATTTATGGTACCTGGAGGATTTGTTTTGTTTTGTTTTGTTTTGGTACTGGGGATCAAACTCGGGTCCTTGCGCTTGCGAGGCAGGCAGCGAAACTGGGATAAATCCCCGGCCCCCTGGAGGATATTTTTAAGGTTATAGAAGAGAATGAAGACAGAACCTCACTGATTGGTACTGGAATCAGATTATTACTCTTTTTATTATATGTGCTGCTGAAGTGAGCACTATTACTCTTTTTAAACTAGAGCGCTACATTCCTTTATTCTTTTCCTTTTTTTTTTTGGAACTGGGGATCGAACTCGGGACCTTGTGCTTGTGAGGCAGGTGGTGGCACCATTGAGCTAAATCCCTGGTCCCTCCTTTATAAAGGTAAGATAGATATTTTATTTCATGCCGGAAGTTTTATCACAGTGGATGGTCCTCCTAGATAGAAACAAAAACCATAGTCTGGGTTGATAGCTTCTTCAGAACAGCCTCCCTCCCCCCATACCGGGGATTCAACTCAGGAACTTGCCCTTGCAAGGTATGGTGCCACTGAGCTACATCCCCAGCCCTGGAACAGTTCTATGGATAGTATTCATGTGGTAGGAGCTCCTGGTCCAACAGGAGAGAGACATCAGACCACTGTAAAATGTTCTAGAAGTACCAAGCACCTTCCTTAACACGAACACAAGAGTCATCTAAAGTTGGTACCTATAACTAACAACTCAAATAATCAGTCATGTTAACTCTGACCTTTCCTGAGTGGTTGCCCAGCTCTCCTGTAAATACGAAGGGTGGATGATCCTAGAGTAGAGCAGGGAGTTCTCACCCACCTACTTCAGCAGTCATCACTAATTTCTGAAGTGCTATTACCTTTTTATAAAAAATGTAAACACAGACTCCTCCATCTTCCAAGTTCCATCATTACTCTTGTACATTCTGCATTTGTTTCCATATGCAAGCATTTTCGGTCATAATTGCACGCCTGTAAATGTGTATCCTTTCTGCCCTCACCACTCTGGGAGTACCTTCCTCATGCTATAGTCCTAGTAACCATCACTCCTAACAGCTGCACCACATTCCTTCAAGGAGACATCTGTATCTAACTTCTCATCAGTATGAACAAGACTGCAAGGACCACCCCTCTCCCACACACAGACTCATTTTCCTCTTGAATTTCCTCCTTGGGACAGGTTCCCAGAGGTGGTATTAACAGCTGAAAGAACACCCGCAACCACAAAGGGCCAGGGACCCAGGCACATGAGGAATGGCACGGGTTGAGCCCACATACACTCCTTCCAGCTCAGTCACGGCAGCTGAACCTGGCAAGGGAAGGGGCCTCCTGATTCCTCAGGCACTTTTTACAAAGATCAGACAAGCTAACCTTGTCAAGCTGAGCAAAGTACCTAGAAGACTGGCACATGCTCTAGACTGGATATTGTCCCCCTTCCCACCTGTGGAGTAATTCTTTTGTTTGCTTGTTTGTTTCTGGTAGCGGGGATTGAACTCAGGACCTTGCGCTCGCGCGGCAGGCGCTGGAACCACTGAGCTAAATCCCCAGCTCATGGAATAATTCTTATTTTGAACATTATCTTAGGGTAAAAGATCCTAAGATAGGATAAAAGGTCCCAGAAGAAGCCTATTTTTAGTGATGACGAAGGCAACACCTTAATGTAGTTACCACTTACTGAGCTGTATTGTTTGCCAGACACTGTGTTCTTACATTATCTAGTTTAATTGTATCAGCTAACTTAACTGTTTCAATAACAATCTTATGGGGTAGGGACTCTCATAACTTAGTTTTTTGAATCAAGAATCATGAAGTTAATAAAGGACAGGCCAGGGAAATTGGGATCTAGACAGACGTGAGCTCAAGAGAACAAAGGGCCTGGAAGAGCAGCTCTTAGAATACAGTGAAAGGATCAGGTTAAATTAGCACCAGCAGAGTAAAAGTGTCCCGGACATCAGTGCAGGTCTTTCACTCTTGTGGAAAGGAACCTCGTGTGATAAACCAGGGAGGGGAAAGGAAAGACTAGAACCAGACCTCTAAATGATGGTCAGCAGTTGATTCTTGTATGGTTTTCATTCACGATTAAGTTGATTTACAACAGAGAAACAAAGAGGTAATCTGAAAACAGATTTGTCCCTACATGTATTCTTACTTAAGTTTATAGGAAAAACTGAAAAATATCAGGCAACTCAAGACCCTATAGTTAGAGGCCAGCAGAGAGAACCCCGGTGAACCCTAACCTAAGGCATTAAATTACACCTTGATGAGAAAATTTTAAATACCTTTGCCAAATGTGGGGCAACAGTTAGTAGACCAGTTCCGAGGACTGGAAGGTTTTACGGTTTTAACCTTAACATGCTCCTTACACACTGGTGTCTGTTTTACATATGACATCATCCTGGGCACTGCTGTTGAGTGGGCTGGTACATTTCAGTGCTCAGATCCTATCTTTCACTCTTAAAAGTCAAGGTAGAATTTTAGGCTCACCTAAATGGGGTGTGTGGGAGGGTGTTGCTCACCTTTTTTTTTTGAGGGAAAGGGCCAGTTCATTTCTTTCTGTTTTTTTTTTTGGTACCGGGGATCGAACTTGGGACCTTGAGCTTGTGAGGCAGGTGGCAGAACCACTGAGTTAAATCCCCAGCCCTAGATTTCATTTCTTTTTTTTGGACCAGGGATCGAACTCGGGTCCTTGTGCTTGCGAGGCACGCAGCGGAACCACTGAGCTAAATCCATGGCCTTAGATTTCATTTCTTAATGCATGTGGGTCTTTGGAAGGAAGGTGAGTTACAGGAACCAGTAAGGACTTGCTTGAATACGTATGTTTAAGAAGCCTCCTCTGGTTTTGCCATCTTCCTACTGAAGATGGTCATGGTGGATGGAGTGCGAGGTTAGAGCTTCCTATCAGGACGGCTCAGTCTAAAAGCATCTCTTTCCTTCCAATGACTATTTCTCAGAACACACTTTCATGACTAACTTTTAAACATTTATCTAGATGACACACTTAGATGGAAAACACACTGGCTAACCACAGTCTCCAGCATTTACTGAAAAAGTCTGCTATTGGGTCCCATTTTGAGGTTCACATTGTTCTCTGTTGATTCTAAGAAAAGGAGAGACCCAGCATTGTGATTTCCCTGTAAAAGGCAAAATGGAAACCAGAGAATTCCAGGCTGACAGTCTCATACCCAGTAACAGAAACCTTTGATAGGAAGCATCCACCACCTGCTTTATATAATGGAACTAAATCAAGATTGTAAAGGCCTGGATTCTTCCCCTGGATACTCAGAGTATGTTTTTGGGTGGTTAACTTGAAAGATTCACCCACTGGTTTTTCTCCATGTTGTGTAAAAAGCACCGGGCAGGCCGAGCAGGTCTGCAGCTTGCTAGTTTAAGCACTGCGAAGATGACAAGCTCCCTGCAGCACCCTTAGCTCTGTTTCTCAGCCACCCACTGGGAGACCGACTGACACCAGAGAAGCAACCTCAAACGAATACTCACTTTTGGTTTTGCCCTTGGTTTCAGTTGCTCTAGCTTCTTAGCAGCAGCCTCAATGGATGCTGCAGCCCCCAGCAATTCGGTTTCTGCAATGACGGTTGGGTCTTCTGGATCCACCCACTCTGTTCCTAAAATCAGTCCAAAAAAAAGGTCATTCCTGGTCCATGCAGATGTCAGGGTACTAGCTTACTTACAATGTCTAAAGGCGCATGCAGGGAGGCCCCATGAGCCTAGTATGCATTGTCCCAGGGGACCCTGTCTCTAGCTCCTATAAATGCCATCCGATGTAGGAGCAAGAGGACAGCTAAGCTGGTTTTCTAAGTGAGTTGTGTGCACAACCCTAGCCCCCAGATCAGTGAGTAAGAGCAGCCGTAAAACTCCAGATCTCATGGACTAAGGCTTGGGCCTCACTCTGCCTTCTAACCTAACACTCATGAGTGGAAGAAGCAACCTCAGGAGACTCATGGCTGCCCTTCTCCTTCAGGAACACAAGAGGGGGGCACCCTCTACCCTCTACCCCTAATGCAAGGGAAGGGAAACTGGCCAGAAAACCTTCCCTGGTGAAGAGATTGCTTCTTTGTATGCACAAAGGGGTGTACACACAGGGTGCTATTTGAATGAGAATAAATATCTTGGTGAATGAAAATGCATATAAATATAAATGGCAAGACTCAGAAGTGAGCAGTTCTGGATGGATTACACCAGTTAAGTAGAAATATGGTGGCACCTTGGTTCACAAACGATTTTGTTTGTGAACGATGTGGTTTGGCAAAATTTTGTTTTTGTTTGCAAAATCTGTATCAGGTGACAGACACGACCCTGGCCATCTTTCCCACCCAAACACAAATGTGACCATCTTTTCCAAAATTGTGGAAAAAATTAAGTTCAGGAACTGAGTCACCACTGTATTTAATAAAAAGGTTGGAGAAAACACTTACAGCAGGGACAATGTTCTTTTACAACTAACTGGCTGTTAAAAGCACCTCACTCCAGTCCTGGCTGCATTTGCTGGTGCAGGCCTGTGTGGGCTGGGCTGTTCCTCTTCTCAGCCTCCCTCAGATCCCAGCCCTGCACAAGGAAGTAGAAGTGACAGGGTCCGACCCACCTTTCATGGCTTCCGCTGCCTGGATGAGCTCAGTCACGGCGCCCGCGACTCGCTTGGAGAAAGCAGCCAGCTGATGCTTGAGTTCTGGGGTTGGTTTCTGAAGGATCTATGGGTAGAGAAGTCAGATACATGAGGAGGATGGAACTGCTGCGACAGGAGGCACTTTTACTGGCGGACTTAGTAGGCACCCTGATTCTAAGTTGCACCTCTGCTTTTGAGTGACTTCAGGACCTTGGAGGAGAACACCTGGACTCACTGGGTTTCAGGATCCTCAAGGGAACCACGAGAAGCTGGGAACTGGGGGTGCAACCAAGGTCCCTTCTGATAGTTCCCAAAGAGGACAGTCCTTTCTCATCCTTTATTCATACTTTGTGTATAGAACAAATACACACACGTGAAAATAACCCAAAATATAAGAACATTCTGAGCGAAGACAAAAGCCCCAGGCTAAGGCCCACTGGTACCTGAGACTAAGCAAATGTGGGACCATTTGAGGAAATGTGTTCCCTGGGGGGGGTCCTGCAGACAAAATCTTCATGTGAGCCACAGCTAGTGATCAGTATGGTTGTTCCTGAACAAACAATCCATTTCTGAGGTATTAGCCACAAGCCGTCCTGGGAGGAGGCATGAGGATGTGTCCTCTTTTGATCAACTTCAAACATTTTAAAGACTTTTCTTTTTTTGCTTTTTGTTTTTTTGTGGTATTAAACAAGGTATCAGAACCTCCATGCTAGATGTGGTAGCACCGCCTGTAATCCCAGGACTTTGGGAGACTGAGGCAGGACAATCTTAGGTTTGAGCCCAGCCTGGGCAACTCAGTGACTTAGCAAGACCTTGCCTCAAAATGAGAAAGGGCTGGGAAAGTAGTTCAGTGTGACGGTTCTGGGCTCCATCCTCAGTACCAAAACCAAGGCAAACCAAAGCAAAAACCAGAACCTCTGAAAGATAACATCAGATCGTTTTTTTCTCCAATCACCCAAGAACAGAACTAAGAAAGGAGATGAAGCTCCTCCCCCTCTTTTGGCGTGGATTTAAATTCTGATGTACACCATCCTATTCCTTCCTAAGTTTGAACTTCTCTTCCCACACTCTCTTTGGTGCTTCATGAGGTGACTCTTCAGACACGTTAGGGCAGTCAGGAGAAAAGCATAACTGCTGTCTCCGCAGTCTCAGAGTCTCTGACTTAGAGACAAAGCACAGACTTTGGAACTGGACAAGCCTGTTGTCAAACATGGCCTTGCTGGATACTGGTGAGTGATCACTGAACTCCCTCAGAACTGTTTCTCATCTGCAAACCTGGGATCACGACTACCCTTAGGGCTGCACAAAGTCAAACACAGCAGCAGCTGAAAAATTGCTCACACAATGCCTGGGACACAGGAGGTATTCAGGAAAGGCTAATTCCCTTCTTGGTTCCCCACACTTTTCTCCACCTGGGCTGGGAGTATAGCCTTTCTTAGGAATCTGAAAAAGATGGCGTTTGGACCCCAGGCCTAATCCCTTTGCACCATGACTCTAACAGATGCTTAGTAAAACTGGGGTTGGACAAAAAGAGAACTAGAGGCCAATCTCCCTAATGAACATAGATGCAAAAATCCTCAACAAGATACTGATAAACAGAATACAGAGGGTCATTAAGAAGATCATACACCCTGACCAAGTTGGATTTATCCCACGGATGCAAGGATGGTTCAACATTCATAAATCAATAAATGTAATACTATATTAACAGAGTCAAGGACAAAAACCATATGATCATCTCAATAGATGCAGAAAAGGCATTTGACAAAATCCAACACCCATTCATGATAAAAAAGCTACAGAAAATTGGAATAGAAGGTCCTTATCTCAACCTGATTAAGGCTATCTATGAAAAACCAACAGCCAACAACATACTTAATGGTCCAAAACTGAAAACTTTCAAGCTAAAATCAGGAACAAGACAAGGATGCCCACTATCACCACTCCTGTTCAATATAGTTCTGGAAACATTAGCCACAGCAATTAGAAAAGAGAAAG
>NW_004624781.1:9651066-9677070 GCF_000247695.1 Heterocephalus glaber
TTTATAGTGGCACAGTTTGTAATAGCTAAAGCTTGGAAGCAGCCCAAGTGCCCATCAACTGGAAACTGGATAAAGAAGATGTGGTTTTTTTATAAAATGGAGTACCACTCAGCCATAAAGAACGGGAAACTAGAGTCATTTATAGCTAAATGGATGCATACTGAGGCCATAGTCTTAAGTGAAATAAATAGGACACACATGGGTAAATACCGCATAGTTTCTCTAGTGTGAGAAACTGAGACTGTAAATAAGGATTAAAAGGATTAATAACTAACAACTGATACTTTGAAATAGGAAAAGGTCCAAAGGGGTAGGGGTGGTGGGAGAAGATGGGGAAAGGGAAGAATGGAAAGGAAAAATGATGAGAAAAGAAAAAAAAAAAGGAAACAAAGTATGTAAATAGTGAAGGACCCACAGGTAATGGGGAAAAAATAAGAACCAAGATACATCGTGTACAGGTACAAGCACCCAATGATAAATGTAAACATATTGTATACCTAAAATGTACCAATAAAAGAATTTAAGCAAAAAACAACAACAACAACAAAAACTGGGGTTGGAGGAGTTAGTGGGTTTCACTGTGAGCAGTCCTAGACAGACCATGGTACAGATGATATTTGTGCTACACACGCAAACGGATCAGCCAATGGTTTTCAAGTATTACTTCACATTCATCTGTCTTCACCTTCCTTCCTCTAGTAATCTTTTAAATTCATTCTATATTTGCTACCGTTCTATGATTCCACCTGCTCTGCTACTCTCATTCTCCCACTCAAAGGGGACACACACACACACACACACACACACACACATACATTGCTGCAGATTCTAGGAACTCAGTACAGACCTGTAAGTGAACAAATAAGTGAAAAACAGACCAACATGCCCCAGGACAAGTTTTAATAAGGTACTTTCAAGACCAGTTTCACTAGAACCATGGACATGTGGAGGGAAGGAAGGTAAACACCTTTTACTTTCTAACATGCCAGTGGGCAGGCCGATAGCTACGTGTGGGTTCCGGACTCACTGTGCTTTGGGTCCTGGGTCTCTGTAAGTCTAGCCTCAGTTTATCTCCTAAATGGATACAACAGTCCTTTCCTTATGGTGAGGTTATATAAATGAATGCATATAAAGGGATATTAACAGAATTTCCCTGGTGTAGGGCCTGGGCATCAGGGTTCTTTAAATTCCTCAGGTGATTCTCCTATATAGCTCTACCTGTGAACCACTGTTCCAGATTCAGATGGTGGCACTTGCACCGCTTAATTGTAAGAGGCGTGTATCATTTTTGTCTAAGACAATACATACTGTAAGGACATCAGGTGGAGAATAGTTACGGCCCTGGGTCTGAGTAGCTAAGCAGTCCATGGGCATCGTTAAATGGCTTCTCTACAGTGGCTAACAGAAGGTGGCAGCACTAGAATTTAATGGTGAAAGACTGAACGTTTTTCCCCTCAGAAAAGAATAAGATAAGAATTTTATTTGCACATGTTTACCAACCCTGTACTAGAATTCCTACCCAGTGCAAAAAGGCAAGAAAAAGAAAGGATACAGATGGGAAAGGAAAAATAAAGCGTTTTATTTTTCTGCAGGTGACATGAACATCTGCAGAGAAAATTCAAAGGGATTTGTATGTAAAAAATCAAACTTCTCAGATTAATGAGTTTGGCAGCATCACAGGATATAAGGTCAACATATGCACACCAATTACATTTCCATGTACGAGTAACGAAAAGCAGGAAATGAAAATGGGAAAAAGCAGTGCCATTTAGAAAAGCATAAAAATTATTAAACAGCTAGGTTAAATTTGACAGTAGATATATAAGACTCAAACACTAAAAACTCCACAACATTTCTCTCCACTGCTGAGAAATATTAAAGACCTAAAAAACGGGAGAGATATACTGTGTTCATGGGTCAGGAGACTCAGTATTAAGATGTCACTTCTCCCAAATCAATCTATAGGTTCGACACAATCCCAATCAAATTCCCAACTGGTTTTTAAAAAAAATTAAAATTGATAAGATTTTCCTAAAATGTGTAATAAGTACAAAGGAGCTAGAATGGCTGATGGTATTTTGAAAAAGAACAGAGTTGAATGTCTTAAACTACTTAATTTCAAGACCTATAAAGATATAATAATTGAAACAACATGATATTGCTATACAGACATACAGAAGATTAGAGCAAAGAAAGAGTTCCTTAACAGATTTACATATATGATAAACTAATTTTCAATAAACGTGCTAAGGCACCTTGAATTCAGTGGGGATAGATTTTTTTTTTTTATTAACAGTGCTGGATTAACTGGATAGCCATAGGTAAGAAAATGAACCTTTCCCTTTTTCAACAGCATACACATAAATTAACTAGAAATACATTATAATATAAGTATGAGAATTGAAACTATATAAAAGAAAACAGGAAAATACTTTTAGTAATCCTAGATTTGGTAAAGATTCTTAATAGATGCTGAAATAAAAAATTACAGGAGAAATGAATTGGACTTCATTAAAATTATACATAAGCTTTTGATCGTCAATAGACACCATTATCCACAAAATGGAATGCTATTCAGCCATAAAAAAGAATGAAGTTTTACTACCTGCTACAACATGAATGGATTTAAAAACCACTATGTTAAGTGGAAGAAGCCAGTCACAAAAGACCATATTGTGGGGCCGGGGATTTAGCTCAGTGGTTCTGCCGCCTGCCTTGCAAGTGCAACAACCCAAGTTCGATCCCCGGTACCAAAAGAAAAGAAAAAAGAAGAAGACCATATTGCACGGTTCTATTTATATGAAAAGTCCATAACAGGCAAATCTGTAGATAGAGGTCATTGCCCAGGTGTAAGAATGGAGTGGGGTGAATGGAGCATGACTGCTAATAGATGTGAACTTTCTTATGGGTAATGAAAATGTTCCAATAACAAATTATGGTGCCAGTTACATAAGTCTGTAAATATACTAAAAACCAATGAATTGTACACTTTGAAAGGATGGATTTTATTGTATGTAAAGTATATTTCAGTGGCGACATTTAAAGACAGAGAATCAATAGGCATTCAAAAGAAGAGAATGGGAAGTGAACTATAGCTCTAAAAATAACTTGATGACTTATGCAAACAGCAAAATTCAGTTCATCTTCAATGTTTTCTATCAATTCACCCTAAAACTTATTACCTGAGGTATAACAGATGTATTTTGATCTTACTTTCCTATTTATCTAAGTTCTATCTGCACACTTCCCCCGTCAACTCTGCAGAGCTGTCATTTTCTTTCTTTTTCATTTTAGTACTACACATTTGGCTCCCTTGCCCCTGCAAGACATTATTATTAAAAGGAAAAGATAAGCCACACCCTGAGAGAGCATATATCTGAAAAGAACTTGTATCCCGGAGTCTTAGTCACTTTCTCATCGGTGAGACCTAATACCCGCCACACACAACTTCTAAGAGAGGTTGGGTGGTGTTGTGGGAGGAATGGCATGGCGATGAGCCAGGGTGGAGGAAAGCTGCTTACATCATGCTGGTCAGGAAGCAGAGTGAGAAGGGAGGAGCCAGACAGGGAGGTATATATAGCCTTCCCGGTCACGGCTCCCGTGACCTGACTCTTCTGACCGGGTCCCCTATCCTAACAGCACATTCCACCATGGATTCATCAGGGATTAATCAACTGATGAGTATAGCACTCCCATGATCCAATCACCTTCCAAATGTCCAACCTCTCAACACATGAGTCTCCTGAGGTATACTCCAGCAGAACGTATTCTAAAAGCTCAATGAAACAGAAAATCCCCAAATAGGGAGAAGACCTCAGCACACGTTGTACCAAACAAGATATACAGAAGTGAAACAAGTACATAAAAAGATAATCAACGCTGTAAATTAAAATCACGAGGTATCTCTACACACTCAATAGGATGGTTAAAACTATGGGCTGGGGATTTAGCTCAGTGGTTTCTGCCGCCTGCTGGGCAACCACAAGGACCCAAGTTTGATCCCCGGTACAAAAAAAAAAACTAAAACACCTGACTCTGAAAGTGGAAACAAAGATGTAGAGCAAATGGTATTCTCACCCAGTGCTGGAAAAAATGTATAATAGTAAAACCATGATGGAAAAGAGTTTGGTAGTTTTCTCAAAGAGTTAAACATAAACCGACTCTTCATGACACTAACACTTCTAGGTATTTATCCAAGACAAATGAATATATCTTGATAGAAAACTTGCATATGAGTGTTCTTCAAAGCTTTATTTGTAATAACCAAAACCTGAAAACAGCCCAACTGTCCATCAACAGGTGAATGGATAAACACATTAGGACACATCCATACAATGGAAAACTACTCAGCAATCATGGGGACAAGTTATTGATGACACATTGCAATGTGGATGGAATAGAAAGAAATCAGACAAAAGGTATGTGTTCTTTGAGTCCATGGATATAAAAGTCTTGAAAATAGAAACAGCCACATTAATAAGAAGCAGGTCAGGGGATTCCAGGAAATTTTGAGGGTTGATAAAATATATTCATTAATTTGATTGTGGTTATGCTGCTACAGATGTATGCACTCCTGTCAATACTCAAATCGTACACTTTCAATGAGTGTTGTTTATTGTATATTAGTTATATCTCATTAGAGCTGGAAAAAACTTACAGGTGTGGTGGAAGAGTCACTTAAATCATCAAGGTAGAATGATTAAAGATTTCTGTCTTTAACAGAAGAGGGCTTGAGGTAGAGAAAGTACCACTTCTGTGCATACTGCGCCCTCTAAGTTAAAGTACCCCAACATTAGATAAGGTAGGAGGAAAGGAGTTCTATTTTTATTTCACATTAAATCAACACAACTCCTAATAGCAGGCAACAGACAGATCCAAATTCAATTCTGCCAGCAGAAGTGAATTTTAACCCTGTCAGAGATCTCATAGTTTTGCAGAAATACTCAAGTGTAAGGCAAGGTGGCTCTTTCTTGGCCTGCAAGGATTATACAGCAAATGCAGGTGGCCAACACCCTTCCACTGGGTGTCCCAAAAACTTCCTTGAGCAGCTCCCAGGGCAACAGGATAGTGGCTCTGCCTATGTGAAATCCTGTGTGTTGTGGAGAGGTGAATGGACTCTCCAAAAAATAGGACACCTGAGGAAGGAATCCAGATTTGGAGCCTGTATCTTCCAAAAGATTCCAAGTGAGCTTCTGGGTCTATGACCCCTCTACAGTTCAAGGACCATTCTGCACGTCTGTGCTCATGTTTCTTTGGTGAAGGTGGTGGGTGGGAGCTAAAAGGGGTCCAAGACCCACAAAAGTTCAAGAGTGCTAAAATCATGTTCTTATTTGTGCCTACATAGAGGAAAAAGAGGACAGGGTTGGGAAAGACATAAAGCTAATTACTGACACATTTCTTTAAAATTAAGGGCCCAAAGCAAACACAATATGTTAATTAACAAAGTCAGTTAATTATAGATGGTGGATGCATGGATGTTCATATTATTTTCTGTATTTTTAAGCTTTTTTCAAAGTACTACTAGAATGTAGTGCCCAGAAAAGATGGAAGAATCCTGGGCTCTAAGGTCTTTTATCTGAAAGGCTAAAACAGTGTAAGTTCATCCACATTTTTAAGCACCTAAATTTAAGACAAGTGGCCCACTAAAGAAGAGCCAGGACCCTCCTTGTATACCTTAGAATCAATTTAGTTCTCCAGATAGGTGGATACTTTAAACCTTAATTTCTAAGAGCTTTTTCTTTCTCCTTTTATAAAAACTGGATGATTACCTGGCCTGTGTTCAGCCTTCAGGGTCTCACCTATTCTCTTTGAGTTTCTACAAACAAAGATCAATTTTTCACGCATTCTAGGAGGGCTATCCCAAGACCTGCTACAGTTCTGGTTTAGGCTAAATTTGCTTCACAATAGAGACACCACAGTCACCTGGTCATACATGATCTCTCTGCAAAGACCAAGGGGTAGGGTGTGTGTATGGGTCTAGTTTTATTTTTAATTGCTTTTTTCTATTGTCTGTAAATATTTAATCTTAATATTCTTTCTTCTACCCTAAAGAGAACTTGCACAAAATTCTGATGTCTTTAAATTAGCAATTTGGCTTTCAGATTCTATCAGTTAGAATTCCCTCTGAAAATGCAATGAGTTTCCATGCTGAGCACATTCTCATTTTCTTCATCTCCGGGCACCTGGCCTCTTCCGACTTGCGGCTTGCAGGCCCCTCAGTGTGTCACAATCCTCCTTGCTCTTAGCCTACTTTCAGCCCAGATCTCTTCAAAGTCTGCTCTGTTGCGGGAGATGGAATGAATAATATGAAGTGTGAAGAACTTATTTTTAGCAGTAGAACTTGGATGTTGATAAAGGCTCACACTTTAGGTGACAGAGCTCTCATAGTGGTTCTATAATTTTTAGTTAGGAACTTGAAATTTTTTGTAGAGTTTATGATAATTCCCTAGAAAGAGGCTTGTTTCTTTCCTATATTTTTAAATTAGAAAGTACCCTTCAAAGAGTGTGTCTACCTTGCTAAAGAGAATAAAAATACATCTACGAACCAGTAAATACACAATGCTATTTCATTCACATCCTTGGCTGTCACAGCTATCAGCACCTATCATCCTTAAGGTATAAAAACCAAATTCATTTTTTTGGTACCGGGGATGGAACTCAGGACCTTGCGCTTGTGAGGCAGGCGGCAGAACCACTGAGCTAAATCCCCGGCCCCCAAAACCAAATTCTTATTGCAAAAGATGAGATGATGGACTCTATATAAAGTTAGTTTTTACCATCATTTGGCTTTTCTTCCTACCAATAATTTCATTTTAGCACTAGCTTCCAAAATCCTCTGAACAGTCTGGGACAAATACAACATTCCTGTGTCTACTGTAAGCATGGACTACAACGGAAAATAATTGCATACAACAATGCAAAATGCAGATGGCCGCCTTCAGCAGATATGTCAACGCCCAAGTGGATAAGACATAAGGTTTGAGTCCTGCACTATAGCGGATACAGGAAGAATCCACGACAGAACGCAACTAAGATGTGAACAGCCACAGGAAAGCACATGCAGCCATAAAGTACAATGCATTCTTACCGGGGCCCTGGGAAAGAAATGAGTGGTCTCCCCTCTTCCCTCCTCATCTCCAGTCCCCAAGACACTGCTCAACTGCTCAGGCAGCCCTTAAGCGAGGCCCTCTGCCGGTGCAGCCTGGGTAGAGTTCCTGGAACTTCTTTAATGCTCGGAGACTCTGGACCCTCCGGCCCGCTTCAGGCACAGTGAACAGCCATTTGCCAGTCAATTGGAGGGATGCTCCCCGACTACACTGGGATGCCTTGTCTCACCTGTCTGCCCAACAAGGGTAGGGTGTGAAGTCAGCCTGAGGTCAGGGAGGGGACCCTGTCAGGGTGCTGTTTCCTTCTCCAATGGGAGAATGTTCTTAAGAAAGGAGTGCCCTTCTCCCCCAAATCAGCTGCCTTTTTTCTGGAGCATGAACAGGGATTGCTCCACTCTACTGACCATCTCCAAGGTTGCCTGCCTTCTTCTATGGGTGTGCAGCTCTGTTAAGAGATGAAGCTGGAGGTGGCCTTCCATGCAGCAACACTTGTGAGGTGACTCACCCAGGGCAAAGGTGGAACTTGCTAGCCTGGACTACAACCATCAAGTTAGTGATTAACCTGCCTAGGTAAGGGAGGACAGTTCACTAATGAATGGGATGGAAGAGTGGGGAATTAGAAAGAAGGTGTTCCTGCAAAACCTCCCTCCCTGCCATGAACAAGACAAAAACAAAAGCATGTGAGAGAAAACAGAGAGAAGAGGCGGATTGCAGGAGGGAGCTTGCACTTAGGAAGCAGAGCAGGTATCATCACTCCAAGCCTGGAAACAGCCTCTTCCAGGTGGGAGACCTCGGCAGGCACTCAGCAGATCTCTCAGCCCAGAGTCCTGGGTTTCCTGAGAAGTTCATCTAATCCTCAACACAAGCCTGCTAAATAGCCAAGGAAACCAACGTCCAGGTAAGACCTGGGCCAAGCAGCTATTTACCCAGCACGGGCAGGATTTGAACTCTAAACCTGTTTTCACAACACTGTCCTATATTTCATTATAACAAGGCTCTAAGGGACTCAGAATAAACGCAGTAGTCACCCCTCACCCACATTCCCCAAGGTCAACCACAGTCTGAAGAGTAAATGGAAAACGCCTGGAATGAGCAGCCCCAGAGCCCTGGGTTTCCTGAAATGCTCCTTTAACCCTAAATGCGCTTATTAAATAAATTGGTAATGATTGATTCTTTACTAGTTTTGCTGTTAATCTTACTATGCATAATTTAAAATTAAACTTGATCACAGGTGATTATACACAGGAATAAACATAGTACATATATTTGGCCAGCTGTGACCCTCCTGGAATATATACTCCGAGGATAAAGGGATCACTGTGTGTTGTTCCAAAAAGAAGGAGTCGCCTTTTGGAAGCCTTGCTGGATTTATTCTCTTTGCCCCGAATTCCGGATGAAACACCCTCACTGTATCACAACACACCCAGCTCACGTGACCACTGAGGCCCCTTGTCTGAGTGTGACAGGCCAAGACGTTCTTTCCTCAGCCCACATGCTTTACCTTGATTTCTACTCACAGGGGTTCAGACCTTGGGAGCCCAAAGCTCATGATTCCAGATGAGCTATTCTCCCAAAAGATTTCATCAGTAATGACCACAGTTACCAGGATGCAGAATAAAAATAACGACCCCTTAGAAGATCTAAAATGGTTAACATCAGATGATGATTATTATTTTTTTTCTTGGTTTTTTATAGAGGATAACTTATTTTTAAGGCTAAGGCAGTGGGATGCTAGAATGGGCACAGAACTGGAATAAAGATAATTGGGATTTGGTCCCAGGTCTATTGCTGAACAGCAACGCGACCTCAATCAAGGGACAAACTTCTGTGGGTCTTGAATCATTCTGGCTGGCTCACGTGGTTGTGCAGGACAAAGGGGAAAAACTAAGAATGCCCAGGCAACAGAAGGCTTGAGCCCTCCTCTAGGCAGGGAGGTTGTGGACAGGAAGAGGGTCCACTATGTGTCTTTTTTAGGTCTGGAAGACCAGGGGCAGGGCAGATACCAACTCTCTTCCAAACACACTCTCTCAGAGCCTGCCCTAGACCTTACAAGGTTCTAAAGATGTGCCCTGTGCCTGCTTCCTGGATCTCCATGGTTAGATCTTCCCGACGTGCAAGGAGTCAGGCCACCCCAGGAACTGGGAGTCTGGCATCTTCCATTTCTGCCTTCTGAATCCAGCACCACACTGGGCACACCGGCCTGGGGAGTCACTGTCACCACGATCTAAGGTATTCATTCCAGGACGGGAGGCAGTAATGAGAGGCCACAGCCACCTTCGGCATCAGCATCGGTCCTCCCTAGCATGTCCTCACAGGATGAGCCAGGTCTCTGGGACAAGAGTCTCGATACTTTTCAGGGGTGGCGCCACCCTCCACACCTCCTCTGCCTGCTCCTCTTCCATGCTAGTCCTGCCTCTTTGGTGCCAGAGAGCGCCTGGCTCTCCTGGATTCTATGGTAGCTGCCATTACCTGCACACTGCACCTTCTGCTCCACATACTGATCCAACTTTTCCATTCGGCCCACACCCAGCCTCACAGGAGGCGCCTGGGAGGGCCGTGACCAAATCAGCCAGGTCAGGGGACTGTGACACAGCTCCTCCCAAGGCCCCCAAGCCAGGCCGCTCCTCACCACCAGGACGTGCTCCAGAAGGTCCAGGTAGCCCAGGGTGCACTCCGTCCCGTACCGCAAGGCCCGAGTTCGCACCTCATCGCTGACGTCAGGGTGGAAGGATGCTTGCTGGAGAGAGAAAGGGATGTTGAGGTCTTAGAGCAGGAGGAAGGAGCCTTGGATGGGCGGCTCACTACCCACAGTGCTGGGAAAAGTGCAGCTGGACCCTTGGCTTCGGAGAAGCCTGCCCACTTCCCCAGGAGGTTCTCTCACGTGTGTGTGCCGACTCTGACAGGAACACCTGAGTCCAGTTCTTTTCTCTCCCCATTCCCACCCTCCATTTTTTCAAATTAAAAAAATCCTACATGCACCAAAGCATCCAGAAAAGACTTGGAATTAGTTTTCAGCAGGACATACTGACCACCTCTGCCTTGCTCAGTCACAGGGAGGGCTCTGTAACCAGGATGCTTCTCAGGCACCGTAAAAAACTCACCCCACTCTACCCAAATGGTGAGAAAGGCAAACCAGAGGACACGCCCAACAGCATGTTACCCCTTTTTCTTGCACTCGTGGCCTGCCACCTCCAGTTGGGCATGACGTACCACTTCAAATGGCATTGTGATTCATAGGGTTGTCAGATAAAACACCCAGTTAGATCTGAATTTTGGATAAAACGTAACCAGTTAAACCAGAATTTCAGATCAAAAATAAAAAACCTTTTTAGTACAAGTATGCAATAACTTGTCTTTTATTTGCAAAAACTGGTAACCTTACCCCCTTGGCCATTCTTCCTCCTCTAGCTTTACTCTGGAAAGAATTTGGTGGGGAGGCCTTCAGAAATACATAAAATACACAAGTACAAGTAAGCCACAGATCAAGACAAACAGAAATCAGACATTAGAACGAAAGGTGAGGCTGAAGGGGAATACCGACAGCCCCCATGATCCCCCATGCAGGCCGCTCTCCCTAGGGACGGGGTGCAGGTGGTACACCTGTGGATCCTCCCCTGCTCTGTCCCCACCTCTGACAGTGGCCAGCATCTGTCAGTTAGGAGCCAGGTTTGACTCATCTGAGGCTAAGGAGCCTCAGAGGCAGAAACAGGAGCCCAGAGCCATGCTTGGACACAGCCACATCTTGTTCATTCCCACATTCGTGTCTCCAACACTGTGGCACAGGTCCATGTCTGTCTGAGGGGACATTGCCATGGGAAGATACAACCATTAGGTTCCTCAGTGTCACCTCTAGCAGTCCCGTGCAAGGCCCCCAATTAGGGCTGTGGGAGAGGTGAGGGTGAGGAGATCCTGTCTGCTGTGATGGCTCTGTAACTTGGCAGAGCCTTCGGGAGGACAATCTGACAATAATTAAAGTGTCATATCACTAATTCCACTGCTGGAGTCTAGCCTAAGGAAATAATCCAGATATATCCAAAGATGTTCATTATATGAAAGTTCATGATAAAAAAAACGCAGACAACCTAAATATCTCCTAACAGGGGAAAGATAATATTCACTATCAGAGTATTTGGTAGTCATTAAAAAGTCAGTGGTAATGATTCACAGCAAGACAGAAACAGCCATGACACATCACTGTACTGGCAGATAAGAAACTGTATCTAACATAAACACGCACATGAGAACAAGGACAGAAACATACACGGACATTCACTTGGGGACTGGGTAAGCCCAGGGGATTAGTGTGATCCTCCCCACTTGGACAAGATGAGCCCACACTGGTCTTGCTGCCCCAGTCAGGGTAAAGGCTGTGCTTAAACAGGGCAATGTGGCTCTTCTGTGTGATGTGTAAGACTTTCTTCCAGATCCACCACTCAGCAGCCTGGGTTCCTGTATGTGCCTTACTGCAGGTACCTCCTCCTAGCAAGCTGCCTCATTTCCTGTCTACCAAGGGGCAAGGGACACAGGAGACCAAGAGAACTGTCAATGTGCCTAGGTTTGCTCCGTAAGTCCTCTCCTGATAGGTGCCTCAGGACTGACACTTGTCAAGTCTGATTTTGGTGTGTGACACAAACATACAAGCTGCACAGCTCCAGATACTGTGTTGTTTTGCAAAGCCAAGATGGTCTGGGTCCAAGGGAGCTGAGGGTGGGCAGAAGCATCCACACTCTTCTACCTGAAAAGAGGGGAACCTGTGCAAGAGAAACTTAACTATCTGAACTGCATTCCATTTCTGCCTCAAGCACAGTCTTTTTCTATTTCTCGTTTCCTGTCAGTAACGTGGGGACAAAAGTGCCTGCCAATCGCCAGCCAAGGCAGCCTTAAGCGTCACAGCCAGGAGGCTACAGGCAGCAGAACCACACTAGCCATGGGGTCAGACAGCTGGTTTTAGCTCAGGTTCTGCTAGGGAAGAGCTGTGTGACCTTGATCATGCCACTTAACCTCTCTGAGCCCATGTTACCATCTGACACACTGGAGCAATTACTCTTGCTCTAGTCTAGGATCAAATGAGAAAATACATACAAAGCCCCTTCAAAACTATGAGGCGCTCTAAGTGGCACCATAACGCTTTGGGGCACATCTTGCCAGGTAAATCCAACTCTCTGGGTTTGTAACCCTTTGAGAGCTATCGCTTCTGTTGAGCAGAATCCACTGAGTAAAGAGAAATGGCAAATGCCTGTGGCTTCCGGACAGAGTCTGAACTCCCTGGCCTAGGCCTTCGCGAAAACGGCCTACCTACTTGCTCACCCTTGCACCAGCCCTCTTCCACCATACCTAGGAGACCCACAGCTGGGATGGTGTCTCCTGTGGCTAGGTCCTTGTAGCCCCCAGTACTTCCAAACCATCTGCCCCTTCCGAGGGGTTCCCAAGAAGCCATCAGCATTGGACCCTGCAGCATCCTTCACATCCCAATAGTTAATCTTCCCCCTCTCCCTTGACCGTGGCAGAGGCAGCATCCATTGATTGCTCAACAGCAGTCAGCCTCACTGGGGCAACAGTGTTCCCAGAGGGGTGAAGGCCTGGGGTCAGGGTGCTTGGTGGGATGCACGGTGATGTGGGATTTTCATGGTTCGCTTTCTCAAAGGGTAAACAATTATAGTAAAATATAGGTCTTCGGGGCCTCTTCACAAGTGCAGGCTCAGAGCAGCTGCCCTTGTCACCCAAGCATCAGAAGGTTTCTCAGGGATGTCCAGCACGGAGAGCAAGACATGGTTCACGAATTCCTGTACTCCTCTAACCCACTTCCTCACCCAGTGAGGGCAACACCTCTCCTGGCACAAAACGCCTGAGCCAGGGAGGCAGGAGGGCGCTGGGGGAGAGGGAACATGGTGTGTACGTGCAGCACCCAGAGTCTCCTTTGCTGCTGCCAGAGGGACCCCCCCCCATTAGCCTTGGGCGCGGGGGGGGGGGCGTTCCCTGCCTGCTTTAGAACTGGACAGTGGATGGCACAGAACTATCTGAGGGGCATTTCCCCAGGTGGATGCCTATGCCACTCTCTGATTACTATAAAGTACGGAGCTGCTCCCTGCTACTTATTCCTGCCCTGCCCCTTCTCCAGACGACAGGAAACGGCTCAGTCAGGGCAGAGAACCATCTATCTACCCCTCTAAAACCCCTCTACCCCTGTACCTTGCAAGCTGTCAACATATCCGACACGGCCTTCCGACTCAGATTGGCGGTAGCAATCACGTCCTCCTGTCTGCACGAGTTCCCAGCTGCCACGGCTTTGGCTGTCGCCATGGTGATGCCTTTTGTCATCCTTATCGATTCTTCAGGTGATGATGTCTTTTCAGGTACCTCTTTTGTCTGGAACACCTGGAAGTCAGAAATGGGAAGAGGTGAACAAAATTTAAAAACAAAGGACAAGAAATAACTTAGCCTTCTCCAGCCAGGCTTGTGTCTCTGTCTGAAAACCAAGCCAGCAACCTGAAGAAACTGTCAAGTAGCAGGAAATTAGAAATTTAATTTCAGAAGAGTGATGCTGTTCTTCCTTTCAGGATTCTAGTGTGCACAAACCTCTCACACCGACACTTGGCACTCACAGGACAGACATTGACACTGCCCTTCCTGAGGATGGTTGTGTGGCTTCCCACTTCTCTTCCCCCATCCCTGCTGGTGTTTCAGCAATTTTCAGAAACCCACAGTCCCGACGCTGCTTCTGGGGGCAGGACTGACTGGGATGTATCACTGTAGGCTCCCCCCTCTCTTTAAGCGGGTGTTGGGTTGGGGGAAATGAAGCATCAGCTCCTACTATTCTCAGCCTGTGTTACAAATATAACTGCATAATTGTGCAGAAGTGTTCATGTCAAATGTGCCACGGTGACACTGAATTATTTAAACACATGCACACACCTCTGGAGAAGCTGAAATACATTAACCACGGTAAGTCAACAGCCCACTTTGGTTTCACCTGTCAGCCAAGTTAAGCTGTTTCTGGCCGGACCTATTTGATCTTGTCTCTTCAACACCAGTGTCTGGGGCCAGGGCTGTGTGTCCAATGAGTGTCTGTCCCTGCATAGGAAGACCCCATCCCAGGAGGGGTCTGCCTGTCTTTACCCCTAAGCAATGATGTTTCAGCAGGGAAGACTTCAGAGGAGAAGGGAGGACCCAGACAGCATTCCCACCAGGTGCCACCGGTGTTAAACATCACCACTCCTGAAAATGGGCAGGTGCGATCCAGGATCCCAGGACCGCAAACCTCACCTCTGCTCCTGAACACTGCAGTGGAAGGAAGGCTACAATGCCAGGTCCCCACTCCCGCCATGGGCCTTACGGTACCTGCTGTATGGAATCACAACCCGGCTGAAGCCTGTATCACACTGCTAGACTCAGAATGACCAAGTGTCTCTAACTTCCCAGCATAGCTCCAACTTCCAAATCCATTCCATTGCCACCATTAGGCCCGCTCATACCTGTCTGTACCTGGGTCCAGACTAGATAGGAAACACCTAGCCTAGGTAGCCAGGTGAGATCACCAGCTTTTGAGTTACTTACTCCTGTAGTTTTTAGGTTCTTCTTTAAACTATGAGCTAAGCCTATCAACCAAGGCTGGATCTATTAAAGGGAGGACAGAAGAACCCAAGCCCTCTTCACAACACTCAGTAGAACTGCTGATTTCTCTGCTACTCATCAGGTCACCTTGGAACGGTGACCTGAAGGTGCACAACAACCAGGAGCAGAGGCAGCTTCCTTCCTCCTATCCCCCTCAAAACAGGTTCGTCTGTGATCAGACTTCCTATTAAAAAGAAATTTCACGGTAAAACCATTCATTGCCAGTGTTTTTCTATTTGTAGGGGTTAGGAAGAGTTGACACACAACCTCATCGCGCTACAGAGGACAGGTAATGTTCCTGTCATAGTAACTCCAGGTATCTATCTTCACTCTACAGTGATGGCACAAAGCAAAAATGAACAAGGCTGATGTCTACAGGGGCCAGACAAAGCAACGGGAGTGGGGTTTCAAAGGGAAGTGTCTCGCCTGAAGGCATCTCAGCTTTTCTCCTAAGCACGAAGTTAAGGCTTCAATTCCACACATGCACAGCAGCGTGAGTGGCTGTCGCTAGCAATGTAAATCAAGAGAGGCTGCAAGTAGAATCCTTGGTGAGAACACAAGGTGCATATAGGTGGCCACGGTGACCTTCCTTGTGGCCAGGAACCTTCTGTAATGCTTCGGTTCATGCGGTAATTTTAATGGAATCAAACCTGGATTGTTCCAAGTGATCAGTTCCTTAATTACAATTACAAGTAGATCCTAGCCAAACTCAGTGACGCCTGGGATGAGGAATTACACACACTACTGGAAGGCAGGTACATGAGCCTCCCTAGTTCAGGAGTTTAGGTAGAACCTCTTTATGTAAAGAATATTGGGGAGCCCCTGCTGCGGTCAGCTGGTGGGAGCTGGTGCAGAGGGAGGAGACTGCTGGCTTCTTACCGTGAGCTCCTGCTTTATGTACTCAATGGTGGCCTCAAGTGCTCTTGTGCCCCGGGTGGCCTCATCCTCCACTGCCTTCACAGTCTTGAGGAGAGAGGTGACATTTGTCACCATCACCTGAGTAGGAAGAGAGACAAGAGATAGTACACTGCTTGAGGTCCTGTCCCTAGTCCTTTTACTTCAGTGCCACAGGCAAGGACACCTCTCTCTCATGTATGTGAGAGAGGCGCTCACATGTGGGTTCTCCCAACTCTCTCTGGGGATTCCTTCACCCCTCATAGCTCCACCCCACCTTGGCAGCCCCCTTGAGCTGGTACATGGAAGGGTCATCGGCTGGCTTGCTGGCAGCTCCTTTGGTAGCACCAATGAGATCGGAGAGGGCCTTGGCCACATCTTTGATGGCGTTGATCAACACTACCTGGAAGAGAGCACAGAGCCCGGGTGAGGACATGCTAACTGCTGACACCCCACGGGCATTCAGTGTAGGGCAGGCTGGGGCGAGGGGAACAAGAGAAAGGGAGGTCCCTCCACTAGGGGCTGTATAAGACACCCTTGGAGATTGGGATGCAGGAACTTGGACTTGAAGTTGCTCTGGGGAACGCTGACATTGAGCCAGGATGGAGAACCTGGATCTACACACACAGCTTCTTTCAAGCCTCCAAGGTGGCAACTGCAGGCACACTGTCAAACTGTGCCCCAAGACACAGAGAACAAAACCCTAACCTTGTGCCTGGCTGCATAGCAGTCCTAGAGAGGTAGGTTAGGGCAAAGGCCCTGGTTTTACTTCCCCAGTATGGCAGAAAAAAAACGAAACACCACAAAATTCTGGAATATATGACAAGATGGATGACTCTAGAGCTCATTATGCTAAGTGACTAAGTCACAGAAGTTCGAACAATACACAGTCCCTTGCATATGAGGTATCTAAAACAGTCAACTCACAGAAGCAGAAGAGAATAGTGGTTGTCAGAGGGAAGGGAAGGGGAAGAGGCAGTTTCTAGTTTCTAGCCAATGAGTACAAAGTTTCATTTTGAGCAAGATGACCTGCGGCACTGCGTGGGGTCTACACCTCATGCTACAGAACTGCTCGGGCCAATCGCATTCTTACTCTAACAAAAAAACCAAATAAAGGTGGGCAGGGGAAGAGACTGAATTCAAGGAAAGTCACCGAAGCCGAGTGGTGGGTACATAGGAGCTCATTTTTTGATTCTACTTTGGAGCTTGATAAAAATTAGTAATTTGATACATTTCTGTATGTTAAAAGACTTAAATCCTCCTGGATGAGTCACTTCTCAGCTGCATGGAGTGAGTACAGCCTGCTTGGGCTGTGTGGTTCCAGCTTTTTCCTTCTGCATGGGGTAAACACAGCTACAGGCAGGGATTTCTGCAATGGCCTAGAATTCCGTAGTGAGGTTTCCAAGTAAAAATCCAGCAGAAGGGATATGTGGGGACATGGGAAGTTTTCCTCATGAGGCTCACTGCCCTGGAGGACACCAGGAAGGAATGGGGCTGGTCTTCCACCCAGGCACTGATTCTGTCCACACAGATGGGATGACTGGGTGCAGGGTAGGCAGTAGGAACTGGAGAGATTGCCACTGAGTGGTGCTGAGAAGAGCAAGAAGAGAGGGGTTTAAGTTCTGCACTCTAGGAAAGGGGAGCATCCATTTATTGATGACCCTGGGAAGACCTCTCATGTTCATGGATTGGCATAATTAATTCAGTGGCACCTCGGTTCACGAACTTAATTCATTCTACTATTCTGGAAAAGATGGCTGCAGTTGTGTTTGTCACCTGATGCAGAGTTTGCAAACAAAAGCGAAATTTTGCTGAACACTTCTGTTTGCAAACCACATTGTTCGAAAACAAACTCCTTCATGAACTGAGGTACTGCTGTATTGTGAAAATGGCCATATTACCAAAAGTGATCTACAGACACAATGCAATCCCTATCAAACTTTCAATTATGCACTTCACAGAACTAGAAAAACAGTCCTAAACTTCACATGAAAATACAAAAGACTCAGAACAGCCAACATCAAAAGAGCAAGGCTGGGGCTGGGGATGTAGCTCAGTGGCACCGTGCCTGCCTGGCAAGTGCAAGGTCCTGAGCTCAATTCCCAGTACCAGGAGAAAAAAAAAAAAAAAAGAGCAAGGCTGGAGGCGACCCAACACCCAATTTCAAATTATACCACAAGGGCATAGTAAAAAAAAGGGGCATGTACCAGCCTCCAAAATGGACCAATGGAATAAAGCATACAAACAAACCTACACAACTACAGCCATCTGATTCTTCACAAATGGGCCAGAAACATAGGTTGGAGAAAAGACAGCCTCTTTAACAAATGTTGCTGGGAAAACTGGATACCCCCTGGTAGAAGGCTGAAACTAGACCCCTCTCTTTTACCCTGTACAAAAATCAATTCAAGCCAGGTGTGGCACTGCCCACCTGTAATCCCAGCACTCGTGAGGCTGAGGCAGAAAGATTGCCATGAGTTTGGGGCCAGTGTGGGCTACCTAGTGAGTTCAAGGTCAGCCTGAACTACATAGAAAGACCCTCTCTCATAACAAAGCAAAGCAAATCAAAAGAAAAAAAGATGTAGGGAAAAAGGAACCCTTCTGCGCTGCCAGTGGGAATGTAAATTAGTACAGTCACTATGGAAATCAGTGTGGAGATTCCTAAAAAATCTAAAACTATAACTACTGTAGGCCCAGCTACACCACTCCTCAGTATACACCTGAAGGAATTAAAACAGCATTCTACAGGGATAACTGCATGCCAATATTTACTACGGCACAATTCACAACAGCCAAGATATGGAGCCAGCCTAGGTGCCACCAACAGAAGAATGGATAAAGAAATTGTGGCAATATATACAAAGTGGAATGTCATTCAGCTGTAAAGAAGAACAAAATTGTGTCATTTGCAGGAAAATGGATGAAACTGGAGATCATCGTGTTAAGTGATATGAGCCAGACTCAAAGACAAATGTCACATTTTCCCTAATAGGTGGAGTCAAAAAAGAATGACATGATCCGCCACCTGCCTCGCAAGTGCGAGGTCCCAAGTTTGATCCCTGGTACCAAAACAAAAAAACCAAAAAAACCAAATAGAATGACATGAAAGTAGAAAGTAGAAGGGAGATAATTATTATATAAGAGGAAGGGAACAAGAGGAAAAAGAAAGGGAGTGTAGGTTAGGGTAACGAGGGATAGAAAAAGTTATTAATAAAATTAGTAAGAGATTGTGACGTGGACATGAATTTATGAAGTGAAAAGGTATCCACTATATTCTGTTAAGTAAAACGGCAGGTGTATGGCATTGCCAAGTTTTTATTTTCAAAAATGCATTCATGGATAGAGAGAGCAAGAAGCTGTCTAGAATGGTATTCACGAGAATAGTATTTTCATGTCTCTGGGAGTGAGATGCTGAACATGTCTTTGTTTACTTTTTGACTGTGCTATCATAAAATGTTTCTAGGCGGAAGAAATTCAGACTTCCTTGAAGTATGGGAGGTGATGGCTATCACTGGATATATCAGCTTGGATAATCAGCTTGCAATCAGATGGATATCATACTAATCAGCTTGACTGTAGTAATCACTTCCCAACATATATGTCTCTCAAAATGTGATGTTGTACATCTTAAATATATATGATTTTTTCAATTATACTCCGTAAAAAGAGAGAAGAGAATAAAATCTTCTTCCTCCAAGCCCTCTTCTAAGGCCAGGTGCCCGGTGGATGTGGGAGGCGAAGAGGACTTGCTCGGAGCTGTCCCTACCTGGGTCTCGGGGTCGTCGGAGCCCAGACTGGCTGCCCCTAGCTTGACCACCTCGGCGAGCTGCGTGATGGTGGCTGCTGAGGACTGAGCGGCTTGGGCCAGCTTGTCTGGAGTGGACGCAGCCCCGGACACGAGCAGCTTTGTGTCCTCCACCAAGGCCTTGGCTGTCTTCAGAATGTTCTCCCTGAGGGGCAGAGGGGTGGGGACAAAGGGCAACACTTGCTTACTTGCAGTTAGGAAGGAAAGTTGTTCACAGGTGGCTTTGGAGGGGAGAGGTTGTGTGTTCTGCCTCTCTTATCGAGGAGCCTATGTCTTGCATGTGGGTGAAGTGGGGGCAGGAGAGGAAGGCCACCCAGTAGGCACGAGTCAGGAGGTAATAGGAAGCCCCACACAGGGTTTGGGCCCATGGTGTTGGCTGCTGACCCCAGCCTGCAGGCTAAGTGAGCTCTTTTTTCCTGTGGCCCCTGCTGTGCCCTAAGACACCTGAGAGCCTCAGCAAGCTACGAGGATGCGCAGGTTGGGGCACCTTTTCCAGAGGGCCAGGCTTTGGGAAGAATAACAGAGCACAGGGAGTCTCCTCCCTCGCCCAGCCCTGAGTTGGAGAGAGAAAGAAAGGGGCTCGACAAGTGGCGAGGACTCAGGGTCCCCACCTATACATACAGAGCCCCAGCACCAGCCTTCTCAGCGCAGGCCCTGGAGAGCCAGCAGGCTTCAAGACACGACAATTGTTAAACGCGCCTACCCATCACTCCCCATCCTGCTGGGTGGGTGGGCCACCAGACGAGCTGCTCTCTGGCCACCCGTGAGACATCAAAACACTATTGTGGGGCTGGGGATGTAGCTCAGCAGCACAGCACCTGCCCGGCAAGTGTGAGGCCCTAAGTTTGATTCCCGGTACCAAAAAAACACCCCCCAAAACAAAAACACTATTGTGCACAGGGGCAGGCTGCTTCTAGCGCCACCAAGACCAAGTGCAAACAGGACTCTGCTGACAGCTGGCAAAAGGGACTTATTCTGATTTGGCGGCTCTCATTTCCCACCCATACATCTTTCTTGTTGAAATCCAAACAGAGGCCCCCATTTCTGGTCCCCAGGCAGCATGACCAAAGCTATCATGAGTTCAGGGCAAGCCGGTCCGAGCCCCCGCCCGGTACCTGTGGTCTGCAAAAGTCTCGCTGTTCTCTGCGTTCAGGGTCCCTGCAGTCGCAAACATGATGGTGGTGTCCAGGTCGGCGATGATCCCAGACACGGCAGTGGCAGCTGTGATACATGCTTGGGTCCCCTTGTTTCCAGCCTGGAGAGCCGAGAGCACCAAGGACACCTGTAGGTAGAAAAGGATCATGAAGGGAGCCAGAGCCCCAAAGCGTGACCACTTTGCAAACACAGAATTCTCTCTCCTGGGGTTCACCGCGCAGGCCTAGAATCAACAGCCTCGGTCAGAACAACCAGCTCTGTCACTTACAGGCACACAGCTTTGGGCAAGTGGTTTCACTGCTGTGGGCCTGAGTTTCTTTATCTGTAAAATGGGGCTTTCACTTCTTACCATTCCGGATTGATGGGAGAATTAATGCATTCACCATGGGGCCGTAATTAACATCTCAGTGCCAGGCAGCTCTGAAGTACTGGTGGTACATGCATGACTGTCCCATTGGGCAGCATGGGACAGTAACACGAGTAGCTCTGGTGCTTCAAGTTGGCGCTAATGTGCCAAGGAGGAAAACTAATGTATGCAAAATGCCTAGCAAGGCATCTGCACAGCCTGTGTTCAGTCGAGGGTGGATGCTAATGTTGGTGTTGCTGCTGTGATGTTTCTGAATCACAGTAAGGGGCCTGAGGATTTGGTTCCTGCGGAACATGTGGCCACTTCCTTCCCCTTTAGTCAGATGCTTGGGAGGAATGGCCATTGCTGAGATCAGCCTTTCTTTACCTGGCCCCCTCATGGCTGGAAATTCTCCAGAGTGGATCCCAGCAAGACTGGAATGCAGAGCAGACCTCACACACAGTCTTTCTGCTCCTACTGCTGCTGCATGCCACCATCCACCACCCAACAGTGATGCAGTGACCCAAGGGTCAGTGAGTTGGTTAAGGGTCCCACCCATTGCGTTCCACCTCGGAAACATCTGCTGCCAGCTCCCATTCCTCAGCCCCTTGGAACACCCCCCTGCTCCCAGAGACACTTGCATAAGCCAGGCCTGGCCACCCCACGCTCCTGCTTGTAATTCAACCACGTGTATTCTCTGGTTTCTCTTCAGATCATGTAAGTCTTTTGCCTTTTACAATCCATCCATCAACTTCACCACCTCTCTCCACACCTGCCAGTTTTCTTCCTTCCCAGACACATTTGCCTTTTCACCCTGGGTCTGAGTTCAGTCTTTGAGGTCCCTCCCTGTTCTCTCCAGCCAATGATCCACTCATCCTGCAAGATGCAGCTGGATCCCCAGCGGGTCACCTCCCCTGCTTCTCCTGGCAGAGACAACTCTGCTTGGTGTGATTTCACAGCACGTTGTTCTTGCTCCCGGGACACCCACTATACTGAATGCTAAGGACAGTGGCCAGGTCAGCAGCCAGAGGCTCTTGGAGGTCAGGAGCCCCATGAAAATCTGTGTGTGCACACCAGCCACCAGACTTGGGCTGACTCAAAGAACAGCCAGTATATGCTTTGTAAATATACTTCTTGAAAACTGCTGACCACGGGAGCCACAGCATAAGCAAGAGGCGCAGAGTCTGGGGTGCTCTTTTCCCTGCTGCTTGGATCTCAGCAGAGGTAAGACACAGCCAAGCACAAGGGACATGGGGACCATGTCCCGAGCCCCCACCATGGCCCAAGAGCAGCCCCAGGAGCTGTTTCTCTTCCCTGTTTGCCTGATCCTCCTTTAAATGCCAGTGAGTCCTAGCAAGAAAGGAACAGTGGCACAGAGCTGGCCGAGGAATGAGGCTAGCAGTTTCCAGAAAGACCTCTCAGAGGATGGTTGACAAAAGCCAAGGGGGAAAGGACAGAGTCCAGAAACAATGTCCCACCCACTGAGAAAGGTGTGCATGGTCAGCAGTTGTCTACTGAGCATCCACCATTCACTAAATAGGACACAAGGGCAGACAAGCCAGGGGCTCAGGGGCTGGGGTGCCTGATCTACACCACCAAGACAGGTAAGGATGACATGGGGTGTACCAAGTGTGGGTGGGATGCTGAAGAGGCATGGGGTGTGTAGCAAGAAATGGTAAAAATACCGGCTAAGAATTGGCTTCCTTCCCTCCTTCTCCAACTGTCCTTGATCAGGGGCCACTTGCTGGGACAGGGAAGTAGGCCAAAACTGGCTCAGGAAGATCATGCTGCCCGGCCATGACACACAGCCTAAGGGTCCCCCACTGTCCCACTGCTCCCCCCACTAAAACACATCAATGGGGACCTCGGCAAGAGCAACTTCCACAACAAGGAAAGGCTTTGAAAGGAGGGAAAATGCCTTCCTCAAGCTGACAGATTTATTTCCTCATCCTGTAGAGGCCAGAGGGGCTGGACAGTCCTGTGGGCTGTGGCTCAGCCTGGGTGACAGGCATTGGATAGAGCAGCTTCTGTGGGGTGGGTTCCAGGTGAGGCTCCCCCTGGCCTGACCTCCAGTCCTGAGGCCAAGTTTCTGAACAGTACAGAGCTCTGTGCACTACAAACTATAGGGAGAGGGCAGAGCCACCAAAGCATGGACACGTCAGCTTGGGCTTTGTGCAGCCTGCAGAAGAGCTCTGCAAAGCAGAGGTCCACACGTGGCTGGGGTGCTGCTCAGGGGTAGTTTGCTTGCCTAGCATGCACAAGGTCGTGGGTTTGATCCCCAGCACCACAGAAAAAGGAAAAAAATACTGAAGGAGAACAAAAGAACTACCGGGCATGAAAGGACCATTTTTATGGGGCCTTCTTAACCAGAGGAAACTTCCTGAAAAGTTTTAGAGGAAAGTTTATAGCGGCTAGTCTGTATTCAATGCTGAACTATCTATGTGGCATGGTGCCAGGAACTGTTAGGCGTATCATCATGTTTCTTTTCTTCTTTTATTTCTTTTAAAAAAATTTTTCAAAAAATTTTAAAAATATATATATTTATTGGTACATTTTAGGTAGAAAATACACTTACGTTTATCACTGGGTGCTTGTACCAGAACATGATGCATCTTAGTTCTTATTTTTTCTCCCATTAGTATCATCATGTTTCATCTTCACAAGTCTGTGAGCCAGGGACCGCCAATTTGTATTTAGAGATGAGGAAATCAAAGCTTCGAAAAGTAAAGTAACTCTGCGAAGCTCTTAGAGCCTTGCTTGCTACACTAAGAGCTCCTCTCTATGAACAGGTGCCTGCAGAGTCAGAAGACTGGGTGCAAAGCGCCCGCCCTCTACACAGGCGCCTCGTGGCTGCCTGAAGTCACTTAGCCCCACCTGGCTTCACTGTGTGACTGTATGTAAAGATGTGGCACTGTCTCTCTGACTTGGTCCTCAGGACCTGGGGGCCTCCTTCAGAAGCAGGACCCGGGGGACCCAGGAGGGGCCTCACCCTGGCTGGGTTTTGGCTCTGATGGTGACTGACAGGGTCTGTCTGCAGGAAAGCCCCTTGAAAAGGTGGGACCCTGGGGCTTGGCCTTTCTGGACAGCCCCTGTCATGCTCTCCATGCCTCAGGCCCTTGGGATCAGCCCAGCTCCCTGATGCACCCCTTCCCTGGGTAGGACCTGGCTGGACAGGGAAGATCGCTGCCACTGCTGGATTAACTCTGGCTTAGTTTCTTGCTTTTGTCTCCCATCACAGCAGTCCCTGAGAGCCAGTGGCCATACCCAGCCCAGGGCCTCTCCTTACCTTCTCCGTGACGGCACGGGCACAGTCGATCAGCTCCCTCTTGGTGTAGCTGTCCGCGGGGCACACCTGGAGGGCCCCCGCCTTCTGCACTAGGAAGATGCAGCCATGGCCCAGGTCTTGCACGCGCGTGCGGATCTGGAATCCGATCTGCAGAGGCAAGCCCGGGGGGAGAAGCAGTGATGGGACCCTGCCACTGAGGCCTGCCCGATGTGGAAAATTTCTCCTGCGCCCTATGGGAGCCTGGCTAGGAAAATTCCACTCCCATTAGGAGTCTGTGTCTGGTGAAGTATGGAATTTGGTTGATTTAGCTTCCCTTTTGAGAGACTGTAAAATGCCCACAGTCTCCATTTAGCAAGCCTGTAGCTCATCGTGCTAATATAATGCCTTCCTCATGTTTGTAACCTCTTCTGGTGTGTACTGCATCTGTGTCCTAAACCACCCGATAAGAACATTAACTACACGAACCCCAAGGGATGATTCTGTTATTCATTCAACAAGCATTTATTGAGTCTACTGTATGTCAAGGCTTCTTCCAGGCAGGTCACGTATTTCATGTACTCCTTCCAACAGCCTCAGAGGGTAATTAGTTCAAAATACAGCTTTAGTATTAATCATATTTTAAAGCATTCAGAGTCTTACAAAATTGGTATGTTTACCAAGCAGAACGCCTCCTTCAGCTCTGCCACAGAGGGAGAACAAGCACACAGAGCACAGGCTTCCTGTCTATCAAGCCAGGTTTGAGGTTTCCGTAAGAGACGTACATTTTCAGACCTAAAAGCTCAGCAGGCACACCTCCTTTTAATGACCCTGGGTTGCGTGATTACAAGAGGCAATCTGCCCAAGAGAAGCCAAATGAGCTCCACTGCGCATAAGCTCCCAACTGTCTCCTTGGAGGTGAAATAAATTCCACCTCCATGGCTTCAAGTGTGCATGTCTCTCTGGTTCCATTTCACACTGAATTTCATTTTAGCCTGATCAATACAGCTGCCATAAATAAGCTGCCCTCCAGCCTAGGTAAGCAACTAAAACGAAAGTGAAACTTTAAGAAGTAGGAGGTAGCATGATCTTCAAGAATCTACAACAGCTGGAAACTGTGGCTTATTCTCCCAGCGACTGTGTATCAAGAATATTTACCAGAAGATCTCAGGTCTGATGAATAATGCCTGAGAGGTTTTGGCCACCTGGATGCTGTCTTCCACTATCATCTCATCAGTCAGAGTTTAAGGAGGTCACTTTGGAGAGCAGGGGGAACTGTAAATGCTCTCATGTTATAGAAATGCATACTGCTTTAAGGGGAAAATGGTTCTGCTCTTAACTCCTTAAGGCCCAAAGGACTTCTAAATCCACTGAGTAGAAAATTCTTGTGACCCAGAAAATGGAGCTGGTGTTTGGGTGTTTTCTGTATCGTCCACTGGATGCTGTGCGAGCTTCACAGCCAGGCAGGGCTGTCCTGTTGCCATGTCCACGTAACATACAACCTGAACAGCACTTTTGGATCCTACAACAGCGCCGCTCTGCAAACAGTCTGGATTAGTGCAGCAGGGAGGCTGCTACTGGGGAGGGACAAAGTATCTAGCTCAGCCCACGGGGCAGTGACATCATTCAAACGAATCTCTTTGCTGGACATGTGTGCTGGTTTAAAAACAAGATCAAGATGAAGCTAGGGGATGAGCCATTAAAATTTTAAACCCAGTTTGGCTCTTGAAATCTTCCAAATCCATGTATTCAAAGGTCAGAGCTAATCTATATGCAAGCACTCTGGAGTCTAGGCCGAGCACAGACCTCTACATGATAAAGGCTG
>NW_004624781.1:9677170-9740229 GCF_000247695.1 Heterocephalus glaber
GGGGAGAGGGGGGAGGAGGAGGGAGAAACATTTACAGAATTTCAAAATGACAAAGTCCTTACCAGTCCAAGCTGGTTAAAATGACTGCAATAAAAATGAACTTAGTTTTGTGGTCTTGTGATTTTGCTAATCTCCCAGAGCCTCAGTTTGCTCTTCTGTGAAAAGGGGGAGAAAAAATGATTCTTGTCTCACCTACCGTGCCTGGGGGGTTGGGCAAATGGGAAGTTGGTCATCACAGCGTCGGTCCTGAAGTTGGGGCAGAACTGCTCTTGTATTATTTTCCAGGATATATGGGACAGAGGGCACTTAAATGAGTGAGGACAACAGAATCAACCTACTCTACCTGCAATTTCATAGAACATTTTGTACAGGAGGAAAAACATTCTAGAAAGACTGTGTTCAAACAGATAAGGGACTGAAAAGTGCACAGCTTCTCAAAGCAACACTAAGCTTCTCAACAAATATGACCCAACTTTGTAAGACCTACAGGGTGATTCAGTGTACAACCAGAGTTTATTATAAAGGAATGTGGCTAAGACTCGGGGTTTCTAATTGGCAGCTTTAGTAAAGCATTACTTAAACCTCAAGAAAAACCCTCAATTCCCTTCTTGCCCAAATAAAAGTACAACGGAGAAAACCATCTCCTGGTTTTGTGCCTGGAGGGAAATGAAAAGACTGGCTTTTATGAAGTTTGGGATCTGACTACAACTGGAAGGGAGTCTAAGAAAAGCTAACCATCTTTCCTTACTGCCTAAAACCAAAATATACAGACTTCTTGCAGAGCTTAAAAGCAACTGCAACTGAAACCAGGTTCAATAATATCACTAGCCTGGAAGAGCTTGTGGAAGTTGGAAAGGCAGTTCCAGAACTTATCTGGTAAGCGTTGATAGGAAAAGTGGAAGAAAAAAAAAAATAGGGTGTGTACAACATGACCAGCTATCTTCTCCAACCTCTTAAAGTGGGAAGTGTGTCACGGAGCGCAAAGTTTTAGACTTGTAGAGCGGGCATGCATCTCTAGGGGAAAGAGCTGTCACTGCTTTTAAGACATCCACTATTACAAGTGGTCACAGCAGGTTTTTCTTTAGGGACAAAGCTGTAGTCACAAAATCTTTCCCCCAGAATTTTCATTTAGGAGTTGCGGTGGCTCACACACTCTCAGCAACTTGTCCTTTCCTTTCCTTCCTTTTTTTCTTTCCTTCCTCTTTTTATTTTTCGAGAGAAACTAACCTTAAAATGCAAAGCTGCCAGAGGGTTTTAACTTTTCTGAAAAGTTTTTACAGTGATGTTAACAAAGGTTTGAATTTTCCATGGAAAAATAAGCAGATAAAGATCCCGCTTGATGTTTGAGGGCAGAGCTCTAACCTTTCCTGTATTTGTCACATCTTGGAAGACCAAAACACTGAATCAACACAGCAGTGGGCAGTGCCGCAGTGAAACGAGCTGCTTCTTACTTGTGCCCTGGATATAAATATTTTCACATGCTGTGATGTGGGGCCCTCCTGGGTATACAAGTAAGTTCACAATCTTGGAATAAAAAACCACACTGCTTCAGGGATCTCCTAACCGTCTCAGTTTTCCCCCAAATATCTGCCAGGCAAATGCACTCACAGAATTTTTCTTTGCAAGCCACTGGTAATTTTATATTCTTTCTGCCCCTTCCCACTCTAGGTCACACTGAGCTTGTGTCTGGACTATAAAATATATCCCAAGAAGTAAGTGAAAAGAGAAAATCTTAATAAAAACATCAGCTGGTACAACACAGGCTCAATAACCAAAGTAACCTGTTGTGCTTTTAGCGATATGTTTTCTCTCCTGGTTGCTTTAGTTTATCTTTTGCTTCAACAGTTAGCATTGGAATAAGAAAATCTGCTTGCTTCACACAGGGTGTAGAGGTAGCTCGTAGGAGCTCCGATGTGGAAAGGGCCCTGCAGAGAACTCAGGCAGGTCAGCTTTTAAACTTACTGAGGCAGAGGGAGTGGATCCAATTTTTAAAGGATTCTGTGGACAGTGGTCCAAACCCCCTTCGCAACACAGTCTCTCTCTGTTTTCAATTCCTCCTTCAAAGCAAAATGCTTCTTCCCTTTGTTCAACCAAATGATGCCTTACTATAACATAAGTTTCCTAATACTTGTTTATGAAATTCAAAATTACATGTTAATGAAATGAATTCTATGTCTAGATAAATTAGGACTAGAATTATAACATAGTCTTACTGAAGCAGAGAGTCTATTTTCAAAAAAGAAAGATGAGCTTCTGTAAAAGAATTAAGAAAATATAGATGTGGGTCTCTTATAGCTGTTCATTCTTGGAAGTGATTTAAAATGCTTATTACAAACAATTATTCATGCTGCAGCCTAAAACTTAATCACTCCGAAATCTGGAGCCAGAGACACTGTTAGAAACTTAACATGCCCCATATATATGTATGCAAGTACATATATATATGTCTGTTCACATGCATCGATACAGCACATGTTAGAGGTATGATTTTGGGGTCTTTGTTTCCACAGCATCTCCGGGAATCTCTGTTAAGACATGCTTGGACCTGACTCCCAGGAGAAGGTGCAGCACTGAGGAACTTGGGGACAGCGACTGTCATTACAAGGAGAGGAGCCGATGAGTTACAACCTGTGCCTTGACATCCCTGTTCATTTAGGAATGTCTTGAACAGGCTTTGTGCTCAATAAACAGCTTGCTGAATTTCACAGAATGCAGTTACCCGGTACTACCTTCCCAGAATTCCTGCAACCCACTCCACCATTCGATATTTTAGCCTAAGCTTGCTTTCTCCAGAGACCCACATAGTTCCTCGGGCCCTGGGCCCCTTTGGAGGGTACACAACACGGGCACCGTCAGCCCCCTGGGGTCCCATCCATGCTGTGCTCCTAGTGGAGGCCTCCACTTCTCAGAGCTATTCTATTAGAGACAACAGCTTCTGGAGAGCAGTCATAGGGGCCTCCTCTCAACCATGTGCAGTCCCCTGTGAGCACAGCTTGCTCCGCTGCCTTGATGGAAGCTAGTCAAGGGCTTCAGGTAGGGACCGAAGAGGAACCAGAGGCATGGGGCTGGGATCTGGCCAGTTCCTAGAAATGCACCAGGAATATTCAGGGAAGGGTTGTGTTATGAATGCGGGCTTTTCCTAAGAGAGTGGCAGTGAAATCCCACACATGGGTCTCCCAACCCTTCTGGGAGGCTGTGGGAAATACAAACATGGATGAGGGTATGCTAAGTGGGAGCAGGAAGTGAGAAGATGGTCCCCCAGATTCGGGTAGGTTAAGAGAATGAGGGCTGGCAGAAAGGGGGCCTGGTAAAACATTGTTAACAGAGTCCCTTGTCCAGAAGCCGACTCCCCAAATGGCCCTAGCTCTTAGCCAGCCATCCTCAGAAAGGACTGGAGCCTTGAGCCCGGCCTGGAGCTACAGGGTGAACTTGGGGGCTGGCTGCACGGCACTGAGAGGAACCCCAGTTCTGGCTACTGGGCTACACAGAAACCCGGCAATGGGCACCCTTGTGTGCGTGTCTTAAAATAGGGGCCTTAAGGTGGCAGACCTCCTCTGGTTCGGCTGTGGCAGCTGCCATCTGGCCCTGGAGAGCCAGGTGCCCATAGTCAGTGGTCATTTGTGAAGCCAGTCCTCCCAGCTCCTCCGGGTTAGTAACCGACTTAGTCATCTGGAAAGAGAAAACAAGCAAGACACAAACACACACAAAGAAAAGCATGAGAACCACGTGTTAATACCACTGGAGGCCAAGGAGGTCTCATTCGCTTTTAAGCTCCCAAGGGGTCAAGGCAGGACTGGCATTCCAGGCTGCTTGCTGGAGAGGGCAGCTCAAGCAGGGCCCATGCTGTGCCACACAGGACAGAGCCCAGTGTGCACACCCCATGAGGCTTCTCAGCAGGCCAGCAGTTGAGGCCAGGCCAGTGGGCACAAGCTCAGCATCTGGGTCGTGAGCCTACCTCCCAGGGACCCTCTCAGGGAGGTGCCCTGTGGCAGGGCTGGAGGAAGTTCCCTGAGACACCACCAGGGGGCACAAGCGTGTGCACTGCACACCCTGGGCCAGGCCCTGGGGAGGGCTGGTCTGGTCTCTGCGACCCCAGCGGGAGGTCCCTTCCAGAAGAGAGAGGGCCTGAGGACAGGGTGGCTAGGAAGTCCTGAATGAGAAGTGGTGGAGAAAACAATGTTTGGTGGAAACTCAGAGAATACAGCTTTGTAGTAAACCTGTGCCAAAGCATGACAAGGTTCCAACCAAACATTTAGTTAAGAGTATACTGTAGCCAAGCCAGGCTTGGTGGTGCATGCCTATAACCCCAGCACTCTGGGAAGCTGAGGTAGGAGGGTCACAAGTTCAAGCCCAATCTGAGTCTTTTACAAGACTTTGTCTCAAAATTAAAAAAATAAAAGGGAATGCTGACGCCCTGGGTTTGATCCCCAGTATCACACACATGCATGCACTGTAGCCAGATGGCCATGTCATACATTTCATGGGCAAGGTAATTCCCTAGTTCATAGGATAATGTGTCTCAATTTAATCTTGCCTAGCTAACGCGCTAGTTTCTAGCTTTTCTTCCCACTCTAGATAAAAATGTCACTAAATTCTTACAATAGCAGTTTTAACCTGTCACTTAGAAAAGTGTCCTGTTCCCTCAAGGGGCTTTTCTCTTGCCCCACCTCTAATGTCACTCTGGATAACAATACCATCTTTCTCTTTGGGGCCATTAAGACCTTGATATTAAAGGGCCTTAGAATGACTCCATATCAATCGAAGCAGAACAGGATCCCCCATGCTATTTAAGGTGTGTTCACAAGAAAATGTTATAGGCTTCAGGCCCAAGTGTGGCTTCTCAGGAGCATATACTGAATGCCACGAGCTGCTCTGTTTGTGTTCTGTCAACAGGAGCACAAAGATTCTGGGGTGACCCCATGAGGGAAAGCAGGCGTCTCTCCAACTGGCACCAAGCCAGCTGTCCCAGGAACAGCCAGGTAGCCCAAGGCTGGGCTTCTTGAATCACAGACACCAAGGGTCAAGACAGGCCAGCCCAGAGACCAGCTCAGAGTCCAGCCCAGGAGATACTCCAGAAACGCCACGAGGCCACTGGAAAACATCTTCTCCCACTACTGGACTTTACCCCAGGGGCCACGGGATGGGACCTGTGATTGGTACCCTGTGTGTGCACTCCAGCTTGTCACAGCACACGGGGATGTGCACTGTCCTTCCCTCCATCCCCAGCCTGGCACCGGCACAGTCCAAGAGTTTCCATGAGTGAGCAGCCGAGGAAGCCTTTGTGGTCCAAGCTCAACCTCTAGTGGACATAAGATTCCATGACAGGACCAGTCGGAGAGGTGCCCAGGCCATCGTGATGGGGGACAGGAGCCACGTGGTGGCTCATTCTGGTCCCTCCAGCTCGTAAGGTCACTGGCCTTCTCAACTCAGGCTTATGTGGGAAGCATCAAAGAAGCATCTTTAAAAATTCTACCCAGTGGCGTCTGAGCCTTCAAAGGTTAGTAAGAACCTTTTCTACTCTCTGAAGACATCATTTGTCATCTTCTGTACAACTTCTAACATTTCACGACCGCATTCGCTATTTCTCAAAGCCACTTAGGTCTAAGGATCCATACAATACAGTTCTGTTTCCATCACATTTTAGCAAAAATAAAATTAAAAAACCTTCCAAAGTTACATGCCTTTGAAAGTCAGAATTTTAAAAAATATAATCACAGTTTTATTTTCCCTGAAAGACTGGCAATACTTTACTGCAGAACTGTTACAATTTCATTCTTTCATATAATCTCATCTCTGATCTTTTATCCCAAAATATCTTCCCTTGCACTGTAATTTAAATCTACAAAAATGCCTCAAGCCTTTTCCTACTTTTCTCCTTAACTCCATTTCCTCCATTCTTGTACGTTCTCTCTTCCCTTTGTTCTCTGTCCTCATGCCCAAGTCTCAGTCATCCTTAATTCCTGATGGGAGCTTTTCCACAAGTCGGGAACTCCAGCTGACTGGGGCTCCTAGACCACATGCAGTCAGAGGTCACAGGAAGAGGACAGATGCAGGAACCCAGGAGGAGCCAGAAACACAGACTGGTCCATCTCTCCAACACAGATCCTTGATTTGAAGACTCAGAGGTGGTGCTAAGTAGAAGGGCAAACCAAAGAGGGCAGCTCTTTTTCATCTTACCATTTCCTGAGCTGTTACAGCAATAGCTTTGGAGTATTTAACCACGGTTGTTTGGTAGTCAACAAATGTTCCCTTTGGTTCCGGAGGAGTGCCTTCGTCCAGCTAGAGAGGAGAGGAAAAGAACCCACATGTCATAAAAGCCTGCTGAAGCATGGGATGTTATTTATTAGAATTATAAAGTTTATATACAGGAGAGGCCCTGAGAGATTGTTTGCCCTAACTCAACCGAATCCCCCAACTTCTGGGGTAAGGACTGCAATGGAGAGGTACATAAAGTCCCCAGGGGCAAAGGCAAGGCGAGGCCCCAGATTTGTGTGAGAGAAATGGGAAGCATTCTAGGAACAGTTGTTTCAGCTAAAGTCCTACCAAGTGAGGATGAGGTCACCCACATAATGGCGGGAAAGGTGTCCCAAGGGGAGGGAAGAGTATTCAACCACAGGAAGGCACCAGTGAGTCTGATACTTCAGAGAATGTGCAGAGTGGAGGAGGGTGAGGCAGGAGAGGCAGCAGACTCCAGACCAAGATTGGATTTGTGCTATGGAGAACCTGGAGACCATGATGAAGATGGTGGGATCTGGGTTGGCAATGGCACCTTTGAGATTTCCCTGGCAGCTCTTTGCCAGATGCAGTCAAGGAAGACTGAGGACCAAGAAGTCAATTTGGAATATGTCAGTTACATGTTGCTCTCAGAAGAGCTACATGTCATAAGCTGGCACAAGCTATACCATGAGTAAAAGAAGCATATCTATGGTATACAGCCCAGGATGTGATTGTCATCAAACTATCAACACCAACTCTGGACAAGAGTTTCAGGTCTCTTCTTCAGCTAGACAGATGATGACAAATGTCTTCATCGCCCTGCTAGTTGGGTGAGGATGGAGTTATGGACTCATTTGTTCAGCGTAATCTGAGCATTTTCCAAGTGCCAGCAATGTGCATTTGTATGAGATGTGGCTGAACTGCAAACAAGCCAGGACACTTTAGCTAAAGGAAGCTTAGAACACCTAGCCAGTGACCACCAGCTACCAGCCACCATGATAAACACTTACTTAGCCAGTTTGAAGGCAGTGAGAAAGGCAAGAATGAAGCAGTGTTTTCAGGATTTCAAACTTATTTAAAGGACGCTCCTTTATTTTGAGATAATAAATAGCCTTCACAGATTTTTCATATTAATATGACCTTTCTTTTATGAAACAGTAGTGGAATAGATAGCAAGGTTTCTTCTTGTTTTGTTTCTGTAACTTTCTCTCCTGGGAGGGGCAGAAACAAAGAAATAAAAGATCCGATAATCAGGAAATCTCATAGAATTCCACTGGCTTCATTGAATGGGGAAATCAAAGTTCAGAGAGCTTGAGGGACTTGTCCAAGGTCACTGAAAAAGCAGATTACTTCCTGTTAACTTATGAGTTCCCAACTTTCTAGAGCTGAGACAGAGGCAGGGAATCTGCAGGAGGACCTCCATAGCAGAAGCTCCAAAGGTGTCAAGAATTGCACTCAGGTGAGAATCAATTTGGGAACTCATATTTTTCTGCTTATCAGTCACTGCCTATGAGAATTATAGATAATGATTTTACGAGCGTATCCGTGTTTTAATCAAATTAACAAAACTCAGATGGAAAATGCCAGCTTCTTTATGTCTTGGTGCTTGGGGCTGAATGACCTGAAGCATCCCTTTAAGACAAAGCCCCAGTGCCAGCCGCATAAAGGGAAGATGAGAAAGTGTGCAGTCCTGGGGTGTCAGGTGAGGGTAAGTAAGATCACAGCGGCAGCCACAGAACCCCAGCTGTGTACTGTACCGAACTGAGGGGAACCCTTTGCCTGTGGCCTCGGTGGTGTGCGTTGCCAGCTATCCGGTAGTTATTGCTATCAGGTAACACCAGACTCATTTCCCAGCCTTCGGGAAAGACACGTGTGTCCTGGGCTGGGCCAGCAGTCATCACCCCACTGACACTGGGTGGGATGAGAGCTGCAGTACATAAGGCTCAGAGGCTATCAAAGACAGACTGCAGGAACTGGCTTTTACTTTCCAGGGATTTATGTAACATGTTCCTATCATTATACTCATTCTAAAAAATGCCTTTTCCCAAGAAGCGAATATTATCATTTGACTTTCTAATTTGTACTAAGAAACCTCGGACTCCATTATTTAACATCCTTGGTAGACATGTGGCTTATCTTCAAAGCTCTGGTGTCCTGGTGGCCTGGAAACCAAACAAACCCAGTAAGGCTTACTTATCCAGCAGCCTTGGGAAAGGGGGGGATTTCACTGTTTCACTCATTTGCTGCCAAACTGTCCATATTTGAAGCATGAGAAGCCCACAGCAGAAATTAATGGGCATTTTGAGAAAGCTGAGTCTGAGGTCCCTAAAGGGAGAAATGGCAATCTAGCCAAGGCTGGTTTCTTTGTCACTGTGACAACTGCATAATGTTTAGGGATAATTACTCTAATTATAGTTTCAAGGTACCAGTTCTTTATGGAGATATGAACAACCAATCTTCTCTAAATTAGCAATTAAAAACCACTTATTATCCTAAAAAAATATATTAATGTATTCACCATCTGACAATGGACATTTCAAAACACAGATGATGCCTCCAATTCTTGGCTGTGCTATCACAGGATGGCAATTAGATGTTGACGAGCAATTACTCATTCTAATAAACATCAAACTGACACAATGCGTGAAGCATTCCTTGGGGGAAAAAGATAAAACTGTCTCCAGTCGTATTTCCCATGTCAAGTGATGGGTTGCCAAATGAGTAACCTCATCTATGGCTGAGGAGAGTTCACTAAGGGCTTTTGCACATACTGTATGTTTGCAGTGGTTCCTGCACGTGGCTATACACCAGCACCATGAGGAGACTGTTACATGTACCAGCAGAGATTCCCCTCCTCCACACCATAGAGCAGGTCAGGTAATGTGCATCCTAGAAAGCTCCCTGTGATTCCCAAGTGGCCATTCCAGAGAACAACATTTGAGAATCACTTCATTATTGCATTCTGGGGTTTGTTCCCCCTAAGACAAGAAGACAGAAGCAGCAAATACTAATTATTTCCATTTTACAAATAAGGAAATCAGTGATATTTTTACTATCTCTCTTTGGCAGACGGGTAAAACTGGAAGGAAGGGGCAAGGAGCTTACAGAGGTCATGATGTGTGGGACCATAAGACTGGACATTGGTACGTTAATAGAACCTTCATGAAGAGAAGACTTGGAGCTGTCAGCCTTAAGTGCCAGTGAGCTCTTGGGGAACAGCACTTGAGGAACGAGAGAGAGAGAGACAGAGGGGACAGGGTCAAGGAGCCCACACCCACCTTGCTCATGGCCTCTGCGATGGCGTCCACCATGCCCCCCACCAGCCCCACTTCACTCGCTGCCTCGTTCAGCGTCACCATGATGTCATCCACGGCCTCTTTCATCAGCTGCGCAGCTTCCGTGATGGCATCGTGGGTGTGCTGCGCCTAGGAGAAGTGTGAAGCACTGCCTTAGCAGGTGTGAAAGGTGCTCAGTCCTCTGAGAATCCTTCACTTCTCTCAAGAATAACCTTAAAAGGGCCAGGGATTTAGCTCAGTGGTTCCCCCACCTGTCCCGCAAGCGTAAGGACCCAAGATCGATCTCCGGTAACAACAACAAGAACAAAAGAATAATCTTAAAAGTGGAAGACAAATGCAGATCCCCACGAAGGACCACAGCAACATGTTCTATATTCTCCCTTTCCCTGATTTTGTACATTTGTTTGACAAATAAAGGAAAAACAAAGCCAAAAACAAAAAGTGATGGCCTTTTATAAATAAGAGGAACGATTACAATGCGTTAACAAACTGTATTATGACATTACTAGTTTTATATGTTGTAATGTTTAGGGCAGTAGAAAGAATTCCACAGGTTTCTAAATACACAAGCAGACAGATTTAACAGAAAAAAACTGACATAGAGGAAAAGCACATTCAGAACACATACTTCTCTCAATACCGCCTAACATACTATGAGTTTCTTCCTACAAATATGCTGAATTCTGGAAATGTAGGTACATGCGCGAGAGATACATCTAGAGAAGGTCTAAAAGACTTTGAAACCACTCCACAAGTTATATTACCATGACGTTGGACACATCAGTGAAGAACCTTCTCCAAGTGCAGATCTCTCCAAAGCCTGGTACTCACCAGTCCCTCTGACCATACCTGGGTACTTGCCAATGCCAAGCACAGGGGAGGAGCAGGTGAAGGAATGAGGGAGTGGAAGATAGTACAATGGCAGTGCTGGGCCCTCTGGAAGTCACCTTATCTGGTAGCAAGAGTGGGGAAAGAGCCAATGTCTTGGAGCAGGAAAACCTGGCTTCAATGCTAACTAACTAAATGGCCTGGGCTTGGCTTCCTGTTCAGTGAAATGAGAAGAATCACAGTAACACCGTGCACTGAATTTCTGATGGGCTGATATGGGTGCACGTGCCTTATTTATAGTAACACAATCCAGGAGGGGGCTGTGCCCTGGCCCTAAGACACGTGACCTTGCACCAGGCAGTCATGTGGGAACTGCACTGCACTGATCTACCCGTGTAGTGAGCTCTGGATCTACCCATGTAGTGGCCACACCATTCCAGTCCACTTCGGGGAGAGGCCTGCAGAAGGGAGCTCGATGGGGTAATGCTTAGTAATACACGAAATTCATTAACCCAGGCTCTGAGGCTGCTGCATTTTTAAACACCTACAGTATCAGGGGTATTATCTTAATTGGTCTACAACTACCACAGGGAGGGATTCATAATTGACCTCATTGTTTAGGTGAGGAAACAAAGAAATCATCTGTAACACGAGCCAGAGCTGGGATTTGAATTTAATTTTATTGGACCCCAGAGCTTGTGCTATTGTTCACCAAGTCAGAACTACTGATAAATATTTAACAACATTTTAACACTATTTCCTCTGTAAGTGGGAATCTATAACACCTAACACACAGCAAATAAAACATAGTAAGTAGGTATTTCAAAAATGATACCTGAATTGCTTAAGTCTTTGCCCCCAGCTTCTTAGGAAAGGGTCTAAGAAAGCAAACTCACAGTGCGCAAGTGTCCTCTGCGACAAGCCCACTGTGGTTTGCAAACAGAGGGCAGGATGAATGTAGGTGAGGGGGCAGAAGCAATCCCTGTGTCATCTCATTTCACACCATCTAGTGCTTCTGGCCACTCACCGAGAAGCGTTCACACTGGTGGAAAACTACTCTAGCCCCTATTTCCAAGCAGAGGCCATTATGAAGCTTATGGCCCTGACTCTACATTTCCAGCCACAGAGCTCCTTCAGGAGCTCTGAATTGCAATCCAAGCAGATAAGCTGACATCTTACAAATCCAGAGAACTCCTACTTCAATACAGTATTCTACTGGCACTGAAACCCTCAGGGGAAGGTGGCAGAGAGTAAACAGCTCCAAGTAGAGGCAACCAGACTGAGTCAGCAGGGCCCTCTGGGCTATTCCATTTGAAGGGAGGTCCGTACCTCAGGGCACTGTTGCTAATCTGTCACAGCAAAGTTGCCTTTTTTGTCCTTCTTGTTCTTCCCCACTTTTATAACTAGACTTATCATTCCAAAACTACGAACAACTTGCTGGCAGTGGCTGGCTCTTAATATTTTTAGCATCCTCAGAATTTGGCTCTTAGTCCTTGCCAGATATGTGAATCTAAAAGTAAATGTGGAAAATACAAAGTCTAAGACAGGATTCCCATTGCTACCAGTCTGATGTTTCTCAAACATGGATCCATCATGTCACTCCTCTGCTTAAAAACTATCAGTGGCTAGGCCGGGTATTTAGCTCAGTGGTACCGTGCCTGTCTTGCAAGTGCAAGGTCCTCAGTTTGATCCAAACAAACAAACAAACAAACAAATAAACAAAACCCAAAAAACTATCAGTGGCTTCCCAGTCCTCATAATAATGGGCAAACTCCTTGATGTGGAAGTTGAGACCCGACAGAGAATAGCTTGGTCTATCTTCCCATCTACCTATCTTCAGGATCTGCACATTCCAGACTGCTTGTCATTTTTGGAAGATACCACATCTCTTTAGAAGCCTATGTGTGTCTTTACACATGCTGTTCCCTCTTGCCATGTTCCCAAGTTTAAAGTAAAATGTGGACCAAGGACACTCAAGACACACTATCATCATTTTTGTCCACCAAAAGCATCTGAGTGACACAACAGACTAAATACATGTTCCTCTTACAAACTGGCAAGGGAAAAATCACACTAAACTACAGTTTCCTCTTAAGGAACAGAAACGACACTTACTGGAAAACAACTGATCCTCTCTTTGTGTAACATGGGTATCAACACTGAACAGGTACCCAGCAAGTGTTAGTTTTCTTCCTGTCATTATCATATTGTGTGTCTGTCATCCCCAAGGATGTGTGTCTACACATCCTGCCAAGGAAAAAGTAATTTACAAATAAGCCTTAACTATGCATATTTCTTGCACCCCCACCCCCAAATCCCTAGGAAGGCCAACAGAAGATGAGTGCCCACCGTGGAGGTAGAACTGGCGGTATTTTTCCTGTAGGGACAGAACATGGCAGGAACTTGGTGGTCCTGAGCTGTACCTTAGCAGTGGCATGGCTAATGGGCGGGGGACGGGGACGGGGAAGGAGAAGGCAGTCCACCCCAGGGGGCACATTTTTTGGGTGGCATTATTCGCCAAAAGGAAAATTATACGATAATAATTTATGGTTCTTTTGAAGTACATTTGATGTTAAGCTAAAGTTTCCTATGTGTGTCTGAATGCAGCAGCGTCTCTAGCCGCATGACTGCTTACACATGAAATGTATTGAGTGGTTTCCATATGCATCTCGACTGCTGCATTGAAGGACTGCCCTGAGCAGCACAAACTCTAGCTGTACCTTGGGGTTTCCTCCACCTTCTTTGGCTGCATACAGCATCTGCAGGGCAGACTCTGCAAGAGTCTTGGTCTGGTCCAGCACTGTCATCTGTTGCTGATGGTCCAGAATCTTGGAGGCGACACCTACTGCAGCTAAGATCAAGGGCTCGAAGTAGCTCGCCAGCTGTGTCACCTTAGAGAAAGAAAAGCCACAAATGCATCATGGAAGCTCAGGTTTCTCCTCCTGGGGCAGCCCTGGGTGGGGAGAGGGTTGGGAGCTGGGTGAGTTGACTCCCAGGACAAGGCAGGTCTGTTACAATTTACTTCTGGAAGTACTTGCTGATTCAACTGACTATTGATCGGTTTTTATTTCCTGTAGGTAAGGGGAAGGAGTCTTCATCTCTTTGCCAAATACAGAGCCGTTTGCAGAAATGCTCAGAAGCCCATTCCAAGACTCGGAGTTACACATCAGAATCAAACTCAATTTTACAAATCCTCAATTTTACAAGTAAGAAACCTTTTAAGAATCAAAGGCATCCATCTTACAACTCAGAAGGGAGGGACACACAGGACAGCAGGAGAGGTGAGAGAAGATGTCTGCGGTGATGAGAACCTTCAAAAGCTTTTCCGGAAGCCCATCTGACTGCCATCCAGCACTTGGACTAAGCTTTGGCTTTGTTATAAGAGCAAAGTGACTTCACACCAGCCTAGATATTCTGCGTATGATTAGCCCAGCTGAGAGGACAAAAGAGCTCGCTAAGGGGCTAGAGGTGTAGCTCAGTGGTACAGCGCTTGTCTAGCCCGTGTGAGGCCCTGGGTTCAATTCGAGGTACTCTCACCTCACCTCCTCGCATTCCAAGTTTATTAAGACAGGTCTATTTTCAAGAAAGCAAAACCACACATAATACATAAATGCTCATCCAAATCGGCTAGCTTGGTGCTGCAGGGCCATGTGTCACAAATACTTATCCAGCACATCTATGCCAGGCTCTCTGCTAAACATTGAGTATCCATTTCCTCCACAGCCATTTAGGAGGTCAATAAACATGAAAAAACAGACAGAGGCTGAGGCAGGTAAGCTGCAGGCTCAATTTAGGCAACGGAGAGGGGAAGACGAGACAGGAACCCTACTCCACAACCCCGGCTCTCAACCATCACACTACTGCTACCTGTTATTTTCTGGTTTTGTCCCAGGTCTGGTGTTGTCAGGTTGAGCCTTAAATGTTTATCACTTAGTATTTGCTTTTTTGTTCTGCAAAGTATTTAAAATAAAGTCTGAGGATAATACGGTGACAGTGCTCTACCTAGCATCCAGAAAGTCACATTATAACATTTTGCTGTATTATAACCTGATGCCATAATCTATTCCCACTCAGATCCAATACAACTATGCAAATCGCTTTTCTGTTCAACTCCCCATCCTGCACAGTAATGACTGAATGCTAAGGTATTCCCATCAAAGGTATTTGTGGGCAAACTTTTCACCAGCAGCTCCCTTCATATTTCTTTCCATCTCAGGGAAGGAGACTGAGCATTGTGGGAATGTAGGCAGAAAGGCCATTTCACATGAGCAAGCACAGGGCTGGGGATAAGCAGAGGTAGGGGGTTATAAGGGCTGGGGCAAGGTGTGTGTGGGTGGTATCCAAAAAATAAAAGTTCATTACAGCTACTGGTGATAGGAGACTGAGCAGCACTTTGGAATCCCACTGGGGTCGTCTTGCAGATAGCTTTCAAAGCACCTGAGCAGGTCAGCTGCTCACCCTAGGGTACCTTTATGTGCACTCTGAAGGAGCTTGTTCAGACTTGAAGGATGCCAGGCATCTGGCCTGATGAGCAGAGCACAGGCTGAACTTGGAGCCCCACCCCTGTTCCATCAAACTCCTCCGTGGAAAGCCTGTCCTGCAGAGCCTTGGACAGCAGCCCTGCACCCCCCACCCCTGGACTTTCTCCTCTTCCCCAGGAGGCTACTGATGTTGTCACCACAGGGAATGAGACACCAATGGGCCATCAGGGGATCAGGACTCAGCATGGATCCTCTCTGCTTTCAAGACAGAGCAAAATGCCTCACGCATTAGAATCCTACATGTTTCCTAGACTGATTTTAATATCTTCAAAGTATACTTCATTGATGCAGCTGTACAATGTCAAGGGATGCTATATGCTGAGAAAAATAAAACTGAATAACTAAGCCAGAGCCTGCCTTCCTCCTGGAGGTAGCAGGGCTGGGTCACAAGGAGAGTGAGCTCTGGTCTCAGGGTCACTGGGTTTCAGTCTTCCCTGCTGGTTCCTTATTGAGGAACTGTATACAAGTTTCTCCGATTACTAAACTTCAGTTTCCTCATCTGTCAGGTGGGGATTAAGAATAGGACCGTGGGACTGGGGATTTAGCTCAGTGGTTCTGCCCCCTGCCCCGAAAGCGCAAGGACCTCAGTTCGATCCCTAGTAACAACAACAACAAAAAAGAATAGCACCATGCTCTGAGGACTGTTAGGAGGATTAAATTAATGGACACAAAAACCCTGAGCACAGTAACTGCCATAGAGTTAGCACTTGATAAATACTGGATGTAGTTACTCCTTGTATTACAGCAAAGGGTTTGGAAAGGATGTACCTGTCCCTGTATGTAAGGGCACTCACACCTTTTCTTCTGGAGACATGACAGGTGAGGAAACAGCATGTAACTAAACCAACACAACATTTTTAATACTTGGTACTTGATGTACGTCCATAGTGGGTTGAATGGTGGGCCTCAAAAGACATGCCCACAACCAAACGCCTGGAACCTGTGAATGTGATCTCATTTGGAAAAGGGATCTTTGTATGTTTTTTACATTGCTGGGAATCAAACCCATGGCAGGGCAAGTAATCTACCACTGTGCTCTACCTCCAAAGCAGATGTATATAAGCTAAGGATCTTGAGATGAGACCATCCTGGTTACTCAATATCCCCTAAGTCCATTAACAAGTGTCCACATAAGAGACAAGAGACACAGAGCAGCACAGGAGACAGTTAACCATGGAGGCAGAACTTGGTGTGACACTCAAGGGACAAGAGCTACCAGAAGCTGAAAAGGGCACAGAATCGACTCTGCAACCTGCAGAGCAGGTTTGGCAATGCCCACATCTTTAGTCTGGATTTCTGGACTCCAGAACTGCAAGGGAACAAGTTTCTCCTGTTTTAATCCACTCAGTCAGTAGTGATGTTACAGCAGTCACAGAAGGTGAGGTCTGGGAGTTTTCATTTCTTCTCCCTGCCAGGGGATGGGAGGCTGCAGGTCTGGCACCTCACCTGAACATGGGAATGAAGCAGCGGGAACAGGGTGGGGTGAACTCTCAGTCCATGGCTCCTTTAGACGGAGGGCCACTGGCTGCTTTTGCCAACATTTTAGAAGAGATACATATTGAGGTACAGACTTAGACATTTTTATTTTCAGATAGATTCTCACTAAATTGCCCAGGCTTGCCTTGAACTCACAGTCTTCCTGTCTCGGACTCTCTAGTAGCTGGGATTACAGATGTGTAACACCATGCCCAGTTGATACTATTTCTATTTCGATGCTACTCATGAACAGAGGAATTAGTCTTCTGTACTAGCACATATTATTATACACATGTACCTACGTACCATATAAATGCCTGCATAATGTTATACATATGCATACCATGTAGTATGCACACATACACCTGCAGAGACGCAGATACTGCCCTCCAAGGACATCCAGAAATACTTTCTTACACAATTCATAATGGAGTCAAAAGTAATGCTGGCGGAAACAATGTCCAGCTTCTCTTCCAAACTATACTCCTGCAAAGGGCACAGAAGCAGTCACCCTGGCATCCAGGTCAGTCCTACCCGCCCCCCCCCTTCATACAGCTAGACAAGCCCTTTCCTGATTATAAAGAAACTCAGAGGAAGAATCAAACTGGCCACACTTGAAAAGGCAGAGAGACACTGGCCATTTTAAATCTCAACAACCTCCTACTCAGAACCAGTGGGAGGCTTAGTTGCCCCCTTTAGCTCTTGTGCAATTTGAAAAAGTAAGAATATTGATTTTCTAAAATCAATACCTGCAGAGATTTTGGTTAGTGCATTTCTTGATGTGCACATCGATACTGATGGCGGCACTGACGAATGCTAGGAAACCCTGAAGGCTGTTAAAAATCCAATTCTGGCTTCTCCCTGCTGAGGTACACGATGTGTGACCAGCCAACTCTCTTTGAAGGGTTTGCAAAATGAATCCTAACTAGGCAAAATGTATTTGCTACTTAAAAGAGTGTTCTAGGGATGAACTCAGCTGAGTGATTCCTTTTCAGTGGCTGCATAGGGAGGCTTTGGCCACCCAGAAGAAAGTCTGCAAGTTTGTTTGGGAAACCAGGGAAAAACTCTGTACCCTTAAACACACAATGGGCCCAGCTGGCTGAGGATGAAAGATGGCAGGCTTGAGGCTGGGAATGACAACTTTAGTCTCTGGCTTCTTTCAGGGAAAGTTGAGAGCAATCAAGGATGGCAAGTGCCTTGTTGGCCGAATCTGACCACAACCAAAAGAAAAATTTCATACAGATTTCTTCTCAATGCTAGGTGAGAAAAGGTCCTGAAGTGATCATTTTTGGACAAGAGCCCAGGGGGAGGCTGAGAGGTATTTTTTGCAGTTTAAAACAGCACTGTAGTTAACACAATACCCAGCACTGCAGGCTTTTGGGAACGGTGACAAAATTGACTACACCCTCACACATTATGGTTTATATCTAGACGTCCCCCTAGAGCTTCATGTACTCAGAGGTGGGGCTTTTTGGAGATCGTTGGATCATGGCATGTAATACACATCAGTAGATTAATCTCAATCCACTGATGAGTTTGTAGGTAAATGTGATGTTGGGAGGTGAAGTCTGGTTGGAGGAGGTGTGTCACTGGAGGTGTGGCCTGGAAGGGTCTATCATCTTCCCCTCCTTTGATCTCTGTTCTGCTTCCTGTGGCCATGCCATGAGCTGTTTCTCCATTGCCAAGTCCCTCTGCCATGCTGTCCTGCCTTGGAGTCAGCTGAGACTACATAATAAAACCTCTGTAAACTGTGAGCCAAAATAAACCTCTCCTCCTTTAAGCTGTGGGTGTCAGGCATTGTGTCTTAGTGAAGAGAAAGTAATTAAGCAGCCCCTCTGCACACACACAGTAAGGCAGGGTCCCCTCAGTACACATTACCTTGTGTCCCAGCTGGGCTGCTTCTCCCCTGGCCGCTGTGGCGATGGGATCAATAAGGTGCCCGATTTCCTGAACCACTGAAGTTAGCTGCTCCTGCAGGGCCTGATACCGAGAGAAGTGTCAAGATCATCTGACAACGGTTCCCCACAACACAGCACCAATATGAAAAGACAAGTGAAGCCACCCGGAATGGACAACCAAATGCCTGGGTGTGCCAACAAGCTGCCACTTCCTGTCCTGCCCAGTGGTGCCTCAGCTCCCCTGGGCCAGCTACTATGAGAGAAGAGAGGCCAGAGGCAGGCCCCAGAAAGGCGGGTGCCAGGGGCTTCCCGCTCCCACCAGCCCTGGCAACAGATGCTAGTGCTACCTTTACTTTGCTCAGCACAATTACTGGAAATGTGATGTGGAATAGCTGTGGCTTTCCCAGAAGGAAAGACCAAATGGAGACAGCTAATTGGGGTCTGAGGGAACATCCAGGTCCCTGTCTTCTCAGAACATAAAGTGGGAGAGGAAAGTGATGTAAAAATGAAATCAGCTCTTTGGAAGCAGGACTCCACCACCCAGTGCACAGGGAAGAGGCCAGGTGGGATGCACTGAGCAGGATCCACGCTCTTAACTCGCTGCACTGGGTGGTGGGCATACAAATATTGACAGGAGCACCGTGGAAGCATTTCCTTTTGAGTGTGAGATGGTTTAACCACTGCCCCAGTGGACTGAACTCAGAATGTAGAGAGCTACAATGGGCAGGGAGAGTGAGGGAGGGGGACTCAAGGGTGGGGATTATTAACCAGTAGCAGAAGAGATCTGATTCCTTTATAGGAGTATTGATAGGAGATTCAGGGTTAACAGATGAGAACTGCACACACTAGCACCCAACAAGATGGTTCCTGAAGAAGTGACAGTGTCCCGCCTTTGCCAATTTTCCTGGGAACAATGTTGCCCATGAGCTGGAGGGCTTTGGGCAGAGTTCACTCCACGAGGGGTCAGCCTAATGGGCAAACTTGAAAATCAGAGAGCTAGAGAGAACCTTAGAGAAAGTCCAAAGGTCTTATTTAGCTAATTACTTATTATCTTCAAGCTCATGATGTGATTATAGTCAAGAATGTTGGAATATCTCAGCAATGAGGTTTTATTATAGGTGATTTGTTAAAATTAAATATGGCAGAACTGGGGTGCACATGTATGTCAAAGGGGAAGTTTTCTTCCTAGTGAGGAAGTTGAGATGGAGGACTTGCTTGGGAAAGGAGGTGAAAGGATGGAGCCCAAGGGGAGGCTGAGAGCTATTTTTTGTAGTTTAAGGCAGCACTGTAGTTAATACAATATCCAGCACTGCAGGTTTTTGGGTATGGCGACAAAATTGACTACCCTCTCTCCCATTATGGTTTATATGTAGATGTCCCCCCCAGAGCCTCAGGTGCTCAGAGCTGGGGCTTTCTGCAGGTGGTTGGATCATGGGATGTTAACACACATCAGTTTGCAGGTAAATGTGATGTTGGGAGATGCAGCCTGGTTGGAGGAGGTGGGTCACCTTTGCTTCTTGATTTGGGGCTCCATAAAGGGTATGTTCAGCTAATGGTACTTATCAAGCTGCACATTTAATGTGCCTTTTGGTACACATACTATACTTAATAACAGGTTAAAAACAGTAGTTTTGGCCTTCTAAACAGGGTGAAAATGCTTTAGTTCTTTTTTATTTTCAGGAAATGAGTGTATGTGAAGGGGTTATGAAATAGACAGCTATGTTAATAAAAATGAGCAATGCCAAACTCTGGGGTCACTGCTCAGAGAAAGGGACCAAAGCTCACTGCAATAAGGCAAACATCAGCAAACAGACCACTCATATTTATTAAGCACCTCTGAGTGCTAGGCTCTGTGCTTTAAAAAGGGAAAACAGAAGATAAGTAGGAACCAGGAGGCTTTGCCCTGCTGTTAGAAGCCACTCAAAGGAAAAACCTCTTCTAAACTGCAAAAACCATCAAGAAAGGATAAAGTGGTTCTAAGTAACAGAATGTAAAAGCTCCTTACATACTAGATAATGGTATGCATTAGAGTTTAATGTCAAATGCATTAGAATTTGATGTCAGATTTGCCCATTAACCCAAACGTGGATCAATGAACTGTGACAGAATCACTCAACATAGGGCTAACTAGTTCTATGGCTGTGTTAAGAGAAACATGGTAACCCTACATTACTGACACACAATTACCTGATACTCATAATTTCTCCCCAAATCCCAGCCACACTTGAACTTCTCCCCTGGTGGTAGGTGTATTCTCTCCTCCAGCTGTCACCCACATCAGCTCTACTCCTTCTAAAACCTTCCCAGGTTGGAAGGGCTGTCCAGCAGTAAAACTCCAGCATCAGAAATGCTTTGCTTCCCTCCTCCAAAACAGGATGCTGAGATTTTTCAGCATCTTCAGAGCTTTGTAGCTGAAACTCATCTTACCTCTACAGAGATGTCATCCCTCGTGGCCAAGCTCTGGCTGACAGCTGCCAGTGAAGCCTTCTCAATGTCCCGAATGCATCGATTGATGCCATCAATGGAGTAGTCACACTCCCTCTGCCCGGGGGCCTTGTCCCTGGAAGGGACAGGGCAGATTAGACACTGAGTTCATAGCGCTCAGGTCCTGCGCCACCTGTTCTAGCACTGGTGGGGTGGAAGCCCCTGTCCCTGTCCTGCCTGGTCACCTTAATTAAGGAGTCAATCTGGCCCTTGCTGGGTAATGCCTCACTGCATAACCTGGGCATTTCTTATTTTAAGCTGCTCTACTCATTTCTAGCAGACAGGTTACAGTGCTGCCCTCCATCTCAGGCTGATGCCAGGCAACTGCAAAGGAAAGAAGCTGGATTTGGATTCTTTTTTCACTGACTTGAACATGGAACTTTTAATTAAAAATAATTCCAGTACTATTTATAGCACAAATACTGACTTTCTATTGTATACTAGTCCAAACTGATGGGCTACAGAAGGACTTAAAATATCTGGTGGGTTTTTCTTTGCAAGGCATTGAGAAAAAGTTAACTATGGTTTTGAGCTTCAAAAAAACCTGGGAAACAAAACCTAACTAAGGAAATAATTGCATTCCATGCTGTGGCATATTGACTCTGGCCAACTTCAGAAAGGCTGCATCTATTCAGGGGATATTTTTCCAGGCTCCTACCCTCACCAAGGAGATCAGAGATGCCCAGAGCTACTGGGGGGTGTATTCTTTTTGTTTCATTATCAAACTAAAGAAAACCTCACATTTTCCAACATAAATAGTTGTGCCCTATGTCTGAGCTCCTAGGTATACACAGTGTGGTACAACAGTTAGAATAAAAGAGACTCACTAGAGGATGCCACCTAAATTCTCCCGCCTGCATTTTTCATCAGTAAAATGGAGATATGGATATCTACCTTACAATGTTATGACGATCAAATAGGGGGCTACAGGTGAAACACTCAGAATAACATCAAGTGTTTAGTAAGAGCATAAGTTGCTATTACTGGGACCAGTGCTATCACTGGTTCCAAAGAGGTAAAGAAAAAGATGATGATAATGATCAACATTAGTGTTAAGTAAAAAGCTTGGTGGGTGTACCACCCCCTCCTGCTCCGTTCAGATGCTGCGCCAGAGCCCTTTCTGGATGGGAAACTGACCTGATAGATGTGATGAGACTCTTAATGGAGTCAGACACAGTGTGGGAATGTCCAGCCAGCACAGACCAGGTCGGTGGGTCTTTGGGGTTGATGGCCAAAGAGCGTGCAGTGCGGATGAGGTATGATGAGCTCTCCAGCATAATCTTCGCAGAGACCAGGATTGGTTCCTGAGCCTGGGAGCCCTGAGACCAAATAGCAGAGGGGTCAAGGTCAGGGCACACAGCGATGAGTGGCTAGTGTGGGCCCTCAAAGTCTTATTCTTTGTCAAGTCACCACCTTCACCTTATGGAGTGAAAGGGGTTAGAGATGGTGGGAACTTGGGTTCAAGTCTGCTCCTTAAATAGAAGTTCTGAGTATGTCATTTCCCATGAAATAATCAGGCCCAAACCTGAGCGCAGATTGTTCTCAACATATGAAGCTATTTCCTCTAAAGAGACGATTCATTGGTTTCATAACTCTGAGTGGTATCATCCACAGTAACTGTACACTACATAATGACAGAGGCCTTTTGGAATTTTAACTGGTCATGTGCATTCAACGCTACACAAAATTAGCTGAAGACCCTTGCGTTAACTTTGTTGCAAAGAGCCCCCTACCTCAGAGCTGATCTGGGCGGGAATGCTGACAAACTCTGGGTTTGATGCAAATGCTGTCAGGTTCTCCACAGCTTCGATCAAGGGTGCAGTGGCAAGGCGACACTTATTGCGGTTGTCTTCAGAGAAATCCCCATCCAGGGCCTGATGGAAAAAAACGAGATTCCATCTGACTGAGAAGTAAAAATCATCCCCAAACTAGAGCAAGTCTTTCCTGGGGAAGAAAGACGGTTCAGTAAGAATGCTAGCGGAAATGTTCGGTAGGTTCACAAACAACAAATAAGAACTGGACAGAGAGGCCCAGTTAGCAAAAGCCCGGCTGTGCAGTGCACAGGACATCTGGCTTCCTGGTCAATCAACTCCCACGCCCATGAGGCAGAGATAGACCTGCTCTTGCCTTGCCTCCCTTGGGCTGGGCTGTCAGACCCTGTTTTTGAGAGTATAGTCCTTGGACTCTGCTCCTCCATTTCCACTCTGATTACGTTCTCAGTGATAAAGTTGGCACACGTACCGCCTCTCAGTCTTGACTGGGTGTCCCTGCTTGATGTCACCACAACCTGGCAATGAACATGGTGGGATCCAATGGGAAGGTGCAAATGGGACTGTGCCCCAATCACGTGGACAAATTTCACAACCCTATACATAGTTAACTGGGCCATACAATAAAGGGTATCCACTGAAAGACTCTGTTTGTGCAAAGTACAAATATAGGTGGTATTAGAGGTTAGAAGGTATTAGAGGTTAGGTCACCCTGTGGAGTGGGTGGGACTGAAGGGGACAGGGAGGGAGGGCTTCTTGATGTTGATAATGTCCTGCTTCTCCATCTGACTATCATTACTTAGCAGCTTCAGCTTGGAAAACGCAGAGAGCTCTACACAGGAGGTGTGATTTCTTCTGTATCTTATCTTTTGCTTCACTTTTTTTTTTTGATTGGTAGCAGGTAACACAATAGCATATTGCTGATTCATAATGGGATGGAAGAGCATCCAGGAATGTGGTCTGTGACCCATGCTGAGCTGCCTCACAAAGGGTTAACACTTGGATTCAAGGTTTCCCAACACAGGACTCCACCCTCAAGAACAAGACAATCAGAACCAACAGCCTGTGACCTGGGCGCATGTCCCTGCCTCCTATCAGAGAGCTGCTTTTGGGAAGGCAGTCATGTTTGGAGAAGGCAAATTTCCTTATTAAACGACTAATTAAACTTTTAATTTCATCCTTATGAGCAGTATATAAAAACCAATTTAGACAATTAGTGAAGAAAAATGCAGAGGCACTGGCATTGTACAACAAACTGGGTCCATGATAGAGGATTCTGTTTCTCACTAAGACAAGAGGAGGCAGGCAGTGTTGGTCTGAAGGCTATTTCTGCGTAACAGCTACATTCCAATCAAGCCTTGGCAGCTTGGGACAGTAATTACCCATCCCTGTAATACTAACATTTTCAGAGGAATTCCCAGGAGTCTGGCTAATTTAGTCTTGGCTAATATGGTGCCTGGGTTATCTTGGCTGGTGCCCTTCCCCCACCAGACTGGCACTAACCTTCCCCTAACGTCGGACTTGGGGATTCTCCTAGGCCCAATGGATTCCCTACATGCCTGCTCCTTTTCGCTCCTCTCCAGCTGCCAGCTCTGGAACTAGTAAACGCTGATTTACGTGCTGGCCCAGGCAACAGAGGAGAAGCAGCTCAGCATGGGAATCTCACTGTACCATTGACATCACTGATTCCTTGAGGTTGGGTCCTCCTGGGCCTCAGAGCAATTTGGGAACATCTGTGGGAGGCAGGTAGGCGCTACCTGATAGGAGCCTGACAAAAGTGGCCCTCACACAGGCAAACAGTGAAACAGGCAGATAGCCAGAGTGGACTTTGGAATCCAAGGGGCTCAGAACCCACCTACACCAATCATGACCCTGGGCTATGGTGCATAGTGTCTAGTTCGACAGGAGATGCTGAGCCTTCCACTGGTGTTGCCCACCCTGCTTACTTCTCACTCCACACACCTCCACACTCTCACCCCTTCTTGGCTCCCAAAGATCTTTCAGTTTACTGGGAAGCCAAGTATTTGATCAAGCCATGGACCATCAACTGAACTTAACTCCAACTGAAATCATGGCTGCCCGCAGTAAATCCCAAGGTGAATCCCACTTCTCTAATGGTTTTATGAACTACACCGACACAATGAAAGGGTTTGTTTAGCATAGGTCTTAAAAATCATGTGTCATGTAGCCCATTGCTATTTACAGGCCAGGGCCTTGAAGAACATGGGCCAGAATACCAAACTACATCAAGCACTCTTTCCTGTTTTCAAAAAGAAAAAGCTGGTTCCCTCCAAAGGAGGCATTTGGCATCAAAAGGATGGTTTGTACAGACTGATATTCTGTTTCCCCTGGGCACAGCTAAGCCACCCAAGTAAACTGAGGACTCTGATCTGCCCGGCAGTCACACACTAAGCAAACAAGAGAGTTTCCTTGTGGTCACAGAACATCTACTGCGTCAGCCATTGGGATGAAAGAGTGAATTCACTTTGTCACATGTTGAGGAGCATCAGACAGGGGCATTCCCTACTGCTGGGCGGGCTGCTCCAAGTGTTCACACCACAGTCTCCCAGGGATCTTGGAGAAATTTCCTTTGTGCAGGAATAAGAATCAAAGATCCACAAGTTTTGAGGGGCCTCCTGGAACTTACAGACCATTTAGTACCAAACCCCTGATTTTCCCAAACAAAATCTGATTTTTCCAAATAAGAAAATACCACAGAGACATGATTTGCTAAGGTCACCCTGTTACTTACCAGCATTCCTCCAACCATAAGCCACGCTTCCTGGCTCCCTTTTCTCCTACTGACCTTAGACAAAAGCCAACAAGGAGGAGGAGTATGAAGCCCTTGAATGTTTCCCTTTTCTTCTGAAAAAACCTACATTACCAATCCAAACACAAGGATGACCAAGAAAACATACTCACAGCCAAGTCAAATTTGATTACATAGAGCTGCATCGGGTGTCTGTGGTACACACTGGAAATGCTCAGTTGCAGAACTCTGAGCTTTACCTCCCTGGTAAGGGGCAAGGCCAAACTTCAACTTCTCAGAAAAACAAAAGCTGGTGTTACATAATTTCTACTTGGCACCCAAACCTGAGTGATGGCATATTTAAAATAACATTCCATTCCACACATCTGATTTAAGGCTAGGTAATGAGCAGATGGGAGAGAGAAGCAAGCGTGTGCGCAGTGACCAGCACATATGGCAGCCCCTGTCCAGGGTGGGTCTCCTAACTTGCCTGGCATTTAGAGCCATATCTGGCAGACAGGACACATGCAGAAATGTCCTCTTCGTGAGCTGTGCATTGGGATTTGAAATGAAGCCATTGGTAGAGATTTGAGATCACTGGATGTGCACACTCTACATATTTTTCTGTTCCTGGTGCTTCTCTGGCCAGGTCTCCTCCCTCCTTCTTAACTAGAAGGGTGTGGTAGCTGGGGTTTATGCTTGGGCACACCCCTACAGAGAAAACAGAAAAACAACCCTGCGAAGCAGAGCACTGAGAAAAATGCAGCTGTGAATGCAGCTGTCTGAAGTATTTAAGGAATTAAATATTCATTTGCTTTTTGGTTTGACAGGATACTTAACCATGCCTTCCAATAGGAAACCTATCTGGGTACACTACAGAGGGCTACTATGAAATGTCCTTCGCCATTTCCCTATTAGTAAACTGAAAATAAAGCTCAATGCTCCCAGCAAACCCAGCCACGGGCTGGGGTGGGGGATTGAAAACCAAGCTCATTTCTGACAAATCAAGGGACAACAGGCTCATTTCAGCTCCTCCTGCACTGTTGCTGGTTCCTGGGTGTTCAAGGGCATGCGACAGTCACCGGGCACTGCTCCTCTGATGTCTCTGCACAGGCCTGTCCTTCTGGCCATTGCAGGGCCTCATTTGTGGCAGGGAACTGCACAGAGGGCTCAGCAGTGTGAGAAGAACATTAGAAGATGAGACTTTACAGGGATGCCTCACATAGAGACAGATCAGGATGCAGAGTGAAGGCAGAGGCACAAAAGAAAGGCTCCAGGATTTCTTCTAGAATAAGGAGCTTCTTCCCCTCCCCAACCCTTTAGTCTAAGTGTAATTTGTTGTGTTTTTTTTTTTGGTACCAGGGATCGAACTCGGGTCCTTGCACTTGCGTAGCAGGTGGCGAAACCACTGAGCTAAATCCCCGGCCCTGTAATTTGTTTTTTAATGCTCAGAAAATGACCAACTTAGATTAATTTTGCAGCAACCAATGATGATGTCACCACTTTCAACTATATTACCCTTTCCGTCCCCATTTCCCCTAAACTTATACACAAGCACTATAAACAAAACAAGGTCTTTCTTCCCAGACGAGAAGGATTGATTCATCTCTCCATCCCAAACGGCTGAGCAGTACACTGGGGCTGAAGACAAGAGGCCTGGGGCCTGGGTTTGAATTCTCACCCATCCTTGCTGGCTGGGTCACCTTGATAAAACTACTCAACCTCTTTGTGTCTCAGTTTCCTCATCTATAAAATAAGGATCAGTGTAGGGGGATTACGTGGCCTGGATGGTTAACATACACAAGGTGCAAAATAAACATTTAAAAGGGTAAGCTTTAATTACTAGTACTTTGAACTATAGTGTCAATGGAGGTCAGCAACTGTCAGGATCCTGGGGTAACAGGGGAATGGGTTTAATTTATTGGTTTACTTTAACATATTATTGCAGAGATTTTGGTTGTTTATTTTTAAAATGACTGTTGAAAGAGCTAAGAAACCTCTGCCTGGGAAACTGCCCTGTGCTTTTACAGCCAGCTTCTAGCTGCCACTGGGCTGGGTGCTCTCACCTTGGCTTCTCCTGGGCTCTTCCTCCTGACCGACTATCTGTGGGATTATACAGGCTTTCTTGTAGCGGGAGGAAAATGAGGTGCATAGTGTCCTGTCCTCTGGAGGTCTCTGGGAAGAGACCATTCCTCCAGGACTTCTCAGCAGCTAAGCAGGTCCCTGATCCAAGTACAGATGGGGACCCTGAGATAAAAAGCATTCCAGTTTTTCCCTTTACCTGACCAGGTTTGCACAGAACTGCTGTCCTCCCATGACAATATTGCTTTGAAGGCCAAGCCAGGGTGGGGGCAGGACAGGGCTGGGCTTTGTGCCTGTGGTCTGCTGTTTTCCTTCTAGGTCAGCTGCCTGGGGCCTGCTTGGTCCCAGCCTAGGGCAGGCTGTATGGCTTTCTCGCCCACCCATTAGACTGCAGCCTGGCCACCATCCATTCCCCCATGTGCCCAGGGACTTTAATACAAAGATGAGGTCAGTAGGAAAACAGAACGTATTAACTGAAAGAACTTAATGTTCCATTTAAAAGATTGAAACTATAAAAATCAGAATAGGTATCAGGAGAAACTTTTTAAAAACATGATTTTTCCATAATTTCCTTTTTCCTCCATATCCTCTCTTTGTCCATTTACACCCAGTAACGAGGGCACAGCCCTCTCAGCCCGTTCAAAAGTGCCCCAGTAACCCCAGAGTTTAAGTTCACTGCCCACAGAGAGGGCCAGCAGAGGTCCCACAACCAAGCCCTCCAGCCCGACTTCTGCCCCTAGGCCCAGGGTGTGGGCGCAGAGACCCAGGGTGTGGGCTTTCCCTCATCAGTGCACCTGTTAGTGAGAGATTCCCCCTCTCTGCTCAGCAACAGGTGTCATGGGGACCAGCAAGACTCCAGGCAGCCACCTACCTTGATAGTCTTCACCAGGTTGGCGGTGCTGTTGGCGACCTCCTTGGCCGACTGGACGAAATGCCTCTTGGCCACGGGGTTGGCCGTCTTCGATGAGGCTATGCGGCAGGCGTTGCACAGGGCCGAGGTGTGCTTGGCCACGATTGTGGCCGCTGACAGGACCTACAAAGCATGGAGCCAGGTTGGGGCACCCCGTGTCTCAGGGCAGAGGGGCCTAGACTCCTCTTCAACTCCTGTGCCCAGAACCCGGGCACCCCCAGTGTCTCCAGGGAGGGAGAGGGCAAGGCACACAAAGACAGAATGAAAGCGGAAAAGGGAAGGAGGTGGCGATGCGGCTGGCGGTGGGCTGGGGCCCTCACAGTCTCAAAGGGGATGCAGTCAGCAAGTCTTTGCAAGGCCTAGGCAGGAGGTCCGGGGTCCAAGCTCTAGGCCAAGGCCTAGACACACATAATTTAACACATTTTCTAGCAGTCACAATAAAATAAGTAGAGAAACACGAGAAATTAATTTAAATCAGATATTTTATTTAACTCAATATATGCAAAATATTTCATTTCATCATATAATCAGTGTACAAATACTGTGAATGAATTTTATACTGTTTTGTTTATACCAGGCCTTCGAAATCCAGGATACATTTTATAGTTATAGCCAATCACAATTTGGACTAGATGGGTTTCAAGCGACTAGTACCCATGGATCACTAAGGGCCACCACATTGGAAACCCCAGGTTTCTTGAGTGAAATCAACACCAAGGTGCACCTGCTCCCTCTGCGTCCTCAGCTGCTATAGGCACAAGCGCCCTCCCCTCAACCTTTGCTGGGGCTGGTCACACCCTCTAGCCGTAACGGGACAGGTACCCTGACACTCCAGCTCGAAGCCCTGCTTGATTCAGGTGTTCCCTGTGTCGCCTTTTCACATGGGTCCTTCATCAGCCTCAGGAACACTGATCTCGGGGTGCGTGGGGTACACGCTACTCCATATCAGTCACTCTTTCTTTTATTACATATTGCTTTTTGGGGGGTACCAGGGATTGAACTCAAAACTTCATGCTTACCAGGCAGGCGCAGTGTCGCTGAGCTACATCCCTGGCCCCACATTGCTTTTTTTAGTTTGTTTTTTATGGTGCTGGGAATTGAACACAGAGCTTTTGCACTAAGCTGTATCTCCAGCCACTTTTTATTCTGATACAAAGTCTTGCTAAGATGCTAAGTTGCCCAGGCTGGGCTCAAACTTTCAATCCTCCTGCTGCAGCCTGCCAGGGTGCTGGCATCACAGGCTTGCACCATCACACCTGGCTAGGAACCCATGGCCCTCGGGTAGCAGAAGTGTCACGGAACATACCATCTCTTCCTCCCACATCTCTCTGGCTCCTCTGTGTGCAGGGATTCTGACCCTGACTCAGGCCTGGCTCAGGGCCTTTGTCTCTGAAGAGACAGCTCTTTCAGAGGACTCATCACACCTTCCTTTGTGCATGCTCTGCTTTGCCATCCTATCCCAAAAGCAGCATTTTCTAAACTTTGCCCAAGAAACTAAGAGCTAAAGGGTAGAAGACCAGAACTCACGTTGATTCCTTAGAGTACGGCACAGAACAAACCCACAAGGAATGTCCTCTGGATGGAGCATAGTTGTCAGAATCCCTTACAAAAGTCCCTGAGATTCCTTTATTCCTCCTGCCTGCTGGCATCCTTCTCTAAGCATATGCAACTTTCTGCTTTTCCCACATTCTGCAATACCTTTCATGACCACTGTCTACAGCGCCACATTTAACTGGCTTTGCAAGCTCTGAAATGACAGGATTCTTTACTAATTCTGCAATCTCCCACAACCCAGCTAGAGGAGCCCGAGGGCTCACATACCCTACATTACCCCAGGTTACCTGAGACGGACTGCTGCCGGGGTCCACCAGGTTCTGGCATGCCATCTGGATTGCCTGGTTAGCCCTGGCAAACTGGATGGGGTCCACCAGGCCCTGGTGGCCTGCCTGGCTGTTTGGATCAGAGATGCCAACCAGGTACGCCGCCTAGAAAGAGAAAACCAGAGCTCAGGCTGTCTGCTCCCGGATGAGCTGGTGGGAGATGGCAGTCTGACCATACTCCCAACTGGCACGCTTAGGTTCTGCCCGGTGCACACTGGTCAGGGTAATCTCATCCCTTCTGCCAAGGAGGGTGTAGTTATGGACATGCCTGTGCCAGCCTGACTTGCCAGCAGGAGTCTGCTGTAAGCAAGAGCAAACAAAGCCTCATTGTTCTTAAGAGAGAGCCTTCAAGAAAGTCATCTGTGTGCCATGGACAAGATGGATGCAGCCTTGATTTCTCCTGGCAGCCATCTATGATCACGATGGCTTCTGCACAAGGCTGACTCTGACTGGTAGATGAGGGAGGCAGGAAAAAGTGGGTGCAGACGGATGGTTTGGAGTTGTTCAGTCAGCCAAGCCTGTTGCCTGTTCTATCCAAGGGTTTCTTGGGTAGCTGAACACGTCCTTATTATTGAGGTCAGGATTTCCCAAAGGAGGAAGAACCTTAACTTGATAATTTAGTAAGAATAAGATGGCTCAGGAAACGTAACAAAAAAGACAGCAACTGGTTCTCAAGAGGACAAGAGGCTCCAAGAGAAAGTCTTTTCTCTCTGGATGTGGTAGCCCAATAAGGGAGAAAATGAACTAAAAAGCAGGAATGGTGACTCTAATTTATTTCCCCTGAGAATGGGGAGGAATAAGGGTAGAAAATTTCATCACCCCAACTAGAGATGTTTCTCTTTGCCTTTGGAAAATCTTCCAAGTTCAAGATAACTGTCAGTGATAAGCCACTTAAGGCACATGCTGACATCTTTGAAGCTACTGCTGCAGGACTGCAGTAGTTACTAGAAGGGCACAGGCCATAGTAGAGCAAGGACCACGCCCTATCATGTCTGCGTGATGGTGTCTAATTTTTTCTTTCTGTGATCCTAAAAAGAACATGACTTATCATTTTTGCAATTCTCAAGTCTCAGAAATTTTAATTATCCAGTGCTTGTGTTTTCCCCATGGAAACAACTCATCTATAACAATGACCTTAAAAAAAAGTTGGCCTATGACCCCACATGCCTGACCCACTGCCGTGCCCCCTGGGGATGAGTGGCTCTTGCTCTGCCTAAATGTCACCTAACTCAGAGCCACTTCCTCTCCCATGGTTCCTGTGGTGCGTAAAGAAGGAGCTGGAGCTTCCTCATTCCTCTCACAGGGGTCTGGTCACTCCTTACCCATAAGGCACAGGACACAAGCTGGGAAGATCTGCCCTGGAACCAGTCTCTTACCTGGGCTGCGGCCTCTGTCAGTCCACAGAGAGCCTTGGATGCAATTCCCACACATTCCCCAAAGGCAGGGAGATCCCCGGTCTTGGCATTCTGTGAAATCCCTGCCATTGACTCGCCTAGGACCTGCAAAGCAAACAACCAGCAATGTTCTCCATTGAGCACTGTTACAGGAGGCTATGCTTGTGACTTTAAGCCCAAGGCCACTTCATTAATACTATTTGCCATTTTCCCCTTCTCCTCGCATTAAGAAGAGATTCCCCAAAGAGTTATACCATTTCTGGTCCAGAAAGAGAAATAAGGAAAGTATGAATCTTTCATCTAAAAAGTTATCTATATGCCAAAGAGATACAGTTAATGCACACTAACAATAAAGTGCACTCTGTGTAAGGCCTCCCATGGGGAAATGGTGCAATCTGAAGACCATTAGTTCCCAGAACATAACAATCGCATCCATTGAGCTATATAGTTGAAGTCCTATTCTGAAAATGGATGTACTTTTCCTGGAATCATTCATTTAAATAGATCTTTGTTAAAGACGTTTCCTAAATATTTTAAGTATTTTTGCCTTATGTTGAAATTCACTGGTGTATATTTTCTCCAGACTTCAAAATAACAGCTGAAAAGGATTTTAGTACTCAGAATCTAATGCAGAGCATTCAAATACACTGCAAAAGGTAACACAGAAGGACACATGGGCAGAGCCAGGGAACTGACCCCAAATCTGGTGCTCTAATGTCTATGCTCGGAGGGCAGGTCACACTTTCCAAGATCACAGGTGATAGAACAAAAAGGTTTTCACCCTTTGAAAAGACTATGGTATTGCAGAGTCTAAAACCGATGCAGAACTCTTCATCTGTCAATAGGCCATCTTGGAGAGGTAAATGAAATAATTTCCTAAAATTGCTTACATATACAATATAATGTAGTTATTGTAAAGAGTTGCAAAACAAAGAAGTTAGAGACCATTTTTCTATACTGACTTTCTACCTTGCTCCTAACCCTGTATTCTTCTTTAAGAAGAAACCATTTCTTTGGATCTGGGTTTGTAAAACATATGCTCCCCCTCCCCAGGGCAATCCATTCTTCTACCAAAGAGGCTAGACTGAGGAACTTGTACTCTTAGCCCAATCCAAACCAAGCTTTTCTGACATCACCAATATCTGTGTTTCCCCAATACTAATGTGAAAGTGATATAAATAAGCATCCAGGTGCAAAGCTAGACAGCAATAACTCAACACTCATTTACTTCACTTGCATGTCATGGTCAATTTTTGATTTTGAGGTTTTCTCAAAAGTCACGGACGTAATTACCATAGACCAGTGTACCTCAACAGAGTTTTTTCCTCATTATTGTTCCACCAAGGCATCTGCATAGACTTTTCCCCAAATTAGCACCCTCATCTAATTGAACAATAAGGAATAAGACTGTATGCTTCCGAGAGCACAGGGTGGAACCTGGAGCTTCTTAGAAATACGTAATGTCAGCCATATTTCAGAATTACCAATCAGAAATCTGGGAGTGGAGCCCAGAAAATGGCACTTAGTAAACTCTCCAAAGGATTCTGAGATATCATAAGGTTTGAGAAGCCCCTGAGAAAAGGGATCCAATACAAAGCTTTACCACGTAGCAGCCACTGGCAGATGCATATAAAACACATGTCAATCTTTCCCCACACTGAAAAGCAGTGTGAATTTCTGGATTATTGCACAGAACAGGCTTACCTTGGAGTTTTCCATCACACTCTCGATGCAGTCAAAGTAAGAGAGGTCACTAACAGGCTCATTAGGATTATCCAACATCCCCTTGACGGTCTGCACAGGAAAACACAATTTAAAATGTGAACTACAGGAACGTAGCAAGAGAGACTCATCATAAAGTGCCAACCACCAGCTTCCCCTAACCATATAGGACTCTAGAAAGAACTGCTCATGTACTGAGCTTCTAGGAAGAACTTAGATCAGATTCCCTGCTACAAACACAGGACTGATTGGGGCAGGGGGTATCTCAAGTTAGCTTTGCCAAAGATGAGAACCTCTTGTTTCAGTTCTAGAGAACCACAGTATCTATAGAAGAATGAGTTTCATTTTAAAGAAATTCCAAAGTTAATGCAAGGCAATATATTCATGGTCAATTAACTCTGCTGGATAACTTGAAGTTTAGATTCCAAGGACTCATTCATTCATTTTTTCCTAAGAACCTCCAGTATTTCAATTCTGGGACCTTCTAATGAGATGGCATGAAAGATGGTAATTCCCCCCAAGGCCTCCCACTGGGATGGCTCATTTTGTTTTGATTTTCACAGGACAGGAGGAAGATGTCCATGCTTGTTTGAGTCCCCATCAAGGTAATGGATATAGTCAGCTTCTGTCTTCTAAGCACTGAAAATCATCACTAGCTTTCTTGTCGTGATGACCTAGGCTCGCCATTTGTGAGGTATCCTTTGAGGGGAGGAGAGCCTGGAGGTGTATCTGTTAAGTCTTCCTCAACCAGAGACTGTGCATGAGGACCCAGAACAGCCAGAAGAATGACAGCGCCGTCTGGGTTACAAAGGATGAGGACAATAATGACAACGGCTGAGCCCTTCAGTTAAAGATACCAGGGAAAAGAGGGCAGGGGAAAGAAGGAGTTCATTTCAATGAAGATCTCTTCTCACTCCTTGGCTAGGATGATCAAAATTGTTTTAGTACCAGAAATCTTGAAATATCCCTAATTTTGGCAACGAAGGACAACATTATAGCACAGAGAGCATCTACACCAACAGCATTCATTTAATCAACAGCAAAAGGGAACAGAGCAGAATATGGCAGTGACTTGGCCCATGTGAGACACATTCCCTTCAGTCCTGTGATAATAAATCCTTTCTCACTTCCAGCTGTGCACAATGGCCTGCCACCATTGTCAGCCGGCCTCAATCAAACACTTCAGAAGCTGCCCCGGGCATTCTCACAATGCCTGACCTATGCCAATAATCCAGAGAGCAAAAGGAACACTGGGTACAAGCAATTCATGGCTACTGAGATAAACACTGGGCAGTTTCAACAGGACCTCCACTGGTGAGGCTTGCTTTACGTGCAGGTGAGCACAATGATTTTATGCTTATACATACACACTCTACAGGCATTTGTGGAGTTCTCAATTATAAAGCCATGACCGAGTATACACTGAAAAGCACACACAATTATGGTTGAGGCCACTAGGACCCCACAGCCTCCTTGACTCTGGTGTTACTTCTGGTCTCCTCTGGTCCCTACATGTTGTAGAATGGAACAAATGAGGAAATTGTTTTTACTGAAAGGGACGCCTATTCAGAATCATCTGATTCTGTCCCAGAATCATCTCTCCAAAGAGGCAATGCCTGCTCATCTGTAGCCTACACCCAATACCACAGGCTTTTTCCTATTTGAAATAAAGCATCCTTTCACAAAATAAATGGTAGCCTGATAGCAAAAAGGAAGCAGTGATGATAATCCCCACCAGATCTAATTTCCTTTAGTCCTTTCTACCTGGATTGGAACTTTGACTCCAACATTCTCCCAGGGAAGACAGACACAAAGACAGAGGCTAGAAAACTAGGCATGTAGGGAAAGAAGAACCACACACGCATGCACACACTTTCCCATCCTCAGCAGCTTCTGCAGGGACCCACCTCGAGTTCCCGCAGGGCATTGTCACACTCCTTCTGCCCCGGGGCTTGCTGGGTACACAGGGTGATCAGCTGGTTGATGCTCTCTGTCACTGCTCTGCAACAGGTACAGCAAAAGGCGTTTGTTTATTTTACAGATTTCAGTAATTTCTCTACGGTGTTTAGCAGGTTCACCAAAGATACAATTAACTCACCATTTAGGTTGGAACGTCCATGAGACCACTCTCACAGGCCCTACACAACTCAAAATTTATACTCAGGAAAGATACAATGAGAATCTGCCTTGCTTCTGATCATTCACTTGATTTATCCTTAAGGGTACTGTTAGTCCAATCAGGACCAGCTTTTGATATATTCCTAAGAAAGCATTTACAATGACGTTACAAACAGCAAAGTGATCATATCAACACTGCCTGGAAGATTCTCTTAAAAGCCTACAGGGCTGATTAAGATTGCCTAAGCAAGGCTGTTTTGGAGAGCTTTTGCGTATTTTGTACTGGGAGGGGCAGTATTATGGACTGACTCAGGGAGCACTGAGCTACATCTTCAGTTGTTTTTTTATTTTTATTTTAAGATCAGAGTCTCAATAAGTTGCCTACACCATCTTTGAACTTACAATCCTCAGCCCTCCAAGTAGCTGGGATTACAGGTTTGCACCACAATGTCCCGCTTATTCTGTACATTTTTGAAACAGCAGACAGAAGGCAAAACATGCCTATGACTTTGAAATCTCTATATTCTAGTAAATTCTGTATGAATGACCAATTCCGAGCAGCTTTCCCAAATTAATTCTTAAAATAGCTATTTTTTCTTTGTTAACACTAACAGGGATAAATTAGAGCCTGCTGTATGATTTTACAAGTGTTTCTAGGACTTAAGAAGCAGCCCAGATTTTTTCCTACACCATAAGGATTTCGTACCTGGATAATATAGAACGTAACGTCCATTTAAAATTTTTTTGTAAGATACGTGATATGGGCTGAGTTGTCTTTTTTCACATGGAAGTCCAATTATTCCAGCACCACTTGCTGAAAAGACTATTCTTTCTGCCTTGAACTGCTTTTTCAACTTTATTATTGACAATGAATTGGCCACATTTGTGTGAGCCTACTTCTGGATTTTATTCTATTCCACTGACCTGTGTAACCCTTCACCAATATCACACTGTCTTGATTACTGTAGTGTGAGACTCAGTCTTAAAAAAAAGAAATTATAAGTGTTTGAGGACACAGACATGCTAATTACCCTAATTTGATCACTATACATTGCATTCATGTGTAAATTATCTACCGCACCCAACAAATATGTACAAATATTATATGTCAGTTAAAAAATGAACACCCTTGTGTTTTATAAATGAAAACCTGAGAGAGATAACTTCCTAAAGGGGGCTACAAATAAGGTGCAGAAACAAGACTTAACCCCATGTCTGCTCATCCGACTCCAAAGCCAGACCCACAACCCCTTGCAGGACCACAATTGGCCCACACTTATGGAAGGCTCTGAATTCTATTCACATCTCCAAACTACTACAGCTAAAGGCCAATTTAAAAAAAACAAAATAAAAATAGTGCATATACTGTGGTTAATCACTAACATTGTCTAATACAGCAGATTCCTCATTTTATTAAATTGACTTTGCAGCTTCCCACAGAATATTAAATTAGATGGAAAATGATGCTGCTGATGTACAAAGGCAATCAGCTTAATTATTTGATGAGATACTGCTTTCAATTTTAAATATAGCTAGGGGGATGGGAAGAAGAAAAACATTCTTGAATTCAAGAAAGAATCTCAAAATAGTTTTTGTAAGTTTGACTCTGGTGGTTTGTTTATCTGGGGGAAAGTGTTTCATTAGGATGTCACAGGAAGCCCTGTGTCCTTTCAGGAACAACTGAGAGAGCAAAACATTCCCTGCTCCAACAACCTCAGAGGCACAGTCTCTGACGTACACACTGGATGAGTCCTCATGCAGTCCAGCCCTGTGGCCGGTGTGGCAGCCCTCAAGCCTCACATCAGATTGGACAGATTGGTAAAGTCACCACAACAATAGGTGGTGAACGCCCTCCACTGCGACGACATGATCGTCTGGAATGGATTTCCACATATCATAGAAACTTCCCATTTTTCTCCACAAATGTGTTTCCTGTTTATTTTTTTAACCCTAGTTTCCATGTAAGGATCTTCCCATTTAAAAACTTAAGTGTTTATAATTGGTGGATCCAGAGAATACATAGTTGTGGGAAAGCTGCCAGCTTTCCTATTCTTTCAACTTTTTTGTAGATTTGATTATCTATAAAAATGTCAGCCAAGCATCTTGTGTCTAAATGAGTCACTTGGGTAACAGAGTCATGACAAAACAGCATCATTTAGATCCCTATAACTCATTTTAGAATCTAGATCACACAGCCAAATAATAAACTAAATGATCCAGAGTCAAATGATTATGGACACTTGACAATGAAATGTAATATTTTTATGTTTCAAACTACAGTAACCCAAACCAGTAAAGGACTGATTAAACAAATGTACGTTCCACAACAGTGTTTGGGAATTCATTAAAAGTCATAGTGTACAGCATATTAATAATGCCATAGAATATCCAAGCTATATAAATAAGTATCACACAATTTACAAAATAGTATAAACAGTATGAACCCACCATTATAAAAATAAGCATATGTGTATGTATATAAAAATGACAAAACAACACATATAAAATGTTAATAGCGGGCCCGGGATTTTAGCTTAGTGGTTTTGCCGCCTGCTGCACAAGCGCAAGGACCCGAGTTCGATCCCTGGTACCAAAAAAAAAAAAAAAAAAAAATGTTAATAGTGATTGCATAACGTTATTTTGAAGGAAAAATTTAAATACATCTAAAAAAATTATAATTTGATTAATTTACTTTCTAACTTTAAAATGACCAAAATTAGCAGGTCCTGTGTTCTATGTAAAATCAAGTATGCCTGATCTAGTCACTTGCACTTTTTCCACATTTTTCTAAAAGCTCAAAGCTGTGTAAGTGTATCTTTAAAAATACAAAGGTTAAATGATCATAATTTCACATTTTTTCCCCAGCGCTGAGGATTGAACACAGGGCCTTCACACTGAGCTACCACCTTTAAACTTTTTATTTTGAGACAGGGTCTTACTAAATTGCTAAATTGCTCAGGCTGGGCTTGAACTTGCAATCTTCCTGCTTCAGCCTCCCAGAATATTTGGATTATAGGTACATACCATGACATTCAGCTAATAACATTTCCTTTTATCTTATTCTTTATCTAGGCATATTTTAAAAACTGGGATCTGCAACCTCAGAGGTTGAAAGGGGCTTCCTAAATTAAAAACCATTTACAGTCCAGAGACACTGAATTGTTTCAAGCACATTCTGACAGCTTTGGCTGGGTATTTTATTTTTCTTATTTTTTAATTTTTTTTCCCTTAAAGTCTTTTATTGGTACATTTTAGGCATACAATACAGTTACATTTATCATTGGGTGCTTGTACCTGTACATGACATATCTTGGTTCTTATTTTTTCCCCATTCCCTGTGCTCCCTTCCCTATTTACAAAGACTTTGTTTCCATTTTTTCCTTTTCTTCTAATTTTTCCTTTCCCTTCTTTCCTTTCCCTTTCCCCTCCCACTTCCCCTACCTCTTTGGACCTTTTCTTCCTATTTCAAATTATCAATTATTCATTTTTCTCCTTATTTACACTTTCAGTTTCTCACACCAGAGAAACTATTCGGTATTTACACATGTGTGTCCTATTTATTTCACTTCAGATTATGGCCTCAATATGCACCCATTTAGCTATAAATGTCTCTAGTTATTGTTCTTTATGACTGAATAGTACTCCATTTTATTTTTAAAAACCACATTTTCTTTATCCAGTTTCCAGTTGATGGGCACTTGGGGTGTTTCCAAACTTTAGCTATTACAAACTGTGCTGCAATAAACATGGGTGCACATATACTGCTGTGGTATAACTCTTAATTCTTTTGGGAAGATACCCAGCAAGGGAATAGCTGGGTCAAATAGGACCTATAGTTCTAGTTCTCTGAGGTATCTCCATATTGACTTCCACAGTGGTCGCACCAGTCTGCACTCCCACCAACAATGGAGAAGGGTTCCTTTCTCCCCACACCCCCGCCAGCATTTGTTATTGGTTGATTTCTTGATAGCAGCCATTCTTTGTAGGGTGAGGTGGAATCTCAATGTTTTCATCTGCATCTCTCAAATGACCAGTGATGTTGAGCATTTTTTCATATGTTTATCTGCTGCTTTTACTTCTTTGTCTGAGAAATGTCTGTTCATTTTAGATGCCCATTTTTGAATTGGGTCTTTATAGTTGAAGGGTCGGATTTTTTAAAGTTCTTTATATATTCTAGATAGTAGACCTTTGTCTGAGGAACAGCTGGTAAAAATTTTTTCCCACTGGCTGGGTATTTTAAATACATAGGTAGCTGGGATGAGGGAAGAAAATCAATGTTTTTCATTATCTATGAAACAAAAGAAATCACCTGATAAGGAGCCCGGGGGGGGGGGGAGAAAATATAAGACAGCTTCCTTCCTGGAAGGAAAAGGTCTTCAGAAAAGAGCTGATCAAATCCACCGAATATTCCCTTGGTCTGGTTATGCCCAAGGAATGGAGATTAAATAATACAACTTCAGTGGTTCTGCCACCTGCCCCCCAAGTGCAAGGACCCGAGTTTGATCCCTGGTACCAAAAAAAAAAAATTACACCTTCAATCTCCTCAGCACAGCAAGCTATTTGCAATTTAGTTGGACAGGTAAGACAATGAAAGACATGGCACAAAGAAGCAGAGCCGAAGAGAGCAGGGCAAGAAACCAGATAGGACAGGATGGATCACCGAACAAGAGGCCAGATAAACGCAGGCACTCACAGAGCACACAGGAGAAAATTAACCTCAGCACAAGGGAAGAGCTCAATGGGGACAGGCACGATTAGAAGTCAGGGCTGAGTGAGACCCTGATTTAGATAAAGGGAAGAGAATAGTCTAGATGAGAGCACAGTCCCCACTGGTATTCTTCTATTTTATATAGTAGAGGGCCTCTTCTGCTTCATGCTGCTTGCCGATCATCCTTTTTCTAGCCTCTTAAGACAGGAGGAAACCTGCTTAGCAGGAACCTCAAACAAATAACAAAAAAAGGAAGCCTAGCAGGTGGGAGTCTCACACAAGTTCCTAGGGAGACCTCTGAGGACAGCAGAGCAGCTGAAAGTGGGGACGGGTGTGATATGGCAGCCCTGGAGGTCCTCTGGGCCAGGTGTCCATGGTGTAAGCGCCACTGGCAGGTGACGGAGCCCATAGGGAGGGCACAATTTCCACTGTGAAGCTGTGGGCTAGTTTGGGGTTTCCTTCGCTACACGCAGCGGGCATCAGGCCAGCACCTGGTTGGGGTAAAGGCTGACAAATGGTTGACAAAGGGTCTCCATTCTCACCCAACTTCTTAGAGTCCAACCAGTTAAACAGGAAGAAGATCATCAAGCTAGATTCAAGACAGTAAACCATGTCCTCTCCCCAGGCATCACAAACTAGGATACAGGGGTCTCTAAAGGTCCCTAGGCTTGGATGCTGAATTGAGCTCCAACTATCCAGCAGCAAACCTCTTTTCCCACAGCAGGAAGGCCCACAGAGACCTTAAAGAGCAAAGGGTGCAAAACTACTGACATAGCAGCCGGAGAGGGCTGAGCTGAGGACAGGCTAATGATAAACACCCGTGCAGTGGACCCAAGAAAGAACAAGAGCATGAATGAATGGACCCTGCCCCAGTAGAGCTTTGTGTCCCAACAGGAGCTTGCCTGACCTACCCAACCAGCCTGAAATTTCCTCTGGGAAACCTCCTCAGGGAGCAGAAGTTGCCAAAATGTGCCAAGAAACCAGGGAGAACGCGCCAGCATCTTCTTGCAACAGGTCTATATCAGACAGTCATTTTCACGAAAGGAATTCTAAAGGCTTGCTTGCTAAAAGCCTCAGGCTGGGAGCTCTCTGTCACCTGCTGAAAGCCAAACAGAGGCACGGAAAGCTTTTCCATCTGGGCTCCAGGTCCTGTCCCCAGTGCTACCACCAGGGGGCCTGCAGAGACCCGGAGCTACATTCCAGCACCATGGCTTCCCTCGGGGCTGTGCTATCTGGCTTTAAAAAGGCCAATTTATATTCTCCCCCTCTTCCTGCAGTTTAAGAGAGTGAGCAACATGTTCCAAGTTGGAAAATATAATTTGGAAATGATGCAAAAAATTGAAGAAAATGAAAAACATCTGAGTTCAGATACCTTGAAATGATGGTTGCCTTATCCAAAGGCTCCTTATAGGAAAAAAGGAGCAATCAAGAGAAGAGCTTTATATCAGAAACAGCTGCTCAACAGCAGAACCTCCTCATCAGGTCCTCATGCCCACTCCCACCACCAAGGGAGGACACTTGTTCACGGGAACAATCACGAAGCAAGCCTGAGGAGAAGTGGGGAGATGGGAAGATCATTTTCCAGCCTCAGGTGGCTCTAGCTATTGTCTGTAGCTCAAATACATCATCTGCAAGTAAATGAAGAAACTTGAGGGTTTGCAAGGGAACCACTTCGATGCCTGACCCTCCACAACAAAAGGAAATAAAAACCAAAATCCCTGTAACCCAAGAGCGGACAACAGAGAGGATCTAACCATTAGCACCTAATAGCTTAAGGATGATACAGTTCACAGCCTCACTAAAGTTTACACAGGATGAGCAATGGGGGCAATGTGACTGAGTTAGTCGAGTATTAAAACCTGGATTACAATTTAGGTCTCTTGACTCAGACAACTTACAGACATGATAAGAATAAAGCAAATAAATAAAACCAAGTTAAAAATAAAAAGCAAGCAGAATTGAAGCTAACTTTTGCATTTTGAAAAGGGTTCCAACGACTCTATGTCACCTAATAGTTTCTCATTTAATGCTTCATCCCATCAGCTTTCCTAAAAGTAACACTATGTTAAACAATGCTAAAAAAAAATCTGTACCCCACAAAAACCTCATGAAACCCTCCCTTCATCCTGGCTGTCACTGCAGGTGCACCACAAACCAGTACTCAATCACTTGTTATTGAACTACAGTGCCACAGTGGTGGACCGGGAGAAGAAATGATACTACTTTCCCAGGTGAAAGCAACAGGAAAGGACAAAATGAAATCATTCCAAATTAAGATTCATGTTTTCATTTAGTTCAAAAACAAGTTTCTCCCACTACCACCATGTTCATCCTAAACTGGAGCCCTTCTACATGTGACAGATGGAACATGCAAAATTCATTCGAACACTGATTGGTGCCAGTCGCAAAGTAGCTGCTTAATAAATGCCCACTGAATGGCTTTTGAACATTGTTCTCTTCTCTGTTTTGCCATATTTTTTGATTTCCTTTTCAACAACCACATGTTACTTTTCAGAAGCTGAAAGATATAACATTACTTTAAAAAAATCTATTTAAGCTTTCTTATTTGCAGTTCACACAGAGGCCTAAGCTTAACCACGTCCCTGCTGAAAAGGCTGTATGAGCAGAGAGAAGACGGAAGTCGTGGAAGGAAGACAATTTAAAAAAGATCCGAGGCTCTATCACTTGACTACCTACAACAACATAAGAACGGCACCAATTCTTTGCTCAGCAAAGGTGGAGGGATGTTGGGCACCTCCTTCAAACTGTAATGGCACTGTTTAAACACACTGTCTCATTCTTACCTTGCAGCTGCAGCCAGAAGATTTTTTGCATTAGGAGCTCCTGGATCTACAGAGAGAGACTTGGCAGCTAACAACAGCTTGCTGGATGCCATAGAGATATTCTTGAGGTTGCCTATCACTTGGATCTGGTCTTCTTTTGTCTGGAAGGTCAAAAGGGAGCCAGTGTCATTAGCAACGGTCCATTTCTCCTAGGAAGCATTCACAGAGCTAGGAGCAGCACCCTGAAGGCCAGGCAAGTTATCTGTTCAGATCACATTAAGCTCCATCCGTCTGCAGATGCCTAATTCACTGAGACACTGACTAGTGTCCGTTCTTCCCCAAACAGATGCTCACAGCGAGAAGCATGGAGCAGGGAAAGGAATCCAAGCCCAAGTGGGTGATCCAGAAGCTGTGCTATCACAAGCAGAGGCATTAAGACAGGAGGAGGAGGAGGAAAACGAGGAGGATGGGGACAGGGACAGGGACGGGAATGAGCCACTTGGAGCAATGCACAGACCAGACAACAGTTCCAGCATCTTGCTCAACAATGCTGGAGTTGTCAAGTAGCTTGTACATCTCGGCCTGGCACAAACGACTGGCACTGTCTCGATATGCAGAGCAGAGAGCATTCCAGAGGTTCCTGCCTCGGGAAGGGACACATTGCTCACCTGGTTTGCCATCTGAGGAACAACCATTTGTGGATAATAGAGGAAGAAACCCCCTGGATATCTCTTTTAGAGGGTTCACAGGAGGTCAGAAAACAACAGCCTGGCAAGCTGACACCAGACTAGTCCTGTTCTCCTGCTCTAAACAAGGGGCTTATCTGTCTTACCTGTTCATCTGCAGGAGCTAGCATTTCATCATCTGACATTTCCTCATTCAGCACTAGGGACAGTCCATTCAAATGAGCCCTTCAAATCTCAAGTACATATACAGTACATATATTTACTGAATTATCCCACATTCGAAGAGCCTTCCTCATCTTTGCTAAAGATTCTGCCTCCTCCTCCCCTCCTTCCAAATGGCATAAGCAAAGGATGGATTCTGCTGGAGGATCGTGGGAAAAGTTATCACTCATCACCAAGAACGCTTCAAGTAGGAGCTGATAGCATCTCTGGGAATGCCAAATCTTGTGAGGTCTTGGAACTTCTTAAGCAGCAAAAAGAATGTACTGTGGCCTGTTTGCAGGTTCTGGATCCCTCGTCACCCCATCGGCTTCCAGGGTAGATAGTCCACCCGAGGGGGAGAGGCTCAGGTCAGTTGCAGAGGCCACCTCCACACCCACCTGCGCTTGGCCAGCCATCTCAATGCCAGCATCAAGGAATTCATCGAAATCATCGCTGAATTTTCCTGAGGCTGCCGCCAGCTCTCCGCTCTGGCCCCGGGTGGCGTGGACGACTTCCCCAGCAGACTGGTTCAGATCGGCTGCTGCTTGGTTCAGCTCACTCTGGGCTTCCTGGAAAGGCTTCATACTCGGAGGTAACTATGGGGATAGAAGGCACACCCATGAGAAGTTACACATTGCAATGAGAGGGATAAAGGACAGATTGTGGAGTGAAGAAAGACTTGTCAGGGATGTGTTTCTGAGTCATCAAGACTGAGGCTCTGTGTGGTGTGAACCCAGGAGGAATTTGACATTCAGCACATCTGCATTCACTCATACATTCACTCATTCACCTTCATGGACCATCTACTCAGAATTAGACCCTGCAGGTCTGAATATGGTAGGAACAGCTATCCTTGGGCACACACTAACCTGAGTGGCAGGGACAGGACTCATTCCCAAGCATCCTGACTCCAGGATCCATGCCCTGGATCCACCCCCCCATTTTCCTCTCTTTTGAGATGGGAGCTCAAAAGTTTTAGCTTTTTAGAACTAAAAGCCTGCTGCTATCTAGCTTCAAGTCATGTTCTTCCAAACTAATAGCCACCAATATTGTTTTATTAGTGGTCTTTAGTAACATTTTTTTTTTTTTACAGAATATGAGTGTCATTTGCAGAATTTTTACCATTAATAAAAAGTCCAAGAGAGCTAAGTTACACTCCATTATCCACCTCCGTACAAAGCTTGCACACCAGCCCAGGAAAGACACAAAGATGAACAGCACTAACTCTTCCTCACAAGTTATGGCCCCAGGACGGAACTGCTGTGACTACCTGCTCTACCAGTCGTAGACACATGTGCTCCTCCATCCCCTGGGTGGCACCACCTAGCATGTGGGTGGCCAGGGAATTACACATCTTCTCCTGTCTCACTGGAATGACCGAAAAGCAAATAGGAACATGGGCTCAAAGAAGTAGTAAACCTTAAAAGCTCCACCTGGACAATTTGCTGATCAGAAAACAAAACAAGAGAAAGGGAAATAAATAAATGGGCAGGAAAGATAGGATTCTTAAGGGAACTGTTAGCTGCTCAGAGATGCCATGGAAGGAAGAAGACGCACTCGCACCTCTGACTCCCCCAGGTGCCTTTCCCCAGCCAAGAACCTCTCACCGAATCCACCAGCAGCTTCTTGCTAGATTCCCCGATGCTCTTCAAGGCCACATCCACATCCTTTTGCCCAGGGAGGCAATTCACACAGTTATTCAAGGAGTGTGAGACGGCCTTGGCCACCTGAGGACATGAAGGGGGAGAAGCAGCACAAGAAAGTGGCTTTCAGTACAAATACTCTTGCCCATTTGCTGGGAATGAGCAGTGAAAATATGCAGAGCAGACATAAACATGGAAATTACCTACCAGCATCTGCCCTGCACTATGTACTGAGCTAAATCACCTCGCCCAGGTCTCCTGTCCAAACGCAAACTTCCACCCCCCTTGCTGGGGTTAACATCCTGTGATACAACACATCCCACCTGGTCCCCAAAGCCAAGCTGAGTCACAGCTCTGTGACTCAGACAGAGTTCTCTAATGTGAGGTCAGGCTCCAAAACACAGATATCTTATATCAAGAAAAGTGGAAATATCTCCTGTTTTGAGAATCCTGCTGAGGTCACCCAGGTAGAAGTAGGCCTTGAGTTCTTCAGATTACTCTCAGCTGGGCTTGTGGCTAGTTTCGGCTCAGTGACCCTCTGCTACCATCACCTGGAAACTTCATTCTGCCCAAGTGCAAACAGATGCTCTGAGCACTTCCGGACCAACCTGGAGCTGCCTTTTAAGAATGCCCAAGTGGTTCTGTCTGCACTCTTGGGTATCCTCAGTCAAAAGGGAAGTTAGGTCTGGTCTTTGGAAGCAGGCTGTGTCCTCCCTGTTAAGCTAAAGCATCTCTTTCCCAGCTCCATGTCTAGGACTGTCCCTGGATGGCTCCTAGTCAACTGGTTTCATCAGGTAGTTGAAGAATCACCCAAGGAGAAACAGAAAGTCAGAGGTAAAAACTTTTGAGTGACTGGAACTTGCATAGCTTCCTCACCTCCCCTGCTAAGAAGAGGAACTCATGAAGCACACATAGGCCCCAAAGGAACATGTCATCACCAGGCTCCTAAACCTCCAAGGACAGGGTTCAAAGTTCCCCATACTCTGTTGACTATGAAATAAAACTAATAACAGTGAGTATTGGGGCCGAGGATTCAGCTCAGTGGTTCTGCCACCTGCCTTGCAAGTGCAAGGACCTGAGTTCGATCCCCGGGACCAAAAAAACAAAACAAAAAAGTGAGTATCATGTGTGACCAGCATTCTTAGGACTCTCTGGAAGGCTCTGAAAACACCTGCTGAGTCCAAGAATTCACACCAGGAACAGATGCCCAAGAGACAGGCTGCCAACCCAGGCACATCGATGATGACCACGATTCCCAACCCCTGCCTCACCTGAGCTAGTCTCTGTTGACTCTCTGCATCCCCAGGTGCAATCAGGGCCTGCTTGGCTTCTTGGATGAGCATGGCAGAGCCCTCCATCACATCTCGAGCAGAATCTAACATGGCATGGGCAGCTGTGGGGTCACTCGTGGATGCGGCCACTCCCCGGGCAGCCTGGGCCAGCGTCTTCAGAGCTTGAGCTGTCTCCCTAGCAGCAACTCCTGAGGAAAGAAGTCCACCAGACTTGCTATTAGATTCCATCTAACAGTCATATTTTTACTTGGAAACAGGCCTCTGGACCAGGGCCCGGCACAGGGAGAACTCCAGATTGATGGTTATAAAATCTGAATTGTTGTGGCCCCCAAAGTAGTGGCCCTGAGCCAATCCAAGAAAGAAGGGATAACAAGGCAATGCTAAAGACTGTGTCCCTCTGGCTTTCCTCGCTGCAACCACCTCATTTGTCCCTAGACGTAAAACACCAGGAGAATGGGAGCAGGTACACAGGTGAAAGTACTCAGGTGAGTCCATGCATAGGTTATTTATTTATTTTTGTTTAAAGCTGTCTCATTTATTATTTAGGTTATTTAGGCAGTATACTTATGTTGAAAATGGAAGTGAATTTTTCAATTGCTTTTTAAAAAAGTAAATAGTAATTCATGAATTTACTGTTATACTCAAAATCGTCTATGATTAAGGTGAGACTCTTTGCCAGTAGAAAGGCGCTGCTCCAAACTGTGAATGGTATTATGAAGAATTGCAGTCTCTTTGTTTTTTCCTTCTTCAAGATGTTGAAGCTTCCTTCTATAGCTACTCTGTGGGGAAACAGTAGCATCTGGATATGGTTTTGATTTAGTCCGAACTCTTGCTAGTTTAGCATCAAACTCCAGCTGTAGTTTGATTATTTCATTTCGCTTTTCTTTTTCTTGAGTTATTAACTTTGCATTAAGTCTGAGATTTCCATCTCCTTCTTTATTAGATGTTTGTGCTTTTCTTCATTTAATTCAACTTTTTTCTGCATATCTTGATGAAGTTTGCTTATTTCTATCTTATGTTCTTCCTCTTTGATTTTCATTTCATGTACAAGTTTGGCAATATTATTCTTATAGTCCTGTTTGTGAGATTTCAGCTTTTCCCTTGTCATCTTTTCCCATATCAGCATTTCTTTTTAGTTGTTCATTTTCACCTCTCAAATTGTGTTGATATTCAATGGTCTGTTATAGCCCTTTTATCATATCACGAAGAGCAGCACATTCTTTTTTCATTGAGGCTTCCTTTGTTTGCATTACTTTTAAAAAACAGGTACTCTTTTCCAACTGAATTTCCAGTATGTTATTCTTTCCAATGGTTTCTATCACTTTCTTTTCTATTTGTGAAAAATCCTTTATAAGTTTATCAATATTCACACTGCTAATCTTTTTTGTACATTCTTCGCTACTGTGATCCATGCTTGAATTGCTGTTGTTCCTGGTTCCTCAAAGTCTCCCCGACCTCAATTGGCATGCATAGGTTATTTTAATTCAGCTTTCTTCTCAACTGCCTTTTAGTATATGTGAAGGCCAAAGTGAGCCTTCTCAATTGCCTTTAACTGGGCCATAATGTACACAAACATACTAAAGTGGACAAATCTAAGTGAGCAGCTCAGTGAATCTGTACCTGTGGGTACAGTAACATATCCACCATCACTGCCCTCGCCCAACAATGCCCCTCACACCAGGAGGAGTCACTATCCTAACATCTGTCACTTTACACTAATTTTAACTATTCTTAAAAAACTTCACATTAATGTTAACAGAACCACACAGTACAGACCCAATGGATCTGGTTTCTTTTTCTGATCATCACTGAGGGATTCACCTACTTTCTGTGGCAGTTCATTCCTTTTGCTGGATGCGTGGTATGGCTTTATACGAATACACCAGCATTTGTTTATCCAGTCTTCTGTTGACGGACATTTGAGTTGTTTCTTGTTTGAGGCTATTATGAATGAAGATCCCAAGAAAGTTCTTACATGTTGTCATGATTTGTATCTAGCTGTTCCCCCAAAGCTTCACACGCTCATAGGTGAAGCTTTTCAGAGGTGGCTGGCTTTAGGATATATGAATATGGATTAAGGGTGTGTGATAACTAAATTAGTCCACTGATTGGTTCAGCATAGTTGTGGGTGTGGATGATGGGAAGACCCACTCTGAGTGTGGGTAGCACCAACCAATAAGCTTTTACTCTGGATGGAATAAAAAGGGAAAGGAAAGCTTGCCGCTGTCTGTCTCCTTCCTACTCTGCCATGGACTGTTTCTCCCCTGCCATGCTGCCCTATTTTGGAGCCAGGTGAATATGGACTGAAACCTCTATAAACTGTGAGCTAAAATAAACCTTTCCTCCTTTAACTAATGGGTGTTGGGTATTTTGTCTCAGCAATGAGAAAGTAACTAAGACATACATACACTCAGATGGACACATGGAGTCATCTCTTTTGGACCCAAACCTAGGAGTTGAATTGCTGGGTAACAGTAACTATATATTTATCCTTAGCCTTTAGCCGTTTTCCAAAGTGGTTTTACCATTATGTACTCCACCAGCAATGTCTAAGAGTTGCAGCTGTTCTCTGTCCCAGCCAACATTTCGAACTTTAGTCACTCTGGTAGGTGTGCAGTTGCAACCCAGCATGTCCCAGTTTTAACTTTCAATAACAATGTTCAACACTTTCTAAGATACTAAATGGCTGTTTGGATATCTTTTCCTGTGAAGCACCTGTTTGTCTTTAAGACTACTTTTAAACAGATGCTGGGATTGGTGATAAGCTATGACTCTAAACTAGTCCTTTAAAACTATAGCATCACCTCATGCAAACGCAACATGAGCCTAACTACACAGTAGCAAGTCCTTGGGCCACTAAGAAGAGAGTGGAGATTGGAGGCACCAAGGCACTGAAGAAAAGAACCTAAGAATCGGGGACAGCATAACGTGGAGCTCATCTCCCTGAACGTTTCACATGCTAGGCCCGGCAATAACAGAACTTTGTTTACAAACACACTACCCAGGCAGCACCAGAGCTGGCTTCAAAATTCCCTAAGCTCTGATACTGTTTAGAGTGCTTTCTGGGACAGAGAACTGGTGAGGGCTTCCTGTTAGAATATGTAAGATGTGTATGAAAAATACATAGCTCAACCTCTCAGCATTGAAACAATCTTCTACAGGGTCTCTGGGTGGTCTCCAGGGACCCTTGAGCTTGGCCTTCACCAAGGCTGCTCCGTGGAGCCAGCACAGATGCACCAGGGGGTCCTCAAGTTACTGAGGATACAGCTCCTCACTACAGGAGTCAGTGGAAAAGGCCCCAAACTCATGAAACGAGATAGCTTGTGGCCACAGACTTGCTGATCTGTAAATACTGTCTATGTCAAGTAGGGGGATGAACTCTATAATCTTAGCAAGGCAGATTACAAAGCTGCCACTCTACTGTTTATCATATGGCTTGTGGAACGAAAGAATTTTAAATGAAGTTTTGGGTTTTTTTTATGGCAGAAGAGAAAACACAAAGGTGAATAAAGGTAGAACAGAGGAGCGAAATAAGCCAAGTAGAACAATCATTCCATTTTATGCTTAAGCTTTCGGCATGTGGTTGAAGGATGTTGGTGTTTAGAAGACTGCCAGATGCAATGAACCCTCATCTGGCTTTGCCTCTACTGCTGATCAGCTGTGGGGTCCGGACTGCTGTTTCTTTTGGCCTCAGTTTCCCACAGTTTTTAGGGGAGGCTGAGGTCCTAGCACAGACTGTTGAACAGTCAAGCCTATGGTTTCTAGAGCCCTCTCTTATCTTCCCATTTATTATTTGGACTCTTGAATACATTTCTACTTGAGTTGCGTAAGAATTTGGAAGAATAAAACATTGATCTATGCAGTTAGAAAAGGCATATTTATGCAAAAACCATGTATGGGAATGTCTTTTATAGACCCGAACAATTTTTACAAGGCAGTAACTGGAAGCACTAAACTCCAAAAGGCTAAGCTTGCTCAGCCAACATATTTTCTGGCAAGGCCTCTCTGTGAAATCTCCAGGCACATCAAGCATCCTCTTTGGAGGGATCAGGCTTTGCAGGAAGAGGAAACCTCACCAGTATAAGGATGAAAAAGGTCACCAGGGGCCAGAGAGCCCAGTGACCATCTAATGCTGTATAGGGCTGCATTTACAGCCACATTCTCAGTGGCAACTGCGACAGTCCTGTGTCCACGCAAGCACTGCCCTCTACAAAGCTGCCCTCCACAAAGCTGTTCTGGAAGTCAAGAGGGCATCACAATTCCAGACCCACTGGTGGGAAATTAGAAAGCTGACTTCTGTTTCAATAACCAGTCTTTTGAAAAAAGATGACTTTCATAAGATTCTTGCCATCTGTATCTTAAATTATATTCTGGAGCCGAGTCTCATGAAGACATAGCAAGTGATATCAAATATAGTAGCATCTTCATAATGCTTGTTATTCCTTGTTAGGATTTATGTGGATTACATGCCGAGGCAGTACTGGGCCACACAGCAAGCTTACAAGGTCAAAATCACTTATGATATAATCTTTAATCTGCTTCAAAGTATTTGTGAAATGTTCCACCTGTGTAACTGTATTCAGCCATGTAGAAATAAATATATTTTGAGTAGTTCACTGGCCAAACAAAAACACATTTGATTCAAATGCAACCAGGTGGCAGGTAATGTGTGCTCGCTGAGTATGTCATATACCTCTGGGGGGGACAGAGCACTGAGAGCTAGGGAGAACATGTCTACAGGTGCTTCCTCTTTGTCCCCCATTTATTCTTCAGCTCTGCTAAAACTGACTTCAACAAGGAGTTCAGGGTTCACCACCTTATTCCTAAAGCCAATGGATGCTTTCAAGTCCTCTCGTATGACTTTCTGGGTATACAAACATCCTTCTCCTGGCCTCCCTGCTCTATCCAGGGCTACAGTTCCTATGTTTTAAAAAGATTTCTTTTGTTCAGCTTTCTCCTTAGTTAGTGAGTTCTTCAGCGTTTTATCTGATTAGCTTTTTCTTGCTCCAACATTCCCTGAAGGCAAACTTGTCTACTTTCACAGCTTCAATCATTAACATTTTACTAATAATTTTCAAATCTGTACCTCCAGCCCAGCCGTCTCTCCTGATTTTCAGAGCCAAAGATCTAGCTGCCCAATGACACCTCTACTTGCATATCCTTCAGGCACTCTGAATCAAACCTACTGGAAGTTTAAAATGACCTGTTTGAACTCAACCCTCACCCGTGCCAAAGCTCCTATGTTCCCACTGCGGGGATGCATATAACTTTCCATCTGGCTATCAGACCAAATACTTAGAGTTGTCCATGTTACCTTCTTTACCTCCATTTCTGCCAGTGTCTAAGCAGTCACCAACACTGTCAAGCCTCTGTATCTTTAATCTACTCCCTTATCTCTACTGCTGCTATAGTTTAGATCTCAAATGTCCCCCTACAGGTCCATGAGATAAAGTCGGTCCCAAGGGTGGTGCTGTTGGAAGGGGGTGGAACCTTTAAGAGTGGGGTCTAGAGGGGGGTCTTTGGTTCACTGGGGGTGTGCCCTTGAAGAGAGCTCTGGGAGTCTCCTGTCCTCTTCTCACTCTCTTCCTGGCATGAGCTGAGCAGTTTTGCTTCACTACGTGCTCCTGCCATGGGATGTTGTCTCACCAATCATGGACTGGAACCTCTAAAATTGTAATCCAAAATAAAACCTTTCCCCTGTACAAGTTAATAATCTCAGGGGTTTTGTTACGGTGCTAGAAACCCGACTAACACATCTTCATAACACTAGCGCCTCGTATCTTGACGAAGGCAATAGCTTGTGTGCTGGTCCCCTGCCTCTGCCTGCTTCTCTCCAATCTGCACACTGGAAGAAGGGCTGCCTATACAAAGGGCAGTCTGACCAGCAGCCACAGCTGAAAGCCCTCCTGGAGTTTCACATGTTTTACAGTGAAACTGTTCATACTCCTTGGTAAGGCCCTTTGGGATCCAAACCGGGCCTAACTTTCTGGTCCTATCTTCTTACTCCACATCTCTCTCCTTGCCTTTCACTTGAACCTTCTTATTTCCTTGGCTCAGCCTTCTTCTTTCACTTCATGACATCATATATACAGCACCTGCCTCCACACCCTGTCAGCGCCTGCCAAAGCTAAATGGTGCTGCTTCTAGGCTGTTTTTCAGATAACAGCAAGGCAGCCTGCCATTCTGGATACTGTACCAGGTGATGGAACTTGCAAGGCAACTTTCCCTTCACTCAACATGCTTTTCATCATGTACATAAAATCTGCCAAGACTCTGGGAATGCGTAGGAGTGTTTCCAACTTAAATCTCTCATACAGCTACACTTTATAAGAATTTATGCACATTCTTCTTCCTCCTAGAATGCTAAAAAAGTCCTAAACAATCTTCAAAAGCCTGGTCAGGTGTCAATTCTGCTCAATTTCTTTTACTATCCCTTGAGAAAAGAACTGTATATTATTATTGCAGGTACTACATTGTATCATAACCTCCTTTATGTTCCTATTGTGTTCCTTTTATTTTTATTTTCAAAGTAATAAATGTGCACAGTTTTTAAAAATCGAAGAGGATTTTGCTTGTAGTAATAGAATTACCATAAAGAGCAAATTTGCAAGTCAACCCTCCCACAGAGAAGCAACTGGAAAACATACTGAAACATTTGTTTGAAGTCACTGCAGCAATACCAGGGCACTGAGGTAAAGAGGGCCAAGGCCCTGAACAGAAGGAAATGAGAGAGGGAAAGCCGAAGTTCAGGGCTGCTTCCTCTCTCAAGGTATCTCCAAGTTTGGGACTGTGGCCACGGAGTGGGGAAGCTGAGCATAGCCTGCCCAAATCTCATGGGGCCAGGAAGATAGTAAGTATAGTGCTGGCCCCAAGAAACAGAATCGTCCTGGTAAACAGCAGTGCCTTGGTAGGGACACTCAAGAGGCCACACCCTACAAGGTTAACTGGAAACAGACCTTAAGTGTCCAGTCAGTGCAGTCCCTACTTATGATGATGATGTCTCCACCTTTACCCACTCCCAGAAGCAGTTCTGCAGCAACAAATCAGCTTGCTTCTTGTTGGCTTCCCTTCCTCTGCAGATTCTGAGGTTCCCATTCATTCACTCTACCAGGAACTGTCTTTCATCTTTGAAAGTTTCATTGGATCTTATTTGTTGTCATTTCTTATTCCCTTTGGCTTTTAAAGTTTCTCTACTTTAGTGAGAACATCTGAAGTCAGAGACAGTCCTAGGAGTCTGTCACTACCATTTGTCTGTAGTCTAACATGGGCAATCCCCAAGTAGTTTGGGAATCATTCTATTAGTCACTGTATACTCCGTAACAAGCCCAGAGACAAACACATGGAAAGTGAGGGAAAAATATGTTGTGGACTGCTGGGAAAAAGTTACGATTGTTGCTGAATCAGTGGCTTCCCTTCTCAAACCCCCAAACTGGACTGCACCTGGCCACCTGGCATCATGAGGGACCCTGGGATCTCACCTGTGTAGTGCTCGTTGCCTTGAGCAGCACAGGTGAGGAGCTGTGCCATGGAGGAACCCACTGCTTTCGAGGTGCTTCCCAGGTCCTGAGCACATTTTTCCAGCTATAACAATAGCCAAAAAGGAGAGAACTTAGAGGGAAGGAAAGATTCACCATGGTCTCAACATAATTTAAAACCATAAAGCAGATCAAACGTTAAGCCTGAGTTAGTTCTTTCCTACCGAATATACCCACGGTACTAAGCAGCAACAGGGGAGTACAGGAAAGAGAGCCCAGCTTTACAGTCAAAAAATCTGGGCGCACACTCTGTCCTCTATTACTAGCTGTGTGGGACTGGACATGTTACTAAACCTCTCCAAGCCTCATTTTCCTGATACTGTAACATCTAGCTGAAAAATTTTCAGAAAATGAATGTAGGTTCTTTACAAATGGTACCTATTAGCATTACGTCTTTAGAAGCTAATTTAGAAAGCCTACAATGATTCCTTTATGGCTATTAATTACATCTTGGCAGTAAGTGGGCAGATATTCAGCTGCTCCATATTCCGATCATGCAGCACCATTAACATTGTTCAGTTTGATCATTACACTTTAAAGAGTTCAACAGAAAGGAAATCCACAAGTAACAGAGATTTGGGGGAGGTAAATGAGAGTATACAAATGGGCAAAGTGCTTGCTTCCCATGTTATCTTGCTTGTAAACTTCGTAAAAAATTCAGAGAACAGGCCAGGAATGGTGATGCACACCTGTAATTCCAGCACTCAGGAGGCTGAGGCAGAAGGATGGCTGTGAACTAGTTTAGGGAGGCCTGAACTACCTCACAAGACCCTGGCACAAAAAATAACCATAACAACACAATCAGAGAACGAAGTTGGTAAAGGCTTAGGGTATGCATACTCATTTGATTAGATGAGGATAACATTTTGGAAGAGAATTTGCAGTGCATTGTAAGAGAGCAGAAAGGCAGATGAAAACATGTGCAATTTTAGTAGCCCAACACCTTTCTTGTAAGAGCCTGTGCCTTCTAATAAAAATAGACACTGGTCCATTAGAGCCAACAACAAAACACACTGCCTATTTTTTTCCCTCTCTCAAATTACTTTTTTTCACAATGCATTTTTTTTTATTTTAGGAAAAATACTTTCTTTTTTTCTTTTTGGTACCAGGGTTCGAACTCGGGTCCTTGCACTTGCGCAGCAGGCAGCGAAACTACTGAGCTAAATCCCCGGCCCAGAAAAATACTTTCTTTAAAAATTATAAGGTGTTTCTTGCATCCTACTTCACCCATTGTTTCATGTAAGACTAGAACTCATGGCATGACAGCCCCTCTGGTTTCCCAGGAGTATAAAAGTTTGCAGAAACACATGGAGCCTTTACAAAGCTTCTGGCTCAAGTGCCAATCCCAACTCTGTCATCAGCTGGGTAACTTCAGTTAAGTGACTCAACCTCTCCAAGCCTGTTTCATCTTTAAAATTTGGCAACTTCACTGCATAGATATTTTTGAGTGTTGCCTAGGTACCAGCCATTGTTTTGTGGTATATTAGACACTCCTGCAGTCTGTTTACATTTTAAGACCCTTTCATTCATTCAAGGAGCATCAGTAGTTAGGAGAAGAAGCTGTTAGAGCTCAGTGCCTACCATGCTTGAGGCCCTATGTTTGATCCCCAGCACTGCAAAAAGTAAGCACACAAAAAGAGGGTAGCACCTCTCAGAATGGGCTTGGGAGTCCTACAGATCTGGATTCAAACCTTGATTCTGCCACTAATTAGCAAGTAACATTGGACATCCCTGTTTACTTCAGGAGAAATGGGTTTAAAAATACTGGCTCATTGGGGTTACTGTCAGGATAAACTAGATTGTGTGTGAATGCTTAACAGGTGCTTAAAAAATGGTGGTATTTTACTAGCAATGCTCAGAACAATGTAGGAAAGTCATTATACAGAAATGAGGATTGGTAAAATTTTAGCCAAGAAAACGCTGATAAAAGCATCAGGACTTATCCTAATATGACCAAATTAGACCTCTGGAGCCATTTTTCTATTTGCAACTGTGGCTTTACTGGATTAAAATCTTTGCTGTTGTCCATCTCAGTGCCTTGCATTACATAAATGATTTTATTTTAAACATGACTGTTGATCATCTTTTCTGTGTTTACCATCATAACCTCACTGCCACCCATTTCACATTAAAATACCCGAGACACAGAGGAGATACTGTCCATAGCCAGCTGGTGGCAGCGGGTCTAGAAAGCACCACTGTCAGCTTCAGATCTAGTCCCACCAGCTGCAGGGAACATTCTTTTCAGAAAAAGACCACAGGATTAGGATGCTAGGATTTGTCTCAATTATCAAAAAGAGGGGTGTATGTTAACAGATGCCTGTTTATCCTCAGCAAAACCCCAGGAAAGGGCACATATAACCATTGGTAAAAGTTCCCACAGGGAATCGCTATCTTAATGCAGGTCCAAAGCTATGTGGCAAGTCTAGGGCACTAAGTTCCAAATACCTGAAGTGCTGGGACACTAAGCCCAACTTCTACAAATGTCTCACCATGATCATAAAAAAACCTGGAACCCACAGCCAGCTGGCTGGAAGAGCTTACCGTTTCTCCTGGAAGTGGTTTCAACTGACTCTCCACAGCTGCCATCTTGGCATCCTGCAGCTCATTCTTAAGCGTCTGCACTGTGTTCAGAGCTGAATCGATTTCCATAGGACCACAGGCTTCATGGGCCTGTCAACAGAGTGAGGAATATGTATACACAATCTGCTTGGGAAAAGGGTCTCCAATTATTACAACACATGAAATACTTTCTGGATATACCCAATGACTCTGAGTCCAGTAGTAGGAGGCAAAGGCAGCAGCCATTTCCTCAGGGTATAAAATCACCTTTAGTTAGGACCTTAGTTTTACCTTCCCTAAATAATTAATTGTGTATGTCTCATCACTGGATATATTTAAAAGTCTTCTTGCATCTTTTTTATCCACAGACTTAAGGGATCTTTTATTCACTGTGGCTGGGTTGCAGAGATCGAGCCCTTAGCACAGTATGTGTACACACAGAGGTTCAGAAGTATCCAGTTGAATGAATAAAGAAACCAATCTAGGATGCTAGGGCCAAGTCTACGTTAACCCTTATTCTCCTTACAAGGTTTCCAGATTATAAATCGTTATATTCCCATACTGAAGACTGTGAAATTTTTAAGAAGGTTATTTCATTCTCTTAACCATTTAGAACACTGGTTTCCAAACCCTGGTGATTTTATGCACCCAACACATTAATTAACTAAATACATGTAAAATAATTGCTCAGTATACTAATTACTGATGAATTTTAATTTCTTTCCTTTTTAGATAATAATAACAGTAGCAGCAGTAAATACTGATTTTTATGTGCTAGTATTATTAGGTGAGGAAACTGAAGCACAGAGAGGTTAACTAACTTTCCCAAGTCACAAAATTAAGTCAGTGACAGGGCCTGAATTTGAATGTAGTTTGTCTGATTCCATAGCCCCCATGCTTAAGCCTTACAGTACATAACAAAAATATTTGTAAGCTTTCATCATGCCTTCCTGTACCTGGTAGACAGTCTTGATTTCCCCTCCCTTTAGGGTTTGTAGGTGTTTATGGTGAGTATGTGTCTAAGATTCACTGAGGAAACTTCTTCAAATGCAGATGGGTAGGATCTATGGGCCAAGGTTCTGATTTGGGGCCCAGAAACCTGCACTGCAACAAGCACCTTTGGTGATTCCCGGACCTTCTGTGGAACAGCTCACACACTTTTTTGGCAAAAGCTCTGCTTGCTTTTCTTTTGCAAAGTAGTGCACTGCTCATATTAAGAATGCAAGTCAGCTTCAACCTACTTCCCTTGTTTTTATACAGGAATTGCTCTAATAAGCATTCATGAATTCATGCTAGAACTTTATGCTAACAGCACATTACAGGAGTAATGAGGTCCTTTGGTAGTTAATAAGCTTCAGAAAAAGCAACTTATTTAGCCCTATATTTTGTTTTATTGAGAACTTTTTAAAGTGAACACTTCAATGTAAAATATGAAAATTTTCTAAGAAAAAAAAGATAGTAAAGATGACTCCCCTAGATTTTCTGCCTATATCATTTATTAAATTCTCAAGATGATATTAGGAGATGTGATCACTTATTGCTGTAGTTTGGAACTGAATTTTCCCCAAAAGACAAATGTGTTAAAGGCTTGGTCCACAGCCTTTGTTAATATTTGGAGGCAGTGGAATCCTTAGGAGGTGGGGCCTGGTGGAAGGAAGTTATGCCATGGGGTGTGATCCTGAAAGGGATATTAGGACCCTGGACTCTTCCTATGTCTCCCTCTTTTGCATCCCAGCCATCATGAGGTGAACAGGTCTTCTCTGCTATGTCCACTTCTGCCATGATGTTCAATAAAAGTCATCTCTAATCACAAGATGAAAACCAAGTCTGGGAGACAGCGCTAAATGCAGTAAAAACCAACCAACGGGAGCATCTTTAATGGTCATGCAAATGGAATGGACACCCCTGCCAGGAAATGGGCTGTGCTCAGGCCCTGGGCAGCACCCACACCACACCAGGAGTATGGAATGAAAAGCTTCACCTCTGACGAGTTAACCACTGTGACCAGGCCCAACTTGCCTTCTGTGACGCCGTCCTCAGCTCAGCCAAGCTGGTCGCTAGGTTCTTGGCACACTGACTCAGCTGCATGGCTGCGGCCTGGTCACTCACGGTGGGCACTGCGGCCTTGGCGGAGGATACCATCTTGCTTCCAGGCTGTAAAGAGACGAGCAGAAAGTAAGACAACTCCTGCGCAGCAAGAGGCAGAGTCACAGCAATACCTCCACAGTGACCAGAACTTATTTTTCCCTAAAGAGAGAGGAACATCAAACACCAATTTGTTCTTCACTCTGACCCCAAAATTACCACCCCAAATCAGACACCGTAGGTGAGTACATTCTAGAGATATTTTTTAAAAGTATGTTTCATGGTTGGTGTAGCTGGGGAGGTAAAATTGGGATAGTAGCTTAAAATTCTCATTTACAACAGGATTTCAGAGAGAGTTCTTATTAAATAGGTTTTTTTGCATTCCTCAGAATAGCTCTTTACTCTGAATTTCAAATATAACCAATGGGCTATTTCAAAAAATGAAGACAAAATAACCTTACATCTCATAAGCCAAAGTGATTTCACCATGTATGGGTGTTCTATTTTTGAAAATATGAGAATACCATTTTCTTTTATAATTTCTTTGTTTCATTTTATCAGCCATAATAACATGCCACTGTATACACTTGTTAACATTTCCCAATCCCCTATTATTGGGAATGTTTTCATTTTTCTTCAATGTAATAAACAATGATCAATCAATAAATATTTGTACCTATTTGTAATTTTCTTTGTATATTTGAGATGAGGGTCTTGATATGTTGCCCAGACTAGCACTGAACGCATAATCCTCTAGCCTCAAGCTTATCAGTAGCTGTTTTGTATAAATTTTTAAAAGTAGAATTTCAGGATCAAAAAGCATTACACTTTAAGGCCTTAAATATACTTGCTACAAAACTAATCTTAGAAAAGTTATGACAACTTAAGTGCCAGATCATAGACATGAAGGAAAAAGTTAATATTTAAAGAATTAATGAGAAATAATAAGAAAACCCCACATGACTGTATAAAAAGCACGGACAATTCCACATAACAGAAACAACAAAGAGTATATGAAAAATGTTTAACATTGTGAAAATCAAGAAAATGAAAATCAAACACGTTTTTCTTTTTTTAAACACTTAACTCTCTATCTTACAAAAAATGTATTAAAAGTATGCTCCACATACTGCTAATTGTAAATTTAGATTCATTCATCTTTCTGGAAGGGCAATTCCACAATGTGCAAGAAGGAAGTTTAAAACGTATAAACTTGCTGGGGTGTAGCTCAGTGGTACAGCGCTTGCCTCATACATGCAAGGTTTGATGGGTCTGATGTGCAATACACACACACACACACATACAAAACAATGTATACACTTTTTGACCTGTCAACTCTATTGTTATTTAAGTTTGCCTTTTTCTTGTAAAGATCTACATATCTATGATGACAAAATAAAAAGAAAACCAAGGGCAGGGACAGTGGAACTGGGAAGATGTCCACACTCCTGTATTTTAACACCCTACAGTCCTGCAGAGGTGGGGACAATGCACACAGCAGCTGGTTCCAGGACCTCTAGTGAGGGCATGCCTTGTCCAAGTCATAAATCTTAGCACCCAGAAATTAAAACTAAGCTGTTTTCAATCTTATTTCAAGAAATTTATCATAAAGAAGTAACTCAAGAGGGGAAGAAAGATTTGAGCACAGAAAGAAAATCATATTACCAATTAATTCTATGATGGCAGAAAACATAAAAACTTGTACGTCCAATGATGTGAAGGTCATTAAACACACAGTATGGCCACTTGCTAGATTATTCAAAATCATAAAAATCCAGATGGTAAATGAAAAACCTAAAGGGTCAGCCAGGCATGGTGGCACAGTACTCTGGAGGCTGAGGTTTGAGGCCAGCCCGGGCAACTTAGTAAGACCGTGTCTTAAAATAAAATAAAACCTTAAAAGGGTTGGGGATGTAGCTCAGTGGCAGAGTGCTTGCCTAGCATATGCGAGGCCCTGGGTTTGATCCTGAATGCCACACAAAAATGAAACAAAATGACAACAAAAAACAAAGGATTTATATACAATCCAACCACAATTCAAATATTACACACACACACACACCTTTGCGCATCTGTGTGTAGTTTAAATATGTGGAAAGATAAAAACATCCATATTTTATTTCTTCATGTTGGGGTTATAGCAGAGGAAAAACTGACCCAATGGAGGTGTCACTTGGTCCTGCAACTATGGGTTGAACCAGAAAGGGATGTGAAGCTGAAATACATCCTAGTATCAACTGCTTATGAGATACAAGTATAAACAAAGTGCTGATAAAGAGAGAGGTTTGAGGGCTGGGGATTTAGCTCAGTGGTTTTGCTGCCTGCTGCCCAAGCGCAAGGACCCGAGTTTGATCCCTGGTACCAAAAAAAAAAAAGAGAGAGTTTTGAATATAAGAAGCACACACAAGGGTGTTTTCTCATGATGCTATCACCATACCCAGTTTTCCTTAAAATGAACCTACCATACTGTGGGTGTAGCTCAATGGTATACAACTTGCCTGGCATGCACAAGGCTTTGGGTTCATCTCCAGCACCACAAACCAAACCAAACCAAACCAAAGCAGAAAACCAACAAATCTACCCTTCACCCCACAGAAGGCTGACAATCCTGACTAACAGCCAATGGCCACCAGGAACATGCTCATATTTGGAAAAGAAAACATGAAACACACTTCTGTTTTCCCAGTCTATGAATAAGAGCACTAGGTGCTCTAGAAACCTAAAGCACTACCTGGTCCTAGGCCATTCATCATAATTTACAACTTATTGCATTTTCTCCTCTCGTCAAAGAAAAATGAATAAAATACTCCTGAGAAAAATGGATCACATGCTGCCTCCCCAGGGCAATTCCTTGCATATTAGCATTCTCCTTTGCCAGGTGAAAGCTACTTCTCCCAAAGCTGGACATGTAAAGTTGCAACCAAGGCTATGGGATTCACTCATTCCTCTCCTTAAGGACTAAAGGCTGCCCCTGCCCAGCTGGGGGCTCCATGGAAGACCAAATGACTGCTTCTATGTTACCTGGAGAAAGTTCTGGCTGGAGATGATGAGAGCCAGCTGGGCACTGAGGTCCTCTGCTTGAGCTTGGCTCCCTCTCACCCCCTGGACCAGCTGAGGAATGTGATCCGCCACAGCCTGCAGGAAGGCAGGAGACAGAAACTGAGCACAGGTAGAGGGTTGCAACTATCAAGAGGGTAGAAAATGACCCAAGCAACTTGTTTTTTGGATAAGATGTCTATTCCCAAGGGACCCTAGTCTTGGCCCTTGGATTTACATGTTTAGCTGTGTCCTCACCAACACTGAAACTTGTTCTAAGTCCCCTTCTTCCCCACGCACTATACCTTGTGGTCCCAAAGGTCTTGATGCATCTTGGGGAAGACGATTCTGTATAACAAAGCCTTAAGAGAATTTCCCCCTGCTACGCAAGTGCAAAGACCCGAGTTCGATCCCCAGTACCAAATAAAAAGAGAGAATTTCCCTTGTTGTAATAGGGTTGCGAATTTAGTATCAAAGCATTCTCATGATTCACAGGTGGATAAACTGAAGTCAGATGGCTCCAAGGTGAGACGAAATTGAGAGAAATACTCAGCTACCGCATATTTCAGTGCTCTGGGCTCTTACTCTGCACGTGTGTGTTCCGTGTGCCAGCCTGCATGTGCTCATGGCTCCCGCTTCTCTGTTCCAAGCAGCACTTACCATTTCTCAAACTGAAAATCCCAAAGCCCAGGGCAAAGGAGACAGAAGCAGCACTCACATGGCAGGACTGCTATGTTTCCTGTGCTGCCTTACAGACCAGCCTCCCAGCTTCTGTGGTTCCTTCCACGTTTTCCCTTTGAGCCCACCCTCGCTCTAGGGGTCACAGCAGCTCAGCCACCATTGCCGGTAAAGGTGCCATGTGCATCATGGCCTGGTGACACTTTTTTCCCCAAGAACTCACTCCAGCAAGAGTTAAAAAAATACTCCCATGTAAATCTCCCCAGCCCTTCCTAGGACTGCTGCTTCCAGGGTTTTTGGTCCACTTTTCCATGTCTACCTCAAGCTCATGAGCAGTACTCTTCTCATTTCCTGGCAATGACATTCAGAGTCATAGTATCTTCTGTCTCTTTGCAAAAGAGGGGCAGAAGACTCACCCTGCAGCATGTCCCTGGACATGAGCAGCATGTGCTCCCTGAGAAGAGGAAGGCAGCTGAATTGAGGCTGG
>NW_004624781.1:9740329-9872168 GCF_000247695.1 Heterocephalus glaber
GCCCAAGTTCCCAAGCACAGCTGCCTGGGACCCTGGCCCCTTGCTGAGGGGAGGCTCTTCCTCCTGGAGGACATCTACCAGCCTCTATTGATACTGCTTCAGCAGACCCCAGCCAGATGCCTACCCATGTGTGGCAATTGCGCTGCAAGTGGACTCTGGCTCTGGCACTACTCAGAAGCGTCCAGGCAGAGTCAGCTCCCTGGGCCCAAACAGAAGGCACAAAGGTGGCTGGAGTCACCTCAGTGCAGCACCAGGGCCCAGTCTCAGAAGAACAGAGACAAATGGATAACATCAGAAAGCACCACAGCACAATTTCACCCAGGCCAAAAAGGATGAAATAAATCCTGGAGGTGGAATTAGCAGAAAGCAGGAAATCAACCTAGCTCCAATGAGTAAAGATTGAATGTGAAGGTCTGCCTGTCAAAGAGGGGACACTAGGGAGATGCAATGCTTCGTTACTATTTCAGAACACTCAAAAGGCCTCCTCGTTAATTCTTTGATTCAGTCTCTCAGAAAGAAAAGAATGGGGACAAAGGAAAGACAATGGTGGGGAAAAAAAATGCATACTCTACCCCCAAACACAGGCCCTCACTGAAGGGACAAAAACCAGACACGAGTACACCTGGAACAAGACGCTGGGATAAACTAGATTAGGGCCGGCAAGACCTGTTTTAAGTGAGTTACCAGGGCACGTGGCTCGCTGATGCTATCAGGGCTGCCACAGCAGACCTGCCCTTCTGTGTTCCAGGCCAGAAACTCACCTTGCAGCTCTGGACCAGCTGCTGCTGGGCTGCGGGGTTCTTGTTGGAAATGGCTGCATTCTGGGAGGCAGCGATGGTCTGCGTGGCTGCAGCCGCTGCCTGTTTGGCGGCAACCTGTGAAGGAGAATGAGACAGGTCAGTCTGGGTTTGCAGACAATAACACAGGCACATACGTATGCATGACATCACTTCCTCCACAGGCCCACATGGCTCTGTCGCTGCAAGAACCCCAGGAACAGACACCACCTTTTTAAAACCAATGAGCCTAACCATGCCCTGCCCCACTGTCTGCCCTGGGTGCAACAGAGACAGGCATGCTTGAGAGCTCAAACTGCAGTGGATTCCAATCTTTCCTTAAAAAGCCAAATGACAATTCCAAGACCATGCTGGCCCTGATAACCAGCAGCACCGAGTCTAAGTGTCTAGGGGAAAAAGGTCTCTCAGGAGCGTAGGCTGTTCTCCACATCAAGCACAAATGCAGGTGCCCATGACTTTCTTCTCTCAGCACCTGGAGCCTTTGGCTCAGAAATGCATGCTGGCTGTGGCGGCTCAGGCCTGCAATGCTAGCACCCAGGAGGCTGAGGCAGGGGGATCCCTGGGCAGGAGGACTGAGGCCAGGCTGGGCTACATAGCGAGACTCTATCTCAAAATAAAACAAACAAACGAAAAAGAAGTACACAGTCTATGGCCCTGAGTACTCCATTGAGTTCACTCTCTTTTTGTTTTGGTACCGGTGATCGAACACGGGACCTTGCGCTTGCGAGGCAGGCGGCAGAACCCCTGAGCTGAACCCCTGGCCCAACTCTCCATCTTTTAGTGTAAAAGTCTCCTGTGCATACTGAGGAGAGAAATCAAATGTTTTGTTACATGTTTTTGTTACTATTGCAACTCTTTCATCAGAAAAAAGTATTCTGAAAAATGAAACAAATATTTCTTTTTTTTTTGGTACTGGGGATCGAATTCGGGTCCTTGCACTTGCACAGCAGGCGATGAAACCATTGAGCTAAATCCCCGGACTGAAACAAATATTTCTTGCTCTCCTCCATACCTTTCTAACCAAATCTGTGCCTCCCCCACTCCAATTTTTCCAAGTCCCTCTTTTCTATGGGACATCCTGAAAAAAAGTCATTGCCTGTGACAAGATGTGAACATTTTCAGTGACAGGTCCTGCTTGAATATATGCACCTTTTTGTGCCGGGGGAAGAGTCCCAGTTCTGCTTGAAACTCCTCTGTATTCTATTTCTGAATGTTAGGAAGGATCATTGCTTTCAGAAGGCACAAATTAAAGTAATTTTTTCAAACGGTGTCAATGCCTTTAAAGGACCTAAACCATCCACCAAGGTTGTTAACCTTGATTTAGCTTTCTTTGTATGGGCATCAATTTGTTGACTCAACTATTTTTTCACATGACTCTTTGCAATCTAAAATAGGAATCCCAAAAAGCCAGCCTCTTTCCAGACCTCCAGCCGGTTGACAATTTTCTTCTTAATAGCGTTCTGGGCTGCAGCATTGGTTGCTACCCGGAGACCTTCTGCGGCTTCTCTCAGCCGGTGCTGCTGATCTTCGTTGTCTGGATTGGCTGCAGCTCCCTGCCAAGGTGAAAATAAAGATTTCAAGTGGTCCAGGGGACGGAATGCCACACGTACTGAACACACACCTTCAGTTTTACTTTCCCCTAGGTCTATAGCACATTTGGAAAAGCTAAACGCTATAAGCAATAGATTTATGATAAAGATGTGTGCCTTACAACCAAAAATATCCACCCAGGGAAGCTTCAAAGCTGCCTGGCTAAAAAGTATCCAAGGGTGATAATTAAACACTGCTGATCACAGCCTTGTTCGTTCACATAAATCACTCTGTGGTCAGAAATTCGTGGTTTAAAAAACATTAAGACTTCACATGTGACCCCACTGAAAGGGATGAGTTTTACACTTTTATGCATCAGTTGAAAATAAATTTAAATATAAAGAAATGCATTTTGTTTCAGGCTGGAGCTCATTTACAGATATAAGATAAAGAAAGAGCCCAGTAATTTTCGTCTAGAGGATGGCCATTTGTGCCAACAGTATTTACTTTTTTTTGTTTTGTTTTGTTTTTGAGACAGGATCTTCCTAGGCAGTTCAGGCTGGCCTTGAACTCATGGCAATCCTCCTGCCTCAGCTTCCCCAGTGCTGGGATTACAGACATGTGCTACCACACCCAGAAGTATTTACTTTTTATTCTCTTCCTACTGAGGTGAAATATGATTATGTCAAATATGACTGCCTGAAAATTACAAATACTTTCAAGAGACAAATTTTCGGCAACTTGGTTAAATTCAGAGAAGTGGCATTGTGACATAAAAAAACAAATGTGTCCATCGGTCCTGGTTCAGTCTGGCTATGTGATGTTTGGCTTAATCTTTTGAAGTCTCAGCTTTGTCATATGTAAAATAAGACACTGATTAGATTTTCCCTACAGCTCTTCTCATTCTAGCAAATAATTTTTTATTTTTATTTTTTACAAACATGAAGGTTTGTTTGATACAGCCATATACAGATTTCAGAGGGGAAAAAATACTAATAAACTTTCAAAAAAACCTACACAAACCCCAATAATGCTTTTTGGGGGGGGTCCTGAAAAGGGGTGGTTAAAATTAGAGGTCCTTGGCCATAACAGACAGAAGAAAGATCCTGCTTCCTCCTTGGGGCCTTCTATCCTCCTTCCTTTTATGTCCACGAATCTCAATCCTTGAAGTGGGGCAATAAGAAAGAGCTTATGCACGGTTCATGCATGTCACAGTACATTTTAAGTAAATTCACAAACCTGGTTGAGATACATTTCTACTCCACTGGAGCCAGGGAGATAAGATGTAAAGATGTATAATGAATTTTATGTGTGTAGAATACATTAAAAATGTTATTTTGGGAGCAGGAACTTGAAGGTTATTTTTATTTTCTTTTTATATTTATCTGGATTTGCGATTAATTCTACAGGAAATGTATGCTAGCTACATGCATAATAAAAAAGGGTAAAGATGGCTTTATCCATTTGAAATAGTTCTCACCTAGAGGTATGAATCAGAATATTCTGTGTTACATATATACACGCACATGGTTTCACCAGGGATCTTATGAATCAACATCTTTAGGAGTGGAAATGAGGCATGTACACTTTAGTACATTACAAAGAGCCTCAAAACAGACCCCTGGTTAAGAATCACTGGAGATTTAGCTCAGTGGCACCGTGCCTGCCTTGCAAGTGCAAGGTCCTGAGCTCCATCCCTGGTACCAAAAAAAAAAAAAGAAAGAACTGGCTTTTAGAAGTATGGTGCTGTAGGATAGAGGTCAAAACATACAAAGCTAACTTTTACCCTTTTACAGGTTGAGTAGACCTTTTCTGAAAATCTGAAATCCAAAATGTTCCCAAATCTGAACTTTTTTGAGTATCAGCATGATGTTCAAAAGCTGGATCTCTGGTTTTTGGATTACAGTAAAGTTTCAACTAGTAAAGTCTATGCAAATATTCTAGTTTGTAAAAACTCCAAAATCTAACACATGTCTGGTCTCACCCATTTTGGATGAGGGAGACCCAGTCTGTACAAGATTTTAAATTGTTGTTGGATTTGAAAGACAGTGAAGTAAGAAACTCTTCCATGAAAAGTCTGGATAAGAGTTTAGTTGAGAAGTCAAATGGAAGGCAAGGTAACAATGAGGCTAAGGCACAGGCAAAGTCACTGCTGAAAATCTCTAGGTTCAGTCAACCATCACTTGTAGTGGAAAAAGGGCCTCTGGCTAAGCAGGGTGCTCTGGTGGCTCAGTACCTCTCCTCTGAAGAGTTTCTGTCTCATGTTCAAGAATGTGCTTTGCCTGTGTGAACCAAGTTCATGCTACAAAGTCATGCAGGGTTTAATGTACCCTCAGCTGACAATCCTATGTCTCACAGTCATGAAGGTACTTTCCAAACCCTACAACTTACTGGGTACTTTTCAAGCAGCAGATGCATGTCATACCTTCGCAGCTTCCACCATGCGAGCAGTGGAGTCGGCCAAGAGCTTTGCTGCTGCAAGCAGCTTCTTTGAGTTCTCCATGTCGATTTCAGCTTCTGCATCTGATCTCATAGCATTGACGAGATCGGAAGTAGCCTGGGCCAAGACCCGGGCCTGCCGTACCATCTCACCTACAGGATGGGAAAGGGGATTTGGGTTGTTTGTCTGCTTTTCACAGTGAGTTCAATCTCAGGAGCTGGTGTAGTCTTGTCTTAACTCCTGTGGCCAGCAGGATGGAGGGGCATGACCCTGGACAATCTACTTCTAAGCGGTGCACACGAGTTCCAGACAGAGCTGAAAGTACTCCCTGCAGCTGCCGGACAGTACTCTCCAAACATACCCAAGTCGAACTTTCAACTGCAAGGGATAAACATGGCACAGGTAGCCAAAGAGGAGCAGTTTACAGAGCAAAGGCAGGGGATATGATCACATGGATTTATTTTCTTTAAATGCTCACTTAGAAAACATTGTTTACCTTACTTTAAGAGCTGCTTACACAAAAGCCCCTATAATAAACTCCTGGAGGAAAGCAGACAGGAAACATTTATTTTTAAATTCAGGATTCGCATGCTACCAACCACCAGATGAGTGATGTCGCATGATCCACTCCACTTGTGCCATTTGGTTCTTCCACATATGGCAGGCACAAGGAGCGCAGTTTCATGCTGAAGGGCTCAGATGTGCCCTGGCCCAGTTTTTCCAGTCAGTGTTCTCTTTGCTCATCTTTTTCTTCCCAGCCCTAATTTGGATCTTGTTTTACTAATTGTTTGGTCTTGTGGTGTTTGTGATTTTACTGGAATCTATTTCAAGTTCCTTGTGGAAATGGGGAAGGTATAAAAGTCAACATTTAAAAGAAAACTCCTTCAGATAAAGGATGGGCCCACTCCTCTCCCACAGTTTACTAGAGAAGAATGCTAAAGCATTGTAGCACTAGGGGGAAGAAGAAAGCTTTCACATAAAAATGTGTTACATTCAGTGTGGTGCCCTGGATTGGATCTTAGAACAGTTCAAGGACATGTGTAGAATAACTGATGGAATCTCAATACTGTCCATGATTCCATGAACAATAATGTACAGTGCTTATCATCTGGCTTTGACAAATGGCCCTGCCTTAGGGAAGATGTCAGAAATGGAAGAAATGGCAAGGCACGTGGGAACTGTGGGTTAACCTCTGCAACTTTCCGTAAATCTAGAAGTATTCCAAAAAGACACAAAATGGAACAAGAACGACCAAATATCCAATTGTGTGGAACGCTCTTATTTTGTTAATTCATTAGAGGATATAAAAGCATAAGGTAATTTTCTAAGAAAAGGACTTGTTATGGAGTATTGTTCTGGGCTGGCGAGGAAGTAGGAAAACAGACTTCTAAGAAACTACTGCTACAGTTGCCAATTGTGCATTATTTTTTTGGACAGAAAGTTCACAAAACATTTTAAAATTTAAAGTGCATGTACCCATTGGTCCAGCAATTCTATCAATAGGGATATATGCTACATACATACCCACAAAACAAAACTAAGATATTCTTTCAAAAATGCTTATTGTCAGCGAAGAGGATCCCAAGTTCAAGCTCAGCCTGGACAATTTAGTAAGACTGTCTCAAAATAAAAAAGGATTTAATGTAGCTCAATGCATAGGCCCTAGGCTTACTCCCCAGCATCACCAAAACAACCACCCCAAAAAACCTTACTGTAGTATCATTTTTAAAAAAGATAAACAAACTTGGAAACCAGCTAAATGTCATTAAAAGATAAATGATTGAGTAAATTATGCCTCCAAAATAAAATACTATGCTGCCACTAAAAAGGTCAATGTATAGGTGGATATAAAAGAGGGTGTCCCTTTCCATCCCTTTCATACACACACAACTGTGGGAAGGTCAGGATTTTTGCTGAATGAATTGATTACAGCTGCTCTTGCCACAAGAAGTGAAAATACGTAACTGTGAATGGTAGGTATGATAATTTATTCCACTACAGCACCATCTTAAAAATATATATATATGTCTTAGGATGCACTCCTGTGTAACTTAAATATAAACCATAAAATTTACTTTAAAAAACTCCAGAAATTGTAAATGGTTAACTCTGAGGATTTAGAGGACATACTGATGGGTTTAGTCTAGAGTGATTTATTTTTCAGTTAACCAACTTAAAAGGTGTACTGCATATCTTTTTAAGTGACTATATGTTATGACGTTTTAGCATCTTAAAAAAACCTCTCCCCTGGGGAGAGCCTAGCCCTCTCGGCGGTCCTACTGCATTCTGGGAGCAGCACTGGATACATATGCAAACCAGCTCGGTCCTCTCTCAGGCCCACAGACATAGAGGAGAACTCTCCTCTGCTCTGCTCATCCCTGGGTCAGGCACCAGTTAAGTAACCATGACCTCTATACCTCACAGCCTGCCAAAATGATGTAAATGAGCCAGTCAGTCTGAAACTGCTTACCCCGCCCTGCCATGCAGCTCCCCGGGGAACCCCCAAAAGTGGAGGTCTGGGCTCTACATTAGCTCTCGTGTTCCGCCTCCTCACTGCCCCAGTGTTTTCCTGTGTCCTTGTGTGGCATGTTGTGACTCCCTCTAGGGGACCTGGAAGCAAGATAAACTTCATTCCAGGGCTTGCTCCTGTCTTCTCCGGTGGCTGCTCTGACCCAACATGAACATTCTTAGAACAAAAGAAGTTTACTGTGCATCCAAATTATAATGAACACTGGCTAGCTTTGTATGAGTGCTTGACTGTGGTGATGGGCACGCATGTCAGGAGTTCGAGATCTTTCTCTGAGCCTCAGTGAGAAAGTCTTGGGCTGAGATCACTCAAGGAGAACTTGACCTTGACAGTCACCCTTCGATTTTGCTGCAGGAAACTACCACTGTGAGGGAAACCCAGACCCGTCCTTCCTCCCGCAGCAGCCAGGGGCCTCACCAGCATCGCCCATGGAGCTGAAGATGCTCTCGGTGACGCACATGATGGTGTCGGTGGCCTGGTCGTAGCGGCCGATGGGCTCGCCTTGGCTGGCAAACTGCCGCACATGTTGCAGGAGGTCGTGCAGGGCCTGGCTGACCACGCTGGCAGCCGCACTGACCTGCTTCAGCAGCTCAGTGTCACCGGTGGCCGCCTGGCAGGCCCGGACACAGTTCTCCACCGAGCGGTCCACGAGCTTGCCCGCCTCAATCAGCTGCTCCTGGCACACAGGGGAGCTGATGGTGGGGCTCACGACCTGCACAGACAGAAGCAGGGCTTGGTGCTACAGGTGATGCTGGTTCCCAGTGTGCCCAGCAGCCACCCCGAGTCCCTCTGTACCCTGGGCCTCAGTTTCTTAATTACAGCACCAGGGACTCAACTAAACCATGGCTGTGGCTCCCCATACTCACTGCTGTACTTTGTCTTTGTGATTTTAGATGTCCTACTAACTTACACCCTCAGTAGTCAGGTATGACAATCTCTACTACTGACTGCTTCGGTAGAGAAAAATTTCTGGTATTTGCCAATTATATTTCCTTTCTCTTCAGCTCCTCTGAGGTCAGTCATCTGGACTGGGATAAGATGGCCTAAAGGAATTCTATTTCTTTTTGTAAAGGCACCTGAACTCTACCCCCATGGTACTTTAAAGACCAGAGGGATTCTCTTAGTTACTTATGGATCTTGCCATGGCGAGCAGGAAGGAGGCCACCGAGGATGCCTCTATCTAATGGACAAATCCTAACATAGAATAAGAAATGCCGCTGTCAGCCAGATCACAGATCTACACAGTACAAGATGTCAGCAAGTCCAGAAGTGGAAATGTGCCATCTTCTGAGAAGACACATTGGGGGTCAGATGGACCCAGTTCTACCATTTATTATTTCTGGGGCCATAACGTACTTCCTAATCTCTAACGGCCTCAGGACCCTCACCAGTAAGGAGGGGTAATGGTTCTTAATTTGCAGCCTCACTGGGGAGCTCTAATGGGGTGATGTGTAACACAGAATGTACATACCCTGGGGAAATTCCCAATCCACACTTAGACACTGCCAAATGGAAAGGGCTCCCCAGAAAGCTGCAGATTATTTCTGAACCTCTGTATAATGGTAAGGACACAAGGCAAGGACTCTTTCTGTGCACTATCAATAAGACGCCCTGAGAAATCCAAAGAGGAGAAACAGTAATTTGCATATAGAAGTAATTAAGGAAAAGGACCACCTGCCTGAGGACTTGAGCAGAGAACAAATGATAAAAGCAGAATCAGGCAGCTTATGTTAAATCCTATCATGGAACCTAATAGGAGATACCTAAAGCAAGCTCCAAGCTCAGACAATCCTTAAGAAATTCTCCCCTTCCTCCCCACAGATGACTGAAGGCAGTTAAGAGCATGTGCTATTTTGCAGGAAGAGCTGGGCTGCCAGCTGGCTTACCTTGGCACAAGCCACAAGCTGGGAGGTGGAAAGTGCACACTGAGTGGCAGCAGCGATCACCCTGTTCTGCAGGATGGTGTCTTCGGCCACTTGGGCAACATTCTTTGCCTTTAGCACCAACATGGCAGCAGCATTGGCAACCGCTTTGGCCAAACTCATTAAAACATCCTTAGAAAAAAAAAAGGAATTCAAGACTATTCATTATTTTTTAATCACCTTCCATATCATGAAAATATAATGTGGCATCTACCTAAAGATTTAATTATAATTTCATTTGGTATTTTTCTTCAGTACTTTAGAATTTTTTTCACTTAAAAAATAAATTAACTTACCCTTAAAAGTAATTAAGGAAAAAAGACGTGCATCTTAATAGTGTAGTTTTCCTGAATCTCTTAAGTAGTACAGGTTTAAATCTTAAATAGGTTTCTTTGAAGGAAGGATTTTATTTTTACCACTGATTCACATTCATAGACTCATCCCACACTGAGTCTGGATCACATTTCTTGAATATGTGATCAATATGGTGGATCTGAAGAAGCTGAAAATATGTGAAGATGCCACCAATGCCATGTGCTGCAGGCAGGTTATAACTCGGGGCCTCCAAGTCATCATGCCCCACTGGAACTTGAAAATTTATCTTTTGGATTTCTGGTTTGCATAAGGATCCAAGTTATCACGAGAAAGTCAGCCACATCTCTGCCTCCAGAGGGCAACGTTGGACATGCAGAGACAAATAGCTGGCACTGACGCATGCAGCTCGGGAGCCAAAGAAGGCTCAGAATGAGTGTTACCCTCATTATCTGTGGCCTTCTGGACAGGGACTAAATTATTATGGAACGGGGAATGAGAACCTTCATACACAAATGAGTTACAACATGATCTGACTCAAGAAGAAAGGGGCGCTAGGGCCGGGGATTTAGCTCAGTGGTTCCGCCTACTGCCTCGCAAGCATAAGGACCCGAGTTTGATCCCCCGGTACCAAAAAAAAAGAAGAAGAAAGGGGTACTGAGCATTTAAAAGACCAGTTTATGATTCAAATCAACCAAAAGGCATTGTGCCTGCCGGATGGAGAACCCTTAGAAACGGCCTACCAGATGCGTCCTGCATCTGTTTGACTTGAAGAATAACCAGTTACATTTAATTTACTTCTTTGCTTTTAATACTGAAAGCAGTTTATTTGATTTAGAAATGCCTTCCCTAACATATGACCCACTGTTATTTTAAGCAAACATGTCAAGTCTCTCCACCCAGAGGAAATGTGGTTAGAAGCCTTTATTAATTCATTAGATAATAAAAAGCACTTTTGATTCTAAATGTAAAGGGCCTCCACAGAGTCTTTACAACGAGATATTTTATGAGAAGATATACTGGAAGGAGTGTTCAGCTTGTGCGATTATACAGTGAGTAGAGACTATATGCAATCCAGGCAAATCTGAAACATGAATTGACCAAGAAAGCTGATTTTAAAATGGACAAAATCCAAGTAGTCTTAAAGGAACTGCGTAGTCCAGTCTTTCATAGGGCTGTCATAGTCCCTGGATATCCAAGGAAAAAGTAAAGTAAAGGCTGTGATGGTGAAGGATAATGTAGCATTTAGGAGCTGACTGGCACTTGCCTGCTGCCCAACTTTTAGGAACTGCTCCGATATGGCCTGCAAAATTACAGTTCTTGGATACCTATCTCAAAGATGGTGAAAACATCTCAAATGTCACAAATGACTAAAAAGATTTTAAAACACAGCTTCTCAAACCAGGTCAGAGTATTCCTTCACTTGATATAAATTCATCTTTTCACAATAGGAACAGGGTTTGGTCATGTAGATCTTGATTATTCTAAACAGCTTTGTTAGAATCATTTACAAAAATTCTGTCCCTCCTATTAATTTTATCCAAAAATTACAGTTAGAGAAAGAACGCGATACTACAGCTACAGTCGCTAACAAGGCCTTTGTGAAACTTTTCAACAGGACCACTATTATGTAGCCTGTGTCAAATAAATCTTTGTTAACTCTGGGAACGTGTAGTACACAGAGGACCCAAGGCAAGTTCTGAGATAGGATCTCGAGACTCAGAAAAAGATAGTAAGAAATGAAATGTCCCAGTAAGCTACAGGCTGCCCATAACTGGAGGAGGCTGAGGACCATTTTACTGCACTGGTCCTTACCTAGGAATCTTACACAAACAAAAGCGTCACTGAACCTACACCTGCCTCCCTAGCACATCAGGAAATAAGAGCTTGCATTGCAACACAAGGAAAACAATCTGTCAAAGAAGAAAAAGACAAAGCTTAACAAAATACAAGGATGTAGGAGATGTCTTGAAGAATGATGACCGTCTCCTCCATCATCCTTAACACTGTGGGGAAAATAATATTTTTGAGGAAAATAAACTGGCTGCTTCAAGATAATTAAGCCCACCAGACCAGCAGCTAAATCTGCTATATTCCTATGGAGTCATTTGCCTACAGAGAACTACCTGGACTAAATCAAACATAAGACCAATTCAAGGACAGTTTAAAGACCTGGAAGGAAATCTGGACAGGGACACAATCAGCTTGGGCTTACTGGGGTATATTTATGCAGTCTGCAATAGTGAAGTTATTCCTGGTCAGCTGGATGGAAGAAGGCTTTCCAGGAAGTCATCACAGAGATCTATCCTCACTATAAAAATGCTAGTGTAGGGCCAGGGATTTAGCTCAGTGGTTTCACCACCTGCTGCTCAAGTGCAAGGACCCGAGTTCGATCCCTGGTACCAAACAAACAAACAAACAAACAAAAGAATGTTAGTGTACTGAACACCTTATTGCACTACAGGATATGCAAGGGTCCTGTGGTCTCCTATATGGAGAATGAGAGAGCCACAAATACCTCTATGGACTAAAGTACAGGTTAATATGTAAAGAAAATGATAATTAGAAAAGGTAAATAAATGCTGTAGGATAATGATGTTTGATGTCAGGAAAATGAATTTTTCCATTAAAGAATTTTTTAAAAACTAACATAAAAAGACCTCACTTCTCAAATAATCCCCCAGAATCTTATCCCTGACAGCTCAAGTGGGTTTGTTTTCCACTGCTCTCTGCTTGCTCAGGTCTGCACTGTCTCTTGGATTCCTTTCCAAGATTTTGAGGCTGCAGACATCTTACTTGGAATCGCTCATCAGTCTCATTCTCTCCGATCTGTCTCAGAAGATCCCCACTGGCTTGTCCAATGCTTCCAGCGGCCGTCAAAACGGTCTGTCGAGGCTGCGAACAAAGAACACACTGCAGATGGAAAGAAACTGCTTTTCCTCCACACTGATGCGAGAGATGACAGGGCAGAGAGGAATCACACAGGACTGGCTTCTCTTAACATAAACTGCAATCTTAGATTGTTTGCCAGGTAGTAGACAGAAACGTCCTGGTGAAATCTATGCAGGGAAACACCTCGTGTCTCGTAAACCAGCAACAGGTAGATGTATTGGAAATCCAATAGATGAGCTCCATACAGTTAGTAAGAAGCTTATGGTATGTGCTTTATGAAAATTAAGGCACAAACTCGTATCCTCTTTAAATATCTACTAGTCATATGTGTTAAGGTCCTGGGGTTGCATCCAATTGAATACTTTTGTGGGGAGACTTTATACTAAGCGCTCAATTGATCCTAAAGGTTGAACAATAGTATCCACACCCATTTCAACAACTCCCAGGGCTACCATGGGCTAACAAGCACTATGAGGGTGGCAGGGACCATGCGGGAGGCTGGAGCTCCAGCATCCCCGGAGGCTGCAGCTGCCTCATTTGAACCCGAGAACTCACCTCTCCAGAAGTCGGCTGCACAGCTTTTAGCAAGTCAGACACTGCCCCGGCCAGGGTCCTCGCAGCTCTGAGTAAGTCCTCGCCACTGCCCACCTCATCGTCCATGAGGGCCGCCAAGAGCTTCACACCCTTGGACATCTCCGTCAGGTTGGAAGAAATAGTAGTGATTGCGCATCCCACGGCCGTGTAGTCAGTGTCCGCAGGGTCACCTGGGACAGAGGCACGCCATCAGTACAGAGGGAAGGTGGTGGAGGATGCAGGGAGCCCAGGTGGGCAGGAGGTAAGGGGTCTCGAGGGACAGACCAAGACTCACATTGCAAGGGTCAGACACAGCTCTGTAGGAGCACAGTGAGTTGGACCACGTCCGTCTCTAAGCCGACTCCAGTGAGGGCTCACATACTGAGATGCTGAGCACAGGCACCTTTAAGATTCAGGCTCAGCATCTCATGGCCTTTTTTTCTAGGGCCCATGAGCAGCTCAGGCCTCAACACTGCTCCTGAAACCTGGGTACATTGTGGAGGGAAGCCAGGGTCTTTCCTGGGAGTCACTTCATGCCAGACGAGACTACTGCTGGGCAAGACAGGTGAAGGCATGGATGATGGATTTATTCATTCAATACTGTGTTCAGGCTGTAAGCTCCCAGAAGGGAGAAGCTGGCCTCAGCAGACTGCAGTACATCCAGCAGGTTGACAATAAGGAGAGCTAAATAAACGCTTGATAAGAACGGTGCCTGATTATCTACAGAAAGGAATGAGATGTTCCTTATGTTTCGCCTGGATCACTGGAAGAAAATGCCAGAACCAGACCAAATGCCTAAAAATAGACTCTCCTCTCATTGTACGAAAATCTGTTCTTTCAATAAAAGAATAATTTTCTTTTCTGCACAAAACCACAACACACCACAAATCACTCAGGGACTTACCAGCCGTGAGGTTAACGACTGAAGCTGTTCCAGCTGTAATAGCATCGACTTGCGAATGGATTTCGTGTTTGGATTCATCCACTTTGTTCTGAACCCACACCCTAGATGCCTGCAAAGCCAGACACAGCACGACACAATCAGGGCACAGAATAACCCAGGAGACCAGAGAAGTTGTGGCACAGAATGAGAACAGCATTTTGGCTATACTGTCCTTACTGGGCTGGCACCAAATGGGCCCCTGGTTCATCTTAAACCATATCCCAAACAGCCCTCTTGCTAGTTCAGAGACACTTACAGACTGGCATGTAAATCCTCCCCGAGACCTGTGCTAGTTATTAATTGTTTTTAACTTTCAACGTTTTGGGGAAAAGTCCATTTGACTCTCTCTAGATAAATTTAACTATAAAGAGAAGGAAAATCAATGTCAAGGTCTAATAATAATCCTGCACATGAGCACTAACAGCTGTTGGCAATTTTCACCTTGCTTTTTAGAGAGCAAGATCTCAATTCAGGCATATTAGCTCACAAGCATTGTCCATCAATTCGGGAAGTGCCTCTCTTTGCATGAACCAGGGAGACAATTAAACATCACAATCGTGCAGGTGCAGTACCTTTCCTGGTCCATCTGGGATGTCCCAAGGCCCCTGTTCTGGATCCAGCTCCACCACTGAAGGTGATGAAGAACCTTGCAAATTATATCCAGGTCCTGGGCTTTACCTTTCTTCTACTATAGGAATTCAATGATTTCTAAAGACCTTTCTAGCTCTTAGACTTTGTTTGAACCTATAAATAGTAAAATCTCTATTATTAGACATGAGAAAGGGAATAGGAGTAGGGGAAAAGAGGAATGGAGATGATTCATACTCACGTATGGAAATACCACATTGAAGCCAAATATTTTAAAAAATAGGCACTGATAAAAATATATTTCAATATATTAAGAAAAAACAAAGCAAGCAAAAAGTAGTAAAATCTCTATTTTCTGGCATTTAAAGACTTGTCTAGTAGACAACCACTTACAATGATAACAATGGCCCTATTGGTAAGATCTGCTTTCCAAAACAACCCCAAAATATCAACCTGGGTTTAGGACGTATCCAGCACTCATAACATCTTACTGCATTTCTAGCTCTTTGAAAGTTGGCAAAGCAGGAATGTTACATCTGAATATTTTAAAGATCTATCTCATAACTATCCTGGATATGAGAATCTGCCATCCATTTTCACTCTGAAGTTCCCCAGAGCAAAACACTTAATGGTTTCAGGTCCTTGGGAGAGAGCACCGAGGACACCAGCATGCTCTGTGTATACCAGTATGCAACCAGGGGGCATCATTTGGGGATAATCTGGACACCAACTGTGACACTGATGAATGTGGGCTGAGCTGGGGCCTTAGGATGTGCCAAGCTCCCTCTGGTGATTCTAGTATCAAAGCCAGGATGAGAATGAGACTGCTAGCCAGTGCTCCACCAGTGTCAGTGGGCACACAGGGCAGCTGGGACCCAAGGTTCTGACTCAGTAGGATGAGAAGGCCTACGATTCGGCACCAATAACATGATCCTGGGTGCTGTCAATGCTGCTGACCCATGTGAGGATGAGGAATTAGCTGATTTTATGCAACAGAGCTACAGGAAGGACTCTGGGCCAATTATCCTGGCCTGTTGTAAAGCTCAATAGCATTATAGTAACTTAAAGGTTTTCAAAGTATAGTCCCCAGGGAAACAGCATTAGTATCTCTTGGGAATTCCTGGAAATGCACATTCTAAGGCCCAATGTCAGATTTACTGAGTCATAAAAAACGGGATGGGTGTCCAGAAAATGTTTTAACAAGCTTTCAAAGTGATTCTGACATGTGCTAAAGCTTGAGAACCATGGGCAGTAATAAACTTAAGGCCAGGTAATGCTTTCTGAGCTCTTACACATGCCAGGCACCGTGAGAGAACTGTGCAAGTGATTAGATCATCCTGTCTCCATACAGCTCTACTTATGGATGACTGAGGGGGGGCTCAGAGAGGTGAAGCTGCCCCCACAGCCAGTGAGTAGGGGGTCTGGGATCCAAGTTTCAGACTGGTGGTACTGTGCACAGCCATCAGCAATGACTCTCTTCTACTAGGATGCTAGAGAGGCAAGATCCACCATTTTGGAAAACACAAGACTTCCCTTGTCACCTAACTGGAGCTGGAGATTCACCTAGTTGAATTCAGACAGAACACACAATCTTGTTTTCTGAAAGGACAGAGATAGAGAATGAAAACCACGGATCACTATTTACCATGTCTTGGCCGAGAGGTGGCAGTGAGTCGAGCTCGCTGAGGTCATTCTGGGCCTGCTGGACAGCGTGCATGCTTGTGTTGATGGTCCCCATGAGAGCCTGCTGGGCAGAGGTCTGCGAAGGCAGAAGAGCACAGGCGGTCATGGCACGTTCCTGGGACTGACATGACCCTCCAGGCAAAACAGAGCAAAACCGAACTCAGCTCCGTCAAGGCTACATCTCAAGCACCTGAAACACCTCCCCTTTCAAAGAGGGGCCAGAAATAGACATGGCATTATATTAATGGAATATAAAATAAAGGTGATTGCAATAGAGGGATCATAATCAAAAGAGTGCAGGCAGCTTAATCAGCTGACAAGAATCCTCAGAAGAATCTTTGCAGGGGAAGCTAAGGGGTCTAATCTTTGAATACTGAGGACAAAAGATTCATGCAGAGAAAACACAAGGGTATCAAAGAAGATCATTTCTTGAGCAGAACTGAAAGATTCCCCTCAAACTTACAGACAACGGGATTTTTAAGTCAGATTACTTCTAATCGTTGAGGCTCTTGACCTTTCAAAAGCCGATGCTCAATAACAAGACCAAAGCAGGTCTGAGAGGCACTGCATCAGACAGATCACAGTCAAAAGGAATCAACTGACTCTGGGGTGAAATATCATGATCACTAAAGACCCAGTTTATTTTTGTATCTGGGTCAATGAGCTTGATGCTGCTACAGCAGGGAGCAGAGCTCTATCCCTATAGCACAAGTCATGCTGACAGGTCCTTAACTCTCCAGCCTGCAGGAAACCTTTGATCCATAGGAGTGGTCAGTTACCAGTTTATGAAGTGCACAACTCAATGCCCTGTGGTCCACCTGGGAGTTGGACAGCTCCCACGTACCACCCTCACTACAGCTGGTGTCGACCCTGCACAGGAAGGATGAGCACAGGGATCCTCACCAGTGGAGGCATGTGGCCTCGATGCATCTGTCCGACCATGACCTGTTGCTGTGGTGAGGGCATGCTGCCCACGTTGAAGGTCTCTGGCCCACTGGAGCCTGAGCGCATCACAGCTGGTAGAGCCACTGAGCCGTGTTCTGCCTTGCCTGTCCGGTTGAACTGCTGCTGCAAGATGGTGGACCTGTGGGGAAAGGGGGTCAGTCACTGGAAGGAGCCACGGATGTGGACCATCACAAGATGACACTACAGATGTCTACTGAGGTATGTGGTGGAGACCAAAGACCTCCAGATGTAGCCTTTCCCATCAGCAGTGCAGACGGCTTCTCTGAGTCTACCCATTAATAGGTTCATGCTGTTATATAACTACTTTTTCTCAAAGATTAAAAAAAACCCAAACCCATACTTCTATAATGATGATGTTTCAAGTGAAGGGTCTGGATACAGTGATTTATTATTGGGTAAATCTCGCCCAAAAGAACACTGATTCCACAAATGTCTACCTCAGGCCAGTTTCCATTCTGGGCATCAGAGATAGAGGTCATTTATCCTTAGCCTGAAGGGAGAAATGTCCAAATGAATTGAAAGAAAATCTCCCAACTCTCAGTTCCCCTCCTTCAGGTTTAAGTCCACTGATCATGGAGGATGTTTTCTTGTTTCTAGAGCTTTGAGATACTTTGGTACTTTTCCCAAATATTTCTAACTGGAAATAGGAAGATATTTTTTAGGGGGGTCTAACAAAAAATTTTTCAATTTTTTACTCTCTGATAGTTTCTTAGAATGAGTGGTAGGTGTGAAAGACTTCGATCCTTTGAAGACTGAGGGTGACATGTCTTCCTCAGGTGATAGTGCTCACCCTGTCAGGAAGCACTAGCTTAGAAATTCCCATCAAATGGTCACTAATAGCTTCAAGGACTTAAGGTGCTCTGTCAGAGGGTAGCCAGGTCTTGAAATGCATCCCATCCATACTGGCTCCATCTTGTGTCATAATGGGGATAAATGGAAAAGTACCTTTGGGATGGTTAGGAAGTAAATTTTGAGAAAGTAGTGGAAAGGGTGGAAATGTTGGAGAAACAACTGCTCTGGCTAAGCAAGTACATAATAGTGGAATAAGTTAGAACTTCATGGGCATGTACTATGGAGAACATGTGTATCTCAACCAATTTCATAATCTTTGGTTTCCTCATCCCTAAATCTGGGATAACATCTGGCCTATTTCTTGGACACAGAGTTATAGTGGGGATCAAATGAGACAGCAGGCTGGATACACACAGTAAGATGGAGACAAGAACAGTGATTATGAAGGTGTATTCAGCACAAAAGGGTATCTGTGCAGGTTTTCAACAAGTATCAATTATCAGGTGTTCATTAGTTTTAATAAATCTGTTTCCTCATCTATAAATGGGGTTAACTTGAGACTGTTCTGAATATAAAATAATGAGGCTGAGCATAACAATCTCATATATATGTACCAGGCAATGTGTTAAGTGCTTTACTGGTAACTCAGTCATCAAAGCAAAACCTCCAGCAGGTTAAATTTTATCATTACTCCCATTTTTCAGATGGGCTCATGCACGCAGAGAATTCAGGGCCACAGAGTAAAACAGGCCCCAGGTCTGGGCTCAGGAAGGTTGGCTCCAGAATTCATGTTCTTGACCCCTCCTCTCTGCTGCCGCATAGCCTGTGAGACAAGCACTGCACCACAGACAGCAACTTTTCAACTGCCTACACTGAGTCCCTTTCCCTCAAAGGCTCAGGATCAAAGAGAAGTCACTTCCCAGCTTCTTAATAACGGAATTCATGGGATTTTAAGGCAGAGTGGGATACAGGAAGCCTCACTACCTCTAAAGATGGAGGTCAATACAATCTCCTGCTCAGTCTTCCCGAAATCAATATCCTAACCCCCTAAGACAGATACGATACCAACAATGGTAGTCTGAGGATGACACCTGGAAAAGCAAGACTTGACTACAGTATCACCTCCAGGTGAAGGATTCACAGTGTAATGCTGCAGAGCGGACAGGGGAAACCTGCCCACCTCGAGAGAAGGCAGGTCCCCAGTACTCCTGATACTTACTTTTTTGGGGAAACTGACTCCTCTAACATAGTTGACTCCTCATCACCTTCTAGTCCAAATCTATCTTTGCTTTGTTTCTGGAAGTAAAACAAGATGCAACAGTGACAATTAGCAGATCTTAACACAAGGGCCTTTGAAAAGAAGCTTTGAAAGGAAACAAGAAAAATGCTAACGTTTACCCTAAATTGCTTGTATTCAATATTTAATAAGTGATGGGGCAAACACAACATCATGAAGTAATTGAAATACATGATTTAATAAACAGATACAAAGTTTTTTTGTCTTTATTATTTCACAGGTATCACATAGCAGAAAAATCAAGGTGTACATATTAATAGTCTATCAGAACTTGATTATTTGAAAGGGCTGAATTGTGAGGCCTTTAAGAAATCCATTTTTTAGGGCCAGGGATTTAGCTCAGTGGTTTTGCCACCTGCTGCGCAAGCGGAAGGATCCGAGCTCGGCACCAAAAAAAAAAAAAAAAAAAAAGAAATTCATTTTTTTTCTGTATACCATATGGCATACAACCCCATTAAATTTTGTAAAAGCAAAACAGAAACCATAAAAACTATAAAGAACACTCTTAGTCCCTCAATCTGAGTTTCCATGAGGGCTGAAAAAACAAAACAGCTACTTGGAGAGGAAGCTGCTAAAGGGTTAGCTCAGCTCATTCATGAACTGAGTGAAACGTCACTGCTCATTACCTGGCAGTAAATGATACAAATGTGCTATTGCAAAGTCAGACATTCTCACAGGATTTTTGAGGTCAAAGATTAAATTTGTGAATAAGGGATTGTTTTTTCAAGGTAGCCAAATCATCTACACTCAGTCTCTTAACAAGGCAGTCTTGCATTTCCAGTTTGTATCAACACGAAATACCTTTTTGAGGATGATGTCAATGTATCCTGCAATCAGCTGGGATATCTGCTCTCCCTCAGTGGTTTGGACTGAATAGTAGCTTTCCTGATACTCCCCAAAATCCTGGGAAAAAAAGAGAAAAATTGCATCAGTGGAAATACAGCTTCAATAGATCCATTGGCAGTTTTAAAGCCTTGAAGGTCCAGTTCTGAACACTGATAGACTCATTTTCCCCTGTTTCTTAAACTGAACACCCTAAAATTAATTCAAAATGGTAAAACTGGAAAGGTAGACTAGCTGGGGTCTCAGGCCTTAAGGTATGCCAATGTGGTAAGTTCTTAGGTTTTCTTTTACATCCCCTATACCTCAAAGTCTGGGAGCTGGAGAGGCTAGATAACTGGAACCTCCAATAGGCAATTCCTGAAGAGCCTCATCTTAGGGCTACAGGACCAGGAGAGGGGAAACCCAAGAGGGTCCTAAGTGGAAGTCACCATGCTACCTCGTCAACCTGGGCTGGTGCTCACCGGCAGGTGCAAAGCAGTGAAACCCAGACCTCCAGGCTCTTCCATAACGCAGGCAGGTAAGGAGCAGCAGAGTGAAACCCTGTGTTCCTTGCCTTCCACCCAGTGGCACAAAGAGACTTGGGCCCAGTGGCTTCTGCTTGCTCCAACTGAGGCAGCCCAGAAAGTGCCTTCTGCTCTCACAGAGAAAACCAAGAGAGTATGAGCACAAACCTAAACAGTATCAAAAAGACTAAGCCATCCAGAACAGCACTGCAGGGGCTCAGAAAAATGAAGCTATTGTTGCAGCAAAAGTCCATGAAGTAGGCCAGAACATTACACATGAAACCTGCACAAGGTGGCTGTCCACCAAAACAGATATAAATACGATCAAGAGTCTAACATAATCATTAAGTGGTCTAGGATGAAATAAAAAAAAAAATCATTATTCATATCAGGAACCAGGACAACCACAATAAGAATCAGAAGACAAATAATTGATGCCAATAAATGATATTAGATTTTAAAGCAGCCATGTAATGGTTAAGTCCGTCAGTTTGATTGGCTTAGGAGCTGCCCAGGGGATTATTAGTAAAGCGCACTTCTGGGTTGCTTTAGATGGGTCACGGCCGTGTGACCTTGGGGTCTATACATGGTCCCCGGCCCCTTCCTTTTTGGTAATCTTTCCCTGTTCTGCTCCTCTGTATGAAATGAGCAGTTTTGCTCCACCAGGATATTTCTGCGTTGGACCAGCCAACCACAGACTTAAAGCACAAGCCATTTCTTCCTCTAAGCTGTGGGTATCGGGTTACTGCATTTGGTCGCAGCAATGGGAAAGCTCACTAATACAAGCCATCATAAAAATGTTTCAATAATCATTTACAAGTTCTCTTGAAACAAATGACAAAAATAAAGTTTCAAAGAAGCCAAAGTCACAGCAAAGAATTGAATATGGAAATCACAGAACTGAAAAAAATACAATAATCAAAAATGTAAAATCTCACAGAATAGACTAGACAGTATTAGGGAGATGACAGAGAATACAATCAATAAATTAAAAAAATAGATCAATAGAATTTAATCAGTGAATGACACAAAGAAAATTTTTTTAAATGCAGCTTTAGGGACCTGGGGGAAACAACAAAAAAAATCTAACAATATCATCAGAATAACAGAAGGAGAGGTCAATGTGGGAAAAAAAATTTGAAGAAATAATCACTGAAAACTTCCCCAAATTATTTAAAGATATAAACCTATAAGTTCAACAAGCGGGGTAAACTCCAAAATAGAACAAATCCTAAGAAACCCATACCAACACAATTTTGAAAACCAAAAAGTAAATATTAAAAATCTAAAAAACTACTAGGAAAATATGAAGTGTTACCTCTAAGCAAGCAGTAACTTCAGTAACAAAAATTTTTCACCTGGAAACATGGTGTGAAGAAGGTAGTGTGACATTTTTAAAGTCAAAAAGAAAAGAACTGTCATTCCCGAATACTGTGTCTGACAAACTTATGCTTCACCAGTGAAGAGGAAACAGAAACATTCTCAGATGAGAGAAGACTAAGAATCTGTCGCTAGCAGACTCACCCTTGAAGAAGGCCTAAAGGGAGTTAGTTTCCCAAACAAAAACAAAATGGTAACAGAAAGCTGGGAATGTTAGAAATATGAAAAATGAGATACATAAAAATAGATGGAGTTTTCACTGTACAGGTCTTTCAGATCTTTGGTTAGGTTGATTCTGAAGTATTTAATTTTTCTTGATGTTACTATGAATGGTGTTGTTTTCCTAAACTGATACAGAGTTTTAATGCAGTCCTAATAAAAAATACCAACAACACTCCTTACAGAACTAGAGAAAACAATCCTAAAGTTCATATGGAACCAGAAGAGACCAAGAATAGCAAAAGCAATCCTGGGTAATAGGAGCAAAGTAGAAAGCATCACAATCCTGAATTTCAAGTTATACTACAAAGCTACAGTGATAAAAGCAGCCTGGTACTGGCACATAAAAAGGGATGTGGGTCAATGGAACAGATTAGAGGATACAGAACAACTCCAGGCACGTTCAGCTCTCTGATTTTTGAGAAAAGGACCACCAAAACCATATACTGGAGTAAAGATAACCTCTTTAACAAATGGTGCTGGAAAAACTGGCTAGGCATGTACAGAAGACTGTATCTAGACCCGTATCTTTCATCATACACTAAACTAAAATCAAAATGGTTCAAAGATCTAAATATTAAAACAGAAACAATCTGCTAGAAGACAAAATAGGTAAAATTCTTCAAGTCAGAGGCACAGACTTTCTGAACAGAACCCCCATAGCATAAGAAATAACATCAAAAACAAATAGGATCATATCAAATTAAAAAGCATTTGCACATCAAAGGAAACAACTAACACAGTGAACACATAACCTACAGGATAGGAAAAAATTTTTGCCAGGTATACCTCAGGGAGAGGATTAATATCTAGAATATACAAATAACTAAAATAAATTACCCACCCCAAATAAAAGACCCAATCAAAAAATTGGCAAGTGAAATGAATAGACACTTCTCAGAAGAAGTATAGATGGCCCATTAATACATGAAAAAATGTTCAACATCATTGGCTATTAGAGAAATACAAATTAAAACAACATTGAGATTCTACTTTACTCCAGTAAGAATGGCTATCATCAAGAAATCAAATAATAAGTTCAAGGTCCCGAGTTCGATCCCCGGTACCCAAAAAAAAGAAAGAAAGAAAGAAAGAAAGAAAGAAAGAAAGAAAGAAATCAAATAATAACAAATGCTAGCAAGGCTGTGGGGAAAAAAGTACCTTCTACACTGTTGGTGGTAATGTGAACTAGTACAACCATTATGGAAATCAGTGTGGAGAGTCCTCAAAAAACTAAGAAATTCCATTTGACCGAGGTATTCTCCTTCTAGGTATCCTCCCAAAAGTTAAATACAACATAATACAGTAACACATGTGTATCCATATTTATAGTAGCACAATTTGCAATAGCTAGATCATGCATGTGGCCTGTCTCTATACAGATGAATGGATAAAGAAAATGTGGTACAGTATTTATACACAATGGCATACTGCTCTGCTATAAAGAAGGATAAATTGAGTAGGAAAATAGATACGTCTTGAATCCATAATGTTATGTGAAATAATTCAGACACACAAATTTAAATATCATATGAGTTTTGGTACAGAAGAAACCAAAAGTATAACTAAATCAAAGAGCAAAATAAAGATAGATAATAGGGAAATAGGGAGATAGATCTTTTGCAAATGGGAAGGGGACCAAGAAATACTGGGAGGGTTGGGAGGGGAGGAGGAAAAGGAGATGTAAAAAGAATTAAGATGTATCATTAGGGCTGGGGATTTAGCTCAGTGGTTCTGCCGCCCGTCTCCCAAGCGCAAGGACCTGAGTTTGATCCCCGGAACCCCGCCCCCCCCCGCCAGCAAAAAAAGATGTATCATTACACATTCCAACTACCCACAGTGAATTAGTGCTATAAACATGTACTAATTTAAAAAAAGATGTAAGTATAACAGACTATCCATCCCTCATGAGGTTTTTAAATCATATTTTATGTTTGAAGCAAAAATTATGACACTATTTCATGTGTTAAATGTGTATAAAGAAAATACTTAAACAATTACATTCAAAAGTTAGGGAGGGTAAAAAGACCTATTTGGAAATAAGGTTTTTATGCTTCATTCAAAGGGGTAAACATCAATACCAGTAGGCTTTTGTTAGTTTCAAATGTACAAAATTTTTTTTGGTACTGAGGATTGAATTCTTTTTTTTTTTTCCTTTTAGCTTACAAATGTTAATATCTGGCAAAAATCACTAATAACATGATGCAAAGTGATATGCCAAAAACCCCAAAATAAATAGATCAAAATGTAACTTTTAAAAATGTTCAACTAACCCATAGGAAGTCAAAAACAGAAGAAAAAAGTTATAGAATGAGAGATCAAACCACCAACATGTCAATAATTAGCTTAAATGTTAATAATCTACATATACCAACAAAAAGATATTGACAGAAAGGATTAATAAGAAAAAAACACAACTCAACTAATTATACTCTACAAGACACTCATTTCAAATATAACAGTTTAAGTAGATTGAAAGTAAAAGGACTGAAGAAGATGGGTTATACAAACATTAATTTTTCCCCCTGTGCTAGGGATTGAACCCATGGCCTTGTACACGCTAGCCAAGTGCTTCTACCACTGAGCTACATCCTCAGCTCCAAACATAAATGGGTATGTAAATACCAATATAAAGTATGACATCAGAGGAAAAATTTAGGAGGGCAAAATGATATGATAAAAAAATGTTGAATTGTTCATTACGAAGATACAGAAATTGTAAACAAAGAGATGTCAAATAACAAAGCTTCAAAATACATGAAACAAAAAGTGATACAGCTGGAGGAAGAAATAGAAAACTGCACAATTATTGTCGAGAACTTCACTCTCAGAAAAATGAAAGAATTGCTAGTCAGACAATTAACAAATATGTAGCAAAGTAGAACACCACCAACTAGCTGAGACCTAACTGGTATTCACAGAACACACTGAACTAGCAACAGAATGTGTATTCTTTCCTAGCACTCACAGAATATCCATGAAGAATGAAATAAAACAAAACCTTCGCATTAAAAAAGAAACTGACATCATAGTGAGTATGCTCTGTGACTGCAATGGCATCAAACTAAAAAATCAATAATAAGTTAACAGGGAAATCTCCCTCCAAATGACCATGATAGAATCAAAGCAGAAATCAACAGGAGACAAGAGGAGACTCTCTAAACACCTGGAAATTAAATAAAAAGCAGGGGCAGGAAGGAAAGAAATATTCCATATTACAAGCACCAATACAGCTTTATACAAAACACAATTTTTTAATTAAAAACATTTTTATAACAGCATAATTGTCCGCTATGTACCATCCCCATCTTTACTTTCCACCTCCCTCCTCAAAGTTAACACTATCAAGTCGTTCAGCAATTTCTTTTAGCATTTCTTAACAACAGTTTCATATTGGTTTATTTATTTTAGAGATAATTCATGATTTCCTACAATTCTAAGGGCTGTGAAGGTACAGCCGCTACTGCTTAGTGAAAAATGTGCAGTTTCTAAGGGTTCCTTTCAGCTGGCATGAGCCTATAAATTTATGATCAAATTACATGACTAATTACTCCTTGCAAATTTCTTCTTTTCACTTAAGAAATACCTTATTATGAGATCTCATCTAGATGTAAATTGATATTTCAAGTGTTCTCCCCAAAGACTTCAGGGGCTCTGAAGAAAATGACAAGTTCAAGTGCTTCCTGATTTTTCTTATTGCTCAACTTGCCATAAAAAAAAAATCTGGCCTATTATTCCACAAGTAAATGTTGCCCTAGAAGGGACAGATGATTATATTCCACTTGTAGCAAATACTGAAGTTGGGAGAAGGAATTCAGAGGTCTGAAGGCACTGCATAAACATCTTCTCCCTACTTTCCATCAATTTTAAATTAAGTGTTTTTATTGTCATCATCTCATTTAATGCTTGGAGAAGATGTAGATTATCACTATCCACATTTTATAGCTGAGGAAATTTAAGGCTCAGACAAGACAGGTAACTTGAACAAAGTTATAAAGCTACAAATGACAAGTTGGAGTCTTGATGTTACTCCAAATGTATGTTGTTTCCACTGTATACGTGGTGGTCTTTCTAGGCAGGCTGGGACAACACTCCTTAGCATATCACAATTTTTAGGAATGTCTGTGTGTGGGCCTGCCAGAATTAGGAAAATTCCTTTCAGGATGTGCTAGGGATGTTAGCGAAGGCACGCCACTGAGATCCTCGTGGTGAGTGGTCTTATCCAGTCAACAATCTAGAAGAAGATTAAGGGAGAGCTCTAGAAGGGAAACGGTGGCCTGAGGAACCTAGTCCTGCACATACCTACTGAGTCTGCTTACACCTTCTGGACCACCATTTCCCAGTCTATGCGCCAGCATCATCTTTCCCTCTCCGTACTGGCTGTCTATGGCAGGAGAAACCCAATGGGCTAGGATGTGGTCTCTCTCCTGATCCCCAATGTCACCTAATGCCATGCCCATAACCTTGTTGCCGCTGATCCTACCAGCGTGAAGCTCTTGGGTGAGGCTGCCCAGCGCTTGACCGTGGTGAGTGGCCACTCCTGCAGCACCTCTTTGGTCTTCTCATCCACACGCATCACTGAGTCCTTGGTGACCCCCAGAAGGCGGGGCACCAGCTTGTTCTTGCCTTTCATCTTTTCCTGAAACAGGAGTGACCAAACATTAGTGCTTTAACAGAAAAATCTCTGGATACAACACAGTTTGTCCTCTTTCACCTGAAGTCACCCTCCATACAAGTGTTTCAAAGCAGGCAGGAGTACCTGAGAACCAAGGTTTGGCGTGAAAGTGAACAACTCACAGAATTGGAGGATAGGAGCTAAATCAGAGACACCAAGAGAACGGAAAGGTTCACAAAGTCTCACTTCCTGGAAGGACGCTGGTCAGCAGCACAGATTGCTCCCAAAACAGACCACGTCAGGAAGAAGGGACAGAACAGTATTAGGTACAGGTACCAACTTCCCCAAGATGATTGTAAATTGCTCTGCAAACATGCACCAATAAAATAAAATTTATAAAAGGGGGGAGAAAAAGAAGGGACAAAATAAAAAAGGTACCCAGAGAAAAAGACGAAATGAATTCCAAATACTGTATTATCATTCTAGCCAAGTCAGTAACTAACTAAAAAAGGGTAAAACGGGAATTTAAATAATTTAAAATGAGCTAAATTGCCAAATTGTGATCTTCTTAGGAAACACAGTGATTTCTCCTTTAAAACATATCTAAAATATATTTCCATTTGAATTCTTCATTTTCAGTATTTTTGTACACCTAGTGATTCTTAAAGTAGTTTTCCTGATGTAATAATGCCTACTGACATAATGGCTCCCTACCCCATACTCACACCAAAACCAATTCATGATAAAGTAATAATTTAGGAAGAACCTACAGGTGCATAGTGTTTTTGGGATTCTTGAGTGAGAAATAACTTTTTAACATCAAAACAAGAAGCTATAGAGGAAAAGATTAGTTGCTTTAACTAAAATTAAACATACTTTTATACATCTTAGAAAAAAGAGCAACAGAAATGGGGACACAGTCACAGACAGAGGGACAAAAGGATAGGGAGAGAGAATAAAATACAAGAAATCTCATTATAAGAAAAATTAAAAAGCAAGTGACTGGAAAACAAATATTTACAATAAATGTAATAGTAGAAGACTATGTATATTACCCGTAACTGATCTCGTAAATCAACAAACTGCTGAAGAACATGTACAGAAAATGCTTTTAAAGTAATAAACTATAAGTAAATAAAATTTCATTTATGTCAAACAGCAGAGTTTTAAAAATATTTGCATAATCAAGGAAGGTTTGAAGGCAGGCGACTATTGATGGAAGTTTACAGTGGCAAAAGCTGTATGGAAGAAAATGAGTCAAAACCTATCCAAGGCATTAATATTCCTACATTTGATTCCCTTTAGGAACTTTTTTTTTTGAGTTATACATGTAATGATTATGCCACAAGAAACCAAAGCAAAGTTTACCATACCAAAAAACTAGAAACAACCCAGATGTCAGTACTGTAATCCCTCCATGAAATAAAAATTTAAAAATAGGTTTATATATAGTACATAAAAATTGGTGGCAGTGATCATCTCATGTGATTTGTATTATTGTGCTTTTCCCTTTCTTCCAAAATTTTACTTAATGTACATGTATTTTTAGCATTGTCTGGGAAAAACACTTGCAAGTACTATTTGTGGAAGCCCAGCAATGCCTAAACTGCTGTTCTCAGAGGAGCACACGTGTACTTTCAGACCAGTGAGGCATTTAGGCATGGGTGTGTACCCACACCCAGTACTGGGCCTGGCACTGAAAATGGGGCTGAAGCTCCCCCATTAATCAGCATTATTTGCTAATCTTCAGAGCATCTCCGAAAGGGTGGTATCGTCATTGTTTTCAGTTTGCAAATGAAGAGACTTAATTTGACTGAGGTTGATGGTAGCAAGCAGTAAAGCCACAAACCAAGCACAAATGTGAGTAGCTCAAAAGCATGTCTAGCTTAAAAGCAGAGTGTCCACCGAGATGCACTGTCTTCCTGGAGAAAGTAGATACCAGGCAAAGCTGAAACCCACCCGCTACCTCTCAGGGGGCATTTGTTGAACCCACAAAGTGATGGTCACAGCTCCCCTTCAGGTTCCTCACTGGGGGACACAATGGTAAAAGGACACTGTATAGTGTCTCAGGGGGTGAATATGGCACTCTGCCAGCCCTAAGTCTTTTTGTTTTGTTTTGTTTTTCCGGTTCTGGGGATCGGACTCCGGTCCTTGTGCTTGCGGAGCAGGCGGCGAAACCACTGAGCTAAATCCCCAGCCCTAGCCCTAAGTCTTTAGAAAATGCTGAGAAGAGTTAAGATTCTCTTTAGAAAAAAGTTTCATAAGAGGTAGAATTAGTGCAGGGCAGATGATGCCACATAATCCAATTTGTCTTCGGGAGTCACCAAAAGATTCAGATTTATGTTAAGAGGTGTAAGCAGTGAAGTTGTCATATGTGGCTGGTGCAAGCCTAGCTACTGTGACTGGGATGGCATCACAGGTGAAATAAGGTATGCAGGTGTTGTTCTCTTTTCCCATCTGCACTTCTCCCCAGTGAGGGGGGCTCTGGGATGCAGGAATACGAATCCTGACAGATCATTTGGAGTTTTTTCAGGACCATTCCAGCCTGGAGAGGAAGCCACAGTAATCGAACAACTTAAGAGTGGATACTCTAGTAGCAAGTCACAACCAGGGAATAGAATACAGGGAACTGGAGAAATACTGAAAGTGGCAATAATTGTTGTCCACCCTGGCTGTTGTCCAGGGATGTAATTATATCAGTGGCTACTCACAAAATGCCGAGTAGCTGGAGAACATGCAAACGGTAAATGGATGAGATCTGGGCTGGTGCTGTAGTGTTGCTCCTGCTGTATAGACCTGTTCCAGGCTCTTAGCGGCAGGAATGTCAGTAGAGAAAGAGATGATAATTAGGCTCTCTTCCTTCTTGTGCCTCAGGTCTCAGACAGCCCCACACCTCTCGTTTCCAACCAGCAGCTACACAGACCAGCACCTTTTATCTCCAGGAGATGAGAGCAGGCAGGCTAAGGCAAGCTCCAGGGAAGACCCCTTAACTCAGAGCCTGGTGCATGTGCACATACACACATACACTATAGCTGTGATTCTTTTTTGCCAGCCATTTAGAAGGGCGGGGAGAGACACAGAGAGACAGACACCTGAATAGGTTGGTGTTATGGTTTGTGTCTGGATGTCCTCCCAAAGCCTCACGTGGTCACAGGCGGGGCTTTTCGGACGTGGAGGGATCTGGAGTGTGTGCTGCTAGAATCAAGGGTGTGTGATTACTAAATTAGTCCACTGATTGGTTTGGCACAGTACTGGGTAAGATTAAGGGTGCTTGGGTAAGATGGAAGGGTCAAAGAGGGTCTCTGCTTGTCGCTTGCTGCCTTCTGCCTGCTATGAACTGTTTTCCTTTGCCATGCCACCCTGCCTGGGATCCAGCCAACTATGAACTGAAACCTTGACAAACTGGGCCAAATAAAGGTTTTCTCCTTTAACTTTTGGTGTTGGGTATTTTGTCTCAGCAACGAGAAAAGTAACTAAGTCGGTTTGGTTTTGAAGATGTCTACTCGCAAACCTTAGAGGCAGGAAAAAGTAGGCAATATACCAAGGAGAGGTGGGATCCATTAATGAGGCCAGCCTCTGAACTTTCAAACACTTCTCAACAGTTACTGTGGACTCAGAGCACTGGCCTTGTTGGCTGGCTTTTCTCACAGGCACAGAGTAGCTGATTCTTATGTCATCTGTGCCTCACATTTGAGATTCCAAATTGGATGGAGAGATATGGTAAGCTAAGATTTTGGCATTTTGCCTCTCAGCTACTTCCTTCAACATGGCCTAAGCCCAAAGGGTCAGCTTGTGTGTTTCATTTTGTCATCAGTATACTTATCCATTTTAGTGAAATGGTAGAAATGGCTGGTTGCTGAAGAGCAAAACCAGGTGTTGAAGATCCTGTGTATTAGTCATTTGTATCTCTAAAAATAAGTGTTAAAATTTTTGACTTCACTCATGATTCTTAGATGCTCTGCAGGATGCCCTCTGTCATACTCGAATAGTTCAGGGTAGGGAGATTCTGCTCCCCAGATACCTTACAGCAAGGCTCTGGATATGACTGCAGGGAAATTTCAAAGGCAAATATGGAAGGGAAAATGGTTACACATGTATTATACTTCCTGGAGTGCAATGTTATTCTATGAAGGTCATGAGAAATGCTGTATCAGTGCTTATCAGGTTTTTGTTTAGCAGATCTTGAAATGAAAAAGTTAATTAATAAAAGAATGTAGAGGGCTGGGGATTTAGCTCAGTGGTTCCGCCGCCTGCCTCGCAAGTGCAAGGTCCTGAGTTCGATTCCCAGTACCAAAAAAAAAAAACCAAACAAAAGAATGTAGATATTTGTGGCTCCCTTTTAATGAGATCTTACATGAGATGGTCCTTTTCTCTATAGTGCAGTAGTATCTTGGTTCATGAACTTCATTTTTTCCACGATTCTGGAAAAGATGGCCACATTCATGTTCATGTGGGAAAGATGGATGTGGTTGTAATGGTCAACCCAAGAAGAGTATGCAAACAAAAACAAAATTCTGCCAAATGCTTCTGTTTGTGAACTAACCTGTTCTCAAATAAAAATGTCTGTGAGCCAAGGTACCACCGTATCTGATTGAAATCTCATAAAAAATCACAGTTTTATAGATAAGCAAACTGAGGCTGAGAGATGGAAGGTAAAGTAACTCATCAAAGATCAAATTACTAATTGGCAAAGCTGGGATCTAAACCCCAGATCTTTATTTCATATTTCTTAGACAATGAGAATACTGTCATCTAATCTTGTTCCATGTGGACTCAGGACACGATTTATAGAAAGTTTCTATGTCAAGATGGGTAACTACAGTCAATGCTAAATCCAACTTAGTGCCCTTTTTGTGGCTTGATAGCTAAGAATGAATTCTCCATTTTAAATAAAAAATCAAGAGAGGAACAGTATTTGTGACACAGGAATTCAAATTTCAGAGTTCATAAATAAATCTTTATGGGAGCATAAGCATGTTCAGGCATTTACACGTTGCCTATGCTGCTTTCAGACTGTGAGGGTAAGCTGCGGAGAACAGCCAGCAGAGCCTGGGATGTTTACTATCTGTGCTCTCTCAGGAAAAATCTGCCACTCCTTGAGACTACATCAGAAATGCTAAAATCAATTAGAAAGCTGAAGGACTTAGGCCCAAGGATTTGGGAGACATGGGAATCTTGAAGTTTATCAAATAGGCTTCCACGCCAGATACTGCACTTGTCTACACATCATTAGCTCACTTAACCTTCATTAGAACTCTTATGGAATCATTCTAATTTTCTGATGAAGAAACTGAGATTTAGAGTGGTTAGATATATCCCTAGAGAACACATAAGTTTCTACTATTTCTCACACAGGTGTATATTGCCTTCTTGGATTCTAGGCTAGCCTTCCCCTCTTCCATAAGTGAGCACTTTCTATTATAACAGTTTAAAGTGAATATTTGGGCAAAGTGATCACAGATATAGACAAAAACACGACAGAAGCATCTATAAACATACCTAAGAATCCTCTCAAAATATCTAAGACTAATTTCAAGACTGTGAGGTATGGTTAACTGTGTTCAATATCAGTCCTTAATTGTTTAGTAAATTCTAATGTATTTACTTATTTAATTTAGAGCTTCCAATACAATCTACAAAACTCACGAATGAGAAGAACACTTGCTTCTAATTCATTGCCTAAATTATGTCAATGAACCTCCTTCATAATTTAGTCCTATGTTCAATTTGAGGTCAAAGGAATATGTTTTTTATGCTTCTAAAAACTTTATCCCTTAGGCATACAAGTTTTTTTGGGGGGAGTACTATTCTGCATACCTTTTTATTATATACTTTGAATGGTTTTAGTGATTTTTTTTTATACATACCCTAAGGGCTTAGTTTATGTGGTTGGCATATATCTAATCAATTTACTGAAGTTAGTAATATATAGAAAATGACAGTGATTTTGTGCGTATTGTAATACATTTAGGGTCTGTATGCTGAAAATTACAAAATGATGGTAAAAGAAATCAAGGAGGACCTAATACCTACTCATGGATTGAAACACTCATAAAAAAAATCAATTCTCTCCAAATTGATCTATAAATATAAGGCAATTCTTATCAAAATCCCAGCACGGATTTTTATAGACAAGGACAAACTTTTTCTCAACTTGTATATGGAAGGAAAAGATCTAAAATTGCTAAATCAATAAGAAGAAAAAAGTGAACAGAATCACTCTCCGTGGTGTTAGGGTTAGTACACAGCTGCAGTGATCACCATGGTGTGGCATTAGCTGAGGGACAGAAACATACATCAGTGGAACAGACTAGAGTGCTGGAGACAGACCCATGCAAATGTGTTCAAGTGAATTTTGACAACGATGCAAAAGAAATTCAAGAGAGGATGAATAGCTCATTCAACACATGGTGCTGGAGCAACTGGACATCCACAGGCCAAATTATGAACATTGCTCAAAATGGATGAAAGACCTATATGAAAAGCTGTAAAAACCTGAAATGTAGGAGAAAATCTTCAGGACTTAGGGCTAGTTTTTAGAAATTAAGCTTAAAACAAGATCCACACAAGGACAACGTGAGAAAACACAAAATCTTCATTAAAATTAAGAATTTTTACTTTGCAAAAGACCTTGTTAAAAAGATTAAAAGGCAAGCTGCAGATTGACAGAAAATATTTATGAAGCATATATCTAACAAGGATTTGGACCCAGAATAAAGAACTATCAAAGTCGAACAGGAAAAAACTCCAATCTAATTAGAAAACAGGCCAAAGACATGGACATTTCACTGCAGAGGACAGACATGGCAAATAAACCAGAGAAAAGACAATCTCAAGTCATGAGCCACTAGAGAAAGATGAACTAAAGCTCAATGAGATATCACTGAACACCAAGCAGAATGGCTAAAAGGAGAAACGGTTATACAAAACAGAGGAAAAGATCCAAAGAAGCTGGATGACTCATGCCCTGCTGGTAAGAACGTAAAATAATAGTCACTCTGGGAAACAGTTTAGCAGTTTCTTATAAATGTAAACATGTACTTACCATGAGACCTAGCAATTGCACTCCTGGGCATTTATCCCAGAAAAATGATCATTTAGGTCCACACAGAAGTCTACATGAGAACTTTCATAGCACGTTAGTCACAATAGCTCCATTCTGGAAATAACCTAAACGAACCATGGTCCACCCATGCCATGGAGTATTATTCAGCAAAAATGATGAAACCCTGACACACATTAGCCCTTGCATGGATTTCAAGGGAATTATATGGAATGACAAAAAATTAACCTCAAAACATTACCTATCATATGATTTCATTCACATAATATTCCTGACATAACAAAATTAGAGAGATGGACAACAGGCCCGTGGTTCCCAGGAATGAGGGCAGGAGTACTGCATGTCTGGCTGCAAAAGGGGAACACACGGAGCCTTGTGGTGATGGGATAGTTCTGTGTCTTGATTATACAAATCTATGCCCTACACAAGTGAGTACATGTAAACTGGTGAACTATGAGTAGGTTCTGTGAACCCTACTAATGTTGATTTTCTAGTTGTGATATTGCACTACAATTTCTGCTGGAGGAAACTTAAAAGATACCTGAGACCTATCTGCATTTTTAAAACAACTTCATTCAGCTATAATTCACATACCATATAACTCATCCATTTAAAGTATATGATTCAATGGATTTTAATTTGTGCAAAGCAGTACAACTATTGTTGCCACATTCAATTTTAGAACATTTTCACCACATTAAAAATGTACTCTATGCCCTTTAACTATCAATACCCTATCCTCTGCATCCTGCCACACCTTGCAACAGTCACTAATCTACTTCCTGTCTCTACAAATATCCCTATTCAGGACATAGGACATAAATGGAATGATATACTATGTATTCTTTGGTGAGTGGCATTTTTTGGTTAGTATAATGTTTTCAAAGTTCATTCATGTTGTAGGATATACCAGTATGTACTTCAGTCCTTTTTATGACTAATACTGCTTTGTATGGATATGCCATAAATTATCCACTGATCAGTTGATAGACATTCATGCTGTTTCTGCAGTTTGGCTAAAGGCTACTGTAAACATACATGTACAAATTTTTCAATTCTCTTTCACATAAATACCTAGGTATCTCTATGTTTAAACAAGCAACAAACATACTGTTCTCTAAAATGGCTACACTGGTTTACCTTCCCACCAGCCATGTATGAGGGTTTCAATTTCTCCATATCCTCACCAGTACTCGCTATTACCTAACATTTTGATTCTCTATCATTTTTACAACTTCCTATATACGTATAATTACTTCAAAATAGAAAGTCTGAATATGTCAGTATATCTTATAAGATCAACAATCATATAAACAAGTAGTAACTTTGTTCCTTCATTTCCCAAGGTAAGTATTTTGGTTTTATTTTTATATCTTAAGTGTAATTCTTAGGCTGTCCAAGACCATGGGATAGCACAATGACATAGTGGCCACATTTGTTCTGATTCCAATTGTTACAGCTTTCTCTCCAGCATTTTTTGTTAAGCGTGATACTGATGATACATTTGAAACATACTCTATCATGTAGAGCAAATACATTTGTATTCTAGAATCTTAAAGAAATCTTTCTAAAGAGGCGATGTTGAATTTTATCAGCATCTTCATATAAAATGATCATATGATGCTATCTTATTAAACCTACCAATGTCATTGTCAAGGTTCATTAATTTGTAACATTGAGTCATTCCTAAATTCTCAGTTGTACTTCTATGGTCAAGTAAATTATGTTTATTAGAGAAAATTATAAAATAAAATGGCATAATAGATGGGATCATCAAGCAAAAAATTAAAATGAGCAAAGTCGCATTAATATTGTACAAAGCAATAAGAAAATATGAAATGATATATAATTATATATAATATATAAAATTATATCTATAACATATATACTATAATAAATTATTTCTATATTTATTATGCATACAATTATATATAATTTCACATTAATTTATATGAATAAAAGTGATAAGTGCTACCTACTATCTTGACTCCCCTCATCAAAGAGATGTAATTTAAAGAAAAAGAAGAGAAGGAAAGAGTGGAGTGGAAAAGGAGGAGTGGAAAAGGAGGAGAAAGAGGGAGAAGAGGAGAAAGGAAGGAAAGAAATTTCTATCACTTTCTTGTTTTGCCTTAAATGAGTTTATGAAAGCAGGTTTGACCAAATTCGTAAGACTGCTGTAACCGGACACTCTGTGCTGTCCCTCTAATGATACTGCTGACCACCCACAGACTGTTCTCAGGTGCTAACTTGTCTTTGGAAAACAAGTTTATGTTCTCTTCAATTTGCTAGTCAATGCTTTTCCTTTCTATTTACATATAGTTTTCTATGTAATTTGCCAACCTGTATACAAGAGGAACAACACTTTAGCACATCACAGGACACCAACTCTACATCAAGTCTAAAGTTAGGGGAAGATGATGTGAATTGAATATCAGAGATGAATTTCATACTTGAAAAACTTCAGAAAGACTTAAGAAAACAGACAGAAATTGGTGGATGTCATAAAAACGTGTCAATGTTTGTCCTGTGAGATGCTGGAACTCATAGAATACTGGTTATCCTTCATTAACAACAAATGAAAAGCACCCTTCTGACACGGGCAGATCTTTTCTCCCGTGCAGGTAGGACCTGGGGGTGAGGAAGCAGGTGTCACCTCTCCAGTGGGGTCACTCCACGTGAGGCAGCACAGCCAGCTCTTGGAAGAGCTTGTCAGTCAAAGAGCCCTGAGTTCAAGTCTCGGCTCCTTCAGTTACCAGCCTTACATCCCGGGATGAGTCAGGGGATTCCTTGGGGCCTCTATTTCCTTCTTCATAAACAGGAAGTAATAATAGTAGCTCTTCCACTAAGTTGCTGATCGATTTGACTGAGAAATGCCTGGTGTAAAACTCCTGACTAAATATTCTATTTTTTTTTTTTTGGTACCAGGGATCGAACTTGGGACCTTGCACTTGTGAGGCAGGTGCCGGAACCACTGAGCTAAATCCCCGGCCCTTCCTGACTAAATATTTCGTTATTGTTAAATGAAGTCATAGATGGCAATCCAGTATCATTCAAAAATCCATTTAAAGTTTAAAACTTCCACTCAGTGTAGAAGTTTCTTAAAAACTAAGTTATTGACATGGGCTTCCTTGGCAAGGGTCCCAAGTTTTCTGGTGTATGACTAGGAGCTGATTTAGTTGGTGTAACTAATGCCCATGAAGCATGTGCCATTGTGAAGATGTATGACATCTTGATTCTTCCTCTTCCTAAAGGAATTCCAATATGGAATGGGATCAAAAGAAGCATCCTAGAGGGCACAAGGCTCATCTTTCCACTCCAGTCTTGGACAGCAACTACAATGCCCTTGGTTCCATCCCCATTTGCCATAAGCAACACATGAGATCCCACTACAGGGAAGAGCTTTCTCTGTGGCCAATGGCAACAAGCAGAAAGCCTAAAGTCACCATGAAAGCAAGAGGAAATCAGTGAAACCTAACAGCTGAATGACTAAAATCGAGTAGCTAAGGTCCAGAAAAGCAAAGGGGGATTGAAGCCAATGGGTGAAGTTGTCACATGACTGAAAAAGACACCCAGAGAGGGCCTACCTAAGTTTGTTCACAAGTTGCATTTCAAAGACACACTTCTTTAGTTCTAGTAGGAGGACAAACAATTCCCATGAAAACAGATATAAAGGCTACCAAAATCCCACAACCCATGGGTCTTAAGGGACACGAATTCCTATACTGGTGACATGAATTTGGCTTGGTTTACAGTGACCAACAACGTTTACTTAGGTCAGAGGATCTGGATGCCCATGAAGAAGACAGTGTCAGGGGACATGAGAATCTTCACAGCAAGCTCCCTCCTTCCTGACTTTGTAGTGGCAACAGTGATCCAAGCTAAGGTACAGCTGTCCAGAGGGCCATGCAGGCAGCCAGGCTCACTCATCTCCAGGCCACAGTGAAACCTGGGTTACTGCTGGCCACTACATCTGCACATGCCAGGGTATACGTGTGACAAACCAAGCTTGTGGCAAATGCGTTACTGAGAGCAAAGCGGGGGTAGCACGGGTAAATGCCTTCTCCATCCTTCCCAACTCACCTTCACTAGGAAAAATGACACACCGTATGTCCGGAGGGACCGCGCCAGCTTCACATACTTGACCTTGGCTTCTATTTCACTCATCTCTCCACAGTTCTTATGCTCCTGCAAAAGGGACAACAGGGGGATCTGTTACTGCAGCCCTGCCAGCAGGTAGACCTGGGGGAGAGGTGGTCACTGCAAGTGGGGTACACAGGGGCTATGAGCATACAGTGATACTTGTGTCTGAGATTTCTCTACGACACAGGTATCTGCTGATCGAGGAACACAGCAGCTAGAAAGTTCAAGTGCACAGCTATCAAACTAGAGCTAGAACCCAGGCAGTCTATGTGTTTCACAACCAAGTGCAACAATTCACATAGATGTGAAATGTGATAGAACAGGGACAATGATTGCAATCAGAATTTCAAAGGACGCCACGTCCCAAAAGATTCAGCACCCACACTTTAAGTAATACACAAAAAAATGTTCTTCTAAGGAGGAGTGTCATTCTAACATCTATTCAAACTGGAGGGGCCGGGGATTTAGCTCAATGGTTCCACTGCCTGCCTCGCAAGTGCAAGGACCCGAGTTCAATCCCCGGTACCAAAAAAAAAAAAAAAATTGACAAACTGGAACTTTTCCAAAGAGCAAAAAAATGTATGTGTATACATCACAATGCTTACAAATAACACTGGGTGAAATATTTTATAACAAGAAATTTCTATTTTTATTTCTCTATTTCAAGATTAATTTGATCTCTTAGACTTACAAGAGTGTTTCATGGTGAAATAGCCCTTTTCTTAGTGATTGCCTAGAATGGACAAGTCTCTGATTTTTAAAATAGCCCTGCATTGTTCCCCAATTCTACTTTCAAAAAAAACACATCGCAGGAATAAAGAGCTCTGTGTAGCTTCTCCCTCAGCGTGGTTTAATGGTCTATCACCTTGTTTCAGTGCTACCAGGAAAAGGCCTTTGGAATGAAATGTATGCACGTTTTTCTCAGAAGGGCTAAGTAACCTTTAGTGAGAAAATATGGATTAAGATAATAAATCTGTCCAAAATAGAACTGTCAGATTCTTTACTCTTGAGTGCCCATTTATTACATAAGAATACATGCACAGGGTGTGAAGCCATCAGTGCAGAGAGCCCTCGTGTTAATAAATGAGGACAAGGAGTGAGCAGAATAATAAATGTCTGTACATTTCCAATACCTGAAATATCCTTTTTTCAGCTCCTCTCTGCTTGATGTATTCTTTGGGCAGGAATTCCTTTAGACTGAGAAAGAGAGAGAAAGAAAAAAGCTAAGCATTTATCATGTTCTGTGATGAGAAGCAAAGAAAAGAGACTGTTAATAAAACCCACAGTTAAGTCACTAACACTCCCAATATTTTATGGTGTAATTAATAATAGGCTATAATATCCTTCAATCCACTTAGATCTAAGGGCAAGCTAAAACTAGTCAGATTTTCAAAAGTTGAAACCAACACATTTAAAGGAAGAATTTCTAGAATATACCGTGAAGTGAAGGGCCCAAACGTAAATAGTATGCTACTGGTGGGAGTGCAGACTGGTGCAACCACTGTGGAAATCAGTATGGAGATACTGCAAAGAACTAGGGCTAGAGGTCCCATTTGACCCAGCTATTCCCCTGCTGGGGATCTTCCCAAAAGAATTAAAAGAATCATACCACAGTGATATATGTGCACCCATGTTTATAGCGGCACAGTTTGTAGTAGCTAAAGCTTGGAAGCAGCCAAAGTGCCCATCAACTGGAAACCGGATAAAGAAGATGTGCTTTTTTTTAATAAAATGGAGTACTACTTAGCCATAAAGAACAAGAAACTAGAGACATTTACAGCTAAATGGATGCATATTGAGGCCATACTCTTAAGTGAAATAAATAGGACACACAAGTGTAAATACCGAATAGTTTCTCTAGTGTGAGAAACTGAAAGTGTAAATAAGGATTAAAATGATTAAAATGAATAATTCATAATTTGAAATAGGAAAAGGTCCAAAGGTGTAGGGGTGGTGGGAGGGGAAGGGGAAAGGGAAGAAGGGAAAGGAGAAATTATGAGAAAAGAAAAAAAAAATGGAAACAAAATCTATGTAAATAGGGAAGGGTGGAGGGGCTGAAGGGAGGACAGTTAACAGGGAAAAAATAAGAATATTTTTCTTTTTTTTCCTACATATTTTTCTAAAGTAATAGGAGGATAAATATTTAATATAAATGGCACTCCACGGGAAGAAGGGGAAAACAAGAAGAGCAGAATGAAACTAGAATTCTCTGAACATTCCTTGTATTAGAGTTTTTCCTTTTGAAATCACATGAAATTACAAAAGAGCAATACTTAACCTAAGCAAACTGAAAATAACTGTGTATGTTGACACTGTTACTACAAGAAAATAATTATTTTACATTGCTTTGAAAAGCAATGTTTGATTATACATCCTTAGGGGGATGTATCTTAAGAATAAAATGAGTCATGGAAGACATGTAAGTAAAACTATTGGTATCGATATTTTAAAACCAATACCTCTTCTCTCTCCTTGCTCCACAAATGCACATAATATAAAATTAGGTTAGTAGATTATGTATAGCTGGGATACTATACATAACTAGGATAAAGTAAATGAGTAATTATTTTCACTGTTAGAAACCAAGATTTTCAGCATAAATTAGATAAAAATAAATGTAAAGCAAAAAATATTTCATTAAAAACCCTGTAATCTTTTATCTGCATTGGAAATATTGACCAAAGTACTTGACTCATTTTTCTTTTTTGAAAAGCATTTTCTAGCTGTGTCCATGGTAGAAGCCAGGAGGAAAGACATCCTGGGGGCAGCCCGCCTTCCCCCAGTACCTCAGCCAGTTGGTCAAGAAACACCATTTTCACTAGAAAAAATCAGGGCATCTTGAAGAAGTGACTCAGTCTACTAAGACTTGGGCAGATAACGTGTTCAATACTTCTGGGGACTCTTGCATCTTAGGTCAAGAAATCTACCAAGATGACACTGGAGCCAATATCAAGGGATTCCTAGTTTCCAAAATGAGATGCTTTTTAACTCTATGTAAAACAAGAGAACAATAAAATGACCCCATCACCAGGCTTTGACAATGATCAGCTCGGGGCCAATCACGTTCATCTACTTCTTGCCTCACAACCTGCCCCTGGATGGTTCTGAAGCAACCTCTAATCATCATACAATTAATTTCAGGTGATGGGAAAGTGTGAGCATCAGGAGGATGACTGCAATAGGGCAAAACACATATATAAAAAAATCCCCAAATATATGAGTAACAGTCTTGTAGTAATATACATGATTCTGCATGGGAAGAAGGAGAAAACAAGAATAAAGAGCAGATTTTATATATTCATTTGCCACTTAGTAGGTTAAGGACACCAACTAATACTGAAAACGAATACAGAGACGTATATAAGCATTTATTCTAACATTTCTAACTGTAGATGATGAAAATATTCGTAATTAATAAATGTAGAAGGAGTAGAAATCCAAAATCACTGGTTTAAAACTCTTAATTAAAACTCTCAAGGAAATAACCGATAGATCAAAGCAAATTCTAGGGACTGCTAAAAACCAATCAATGGCAGGTTGATGGGGAACTTTCATAAAAGATGGATCATCTGCAACGCTCAAACCCACTGATCAGTTTTAATATGAAAGCAGGATAACCAGACAATAGATGGCTCCTCACTGATCCAACAGGAAGAACACAGCAGCCCCTAGGAACTTATTTCTGGCAATAAAGAATAAGTACATATATAAATGAACCAGAATTAAGCTAGCTAACAAACAGGGACAGAAGAATATGTTCAATGATACCATCAGGATATCATTAGCCAAAGCCAAACATGAGAAAAACTATAAAACTAGCCTACATTTTTCACAAATAACTGGTTTGGCAGTCACGGTTTAAAAAAAGAGGACCTAGTAGTATATTATGAGATTTAATAAATATATTTACTAAAAAGTTACAGTAACATAAAGTACTGTACTGATTTTAGAAGAGACATAGAGGTCAATGGAATAAAATTCAGAGAAATTAACACTCATTCTCATTGGTCAATTGATTTTGAAAAAATGTTCTAAGACAACTCAATAAATATAGGGGTTTTTTTCTGTTTTAAATAAATGTTGCTGGGTATGTGGCAGCACTCTGGCAGGCCTAGGCAGGAGGGTTGCATTTCAAGTCCAGCATGGGTTATTGTTGTAAAATAACAACAATAATAATGACTGGGGATGTAGCTCAGGGTGAAGGCCCTGGGTTCAATCCCAAGAACCAGAAAACAAACAACAAATAAAATTTTAAAAACAGTGCTGAGACAACCAGATATCTACATGCACAAGAAAGAAATTGGATGCTCTACATAGTATACACTAAAATTACTTCAAGATGGATGACAGATTGAAATGTAATATAAGAAACCATCACTGTAAAATATAGCTACATTTGTAAAAATAACTATAGCTAAAACTATAAATCTTTCAGAAGAAAATAAAGGAGTAAATCTTTATGACCTTGGGTTAGGTAAAGACTTTTTAAATACCATAATAAAATCATAAATGGCAAAAGAAAAAAAATAGAAAAATTGAACATCAAAGTGACAAACTACAAGTGATACCATAAAGAAAATATAGCCCACAGAACGGGAGAAAATATTTGCAAATTATGTATCTGATAAGATAAATGAATTTAGAATACATAAAAACTCTTACAACTGGATAATAAAAACAAATCACTCAAATGAAAAATGGGCAGAGGATTCTGAACAGACATTTTTCCAAAGAAGATAGACAAAAGGCCAATATACACATAGAAATATTTTCAATGTCATTCACCATCAGGAATATGCAAAGAAAAACCACAACACAATTCTGCCACATACTGACTAGGACAGCTACAACCAAAAGGACAGCTAATTCTAAGTGTTGACAAAGGCATGGAGAATGTGGAATCTCGTATGCTGTTGGTGGGAATATAAAATGGTGCAGTTGCTGCCACACAGCATTTGCTAGTTTCTTAACATATCGAGCAGCGAGCCAACTTCTTCACATACATACACAGAAATAATGCAAAATGTCCACACAAAAGCTTGTACACAAACGCTCATGGCAGCATTATCCCTAACAGCCAAAAGGTGGAAATAACTCGTGTCTATCCATTGAGGAATGGATAAATAAAATGTGCTTTATGCATACTATGGAAAATTATCCAAAAAACATAAAGAATGAAGTACTGATACATGCTACAACATGGAAAGGCTGTCCTAGGGTCAAAGAAGCCAATCACAAGAAAAACTGTATGATTCTACCGACGTAAAATGAACAGACAGAGGGTTACAGGTTTACCCGGGCTGGAGACAGGAGCCATGGGTGGGTCGTGGGGAGTGACTGATAAGAGGCATAAAGGATGAGATTATGGGAATGGAGAACAATCCTACGAAAATATTTAAAACACTAATTCTGTACAGTTTTAAAGGGTAAATTGTTTTATTTATTTTTTATTTTTTTTGGTACCGGGGATCGAACTCAGGACCTTGTGCTTTCGAGGCAGGCGCCGGAATCACCGAGCTAAATCCCCGGCCCAAGGGTAAATTGTTTTAAATGTGAACTATATCTCTCAATAAGGCTATTTAACAAAAACATCTAATTAACCAAATATAATTTGTAGGCCTTATTTGGAATCTGATACAAAACAAGTACAAAATAGTGTTCTTGAGACAACTGGGGAAAATCTAACTCAGTATTAGACGATGTTAAAGGATTACGGTTAATTCTGTTCAGAGTTAGGATGGATCTGCAATGTAAACGTTTAATTACTTAAAAATTTTTACGTTTATTGACTCCCAAGTACAAGGTCCTGAGTTTGATCCCTGCTACGAGAAAAAAAAAAGTTTAACATTTAGATTATTAGAAGTTATTGTCCATTGATAGAGAAAATTGAAGTACTTACAGATGAAGTGATACAATGAACTGAGATTTTCTTTTATTTTTTACATTTATTATTATTATTATTATTTTCTCCTTTTTTTTCAGACAGGGTCTCACTATGCATTCTAGGCTGGCCTGGAACTCACTATGTGGCCCAGGCTGGCCTCAAACTTTCATCCATCCTCTCGTGTCAGCCTTCTGAGTGCTGGAATTACAGGTATGTGTCACCCTAGCTTGAAAACTGCTTTTAAATGCTCAAGCAACAAAAAGGGGAAGAAGGGAAGGCTCTGTAAAGACTTGAACAACGTCTGATCATTCTGGAAAGTAATTCAGTCGGCAAAAGTTGTTAAGTATATTTCCTGTGGTTTTGGGGGAGGGGGTCTGAGCAGCAGAAGAATACTTAGGGCCTCCTCAAGAGACCCCAAGTCACATTGAATCAGGAGGAACACTGAATCAGGAGCACCTTAAACCTTATGACCATCATTAAACAACTTCATGGGCAAAAATGAGAGAGAACAAAATGGCACTGGTAAGAGGAGTCACTGATGCAAAGCCTTCACTGAGGCTACAGGACTATGGGCAGCACAGAGCTCTTGATCTTGCACACCAAGCTACACAGGGGCACACTTCACAGTGGCCACAGGGCAGTGGCTCCAATGCCATTCACAGAGAGAGACCTGCCTACAGGTGGTAAAAGCTCCCCAAAAGGCTCCACATCAAAATCCCAGCACACTGGCTGTTTTGATTACCAAGACCAAGTATGGAAAGTTCCTAAGCATGCACACAAAGGAAATCTGTCCATCTGCTTGAAGAAAATGGATCAGACTGTCAAACCTGATTGGAAGTTTTCTAACTAATCAAGCTCTGGCCAATGCCAAGGCCCTTCCTCTGCCTCCTTAAATCTTCCCACCTTTAAAGGGGAGCCACCTAAAGTCTTGCAGTTAGACCTGAATCCTCTTTCAAACCCTATGGCCAGCCTGTGAAGGACTGCCCTTTCTGAAGGCAATAATAACAATACATCCTCGATTCAACAAGTGAACAAACCACTCAGGTTCTTACTCTCCAAGATGCCCAGAAAGTTGCAAGTTTGCAGCAAATAAACTTCTCTCTCCCCAACTTAGCTTCTGCTCTAGCAGAATCAGTGGGATTGTTCTCCAGTCTGCTGCCGCTGGCTGTGTATTGGATGATCACATAATGCACACACCTAGCCCATCAAGGACTAGTGTAGGATAAAAACTGGGCTACTGGAGGCTTCCTATAAGTACATATTTACAGTCTTATTAAAAAAAATCTAAAAAATATTCTGTCCTTATATTGGTTTGTGATTGCTTTTAAATTCCCTCATACATGCTGCATTATGTGTAGTCCTTACAAGAAAGAGAACGTAAATTCCCAATCAGGGGCTCACACAGGAAGAAACCTTGGCCAACAGAAACAGCCATTCGGATAATAACAAGGACCATGCAGTAGCAGATGATTTTTTAGACATCCTAAGAAGCCACTGGAATCAGAAAAAAGGAATTTTACATTTAGTGCATTTAAGGGAACAGGACCTGGACTCAAATCCAGATGTTTCACTAAAATCTCATTTTCTTTTTTTTGGTACCGGGGATCGGACTCGGGTCCTTGCACTTGCGAGGCAGGAGGTGGAACCAATGAGCTAAATCCCCAGGCCACATTTTCTTTCTTTTTTAAAGATGACTTACAATTTTATTGTATTGTATATATTTGAAGGCATATCATATGATGCTTTGATACACACATACAGACTGAAGTTACTACAGTCAAGCAAATTAACACATCCCTTGTCTCGTGAAGTTACTATTTTGTGGTAAAATAAGCTAATATCTCGAAACAAATTTCCAGTACACAATATCATTAGAGTGCTCACACCTCAAGCTGGGCATCAGATCTCTAGACTCATTTATCCTACATAACTGAAACTCCGTATCCTTTGGTCTCCATCGCCCCATCCTCCCAACCCCTCCCTGGTAACCACCTTTCTACTGCTTCTATGTATTTCTGCTTATTTTTCTATTCCCCACTATAGTGAAAGCATGCAGGATTACACTGTGTCTGTTGTGCTGATTATAATGTCCCTGAAGTTCATCCACGTAGTCACAAATGGCAAAATCTCCTTAAAGCTAAACAGCACTCTATTGTACAGATAACAAAACCTCTCTTTCCTATGTAAAATTTAAATTGCCTGTGTAAGTAATTCCGACAGAGGTGTCCCAAAGATGTCTCATGGTCTGGAAATAAGTTACAGATATATGGAGAGGCTGCTGTCATTTGGGGAAATGTTAACCACTTCTTATCTGTCCCAGAGCTGCCACCTAGCAGCTGCATGACCTGAGGCACATCACCGTCTCTTTAAGCTTGTTTTATCACCTGAAAAGCAGAGAAGATTCTGGCTTAGGATTGTTACTCCTCCTATGAACTGATAATAAGTGATGTGCCCTCGTCTGTGAGGATCTGGGGCATCACACACACAGTGTGGTACAGAATCTGCTCAGAAGAGAGTGCAGGGAGAGATGCACCACGGACAGTGCCACCCATAGGACCCAGGAATGCTCAGGTTTTCTGACTTCACCCTTTATGGTGAATCACCTAAGAACTGACAGTAACACCTCAAACGTGGTATCACGTGAGGATCTCTAAGTGTGGTCCCAGGAACACTGGTACCAACACCATCTAGGAGCTTGCTAGAAATGCCATTTTTCAGGCTTGACCCCTGACACGCTGAGTAAGATGCTCTGGGAGTGAGTCCAGCAGTTGGCTCTAACAAGACCTCTAGATGGTGGGTTTGAATCTACAGTCAAAGAGCAACACATCTGTGTGACTGACAGCCTGACATGGGTAGTGCTGAGCTGGGAAATGTGTGAGGTGGCCAGAAAAGCTGAGGACTGAGTGAGACTGGCATGTATGTTAGTTCCCATGTGCGAGACAACAGAATACTAAGGGGTGTGTAATCCTGGGGTCCTGGATCCAGGTGCTGGCAGGATTTGCTCTGTTGCCTGCTGAAGCTGCAGGGTTCAGAAGGGAGGTGGAAACCTGTGTTGTCCTCCCACAGCTGAAGAGCAAGCTGGCCAAATAACCAGTGAAGCATCTTTTGTAAGAGGCTTGACCCCATCAAGGAGGGAGGTGTTTTCAGAGCCTAATGGCTGCCTGAAGGTCCACTGGTTACTACTATCGCCTGGGCAATGTGTGACTTTTGGAGGGGACACATTCTAACCACAGCAGCCTGGCACAAACATCGGAGTTGGGTCTATATACTTATTGTAGGTGCACAGTGGTTCTGTTATCCTGAACCAGTCCAAATACCCTTTGATATAAGCAGGAGCCACTAGGCATTAGGAGGCAGTGCTGGGAGGAAGCAGTGAAAGTGCCACCAACTGATTGTCACAACCCCAAACTGGTAGGAGAGCTCTGGGCTGTGAGGACCACCGGACAGAACCAACAAGGAAATCAGTGCAGACCAGGGCACAAATGACCTTTGAACCTGCATTTTAATTTAATTTAGAGAGGTAAATTAAAGGGAAGACACAGCAGAGGAAAAACAAAAGCTGTAATGCCTGCTTCCCTGTTCATTTGAAAACAGACTGGCTACAGCCCAATTACTCTGACAAAAGCACACAGAGGGTGAGTTCCAAAGGGGGAAGATGTGTTTGAACAGATGCCAGGTGGAAAACTAACTCGAGACCTCCTACAGAGTCAAGAGCTTTGCTTGTTGACAGTAGAATTATCTCGAGTTTGTAGGGGAAATTTCCCAAGAATACTCTAAAGTCTTTCACAACATAGATTTATATCCTGTGTTGCTTTGTTTTCTTAGTAAAATACATCCCAGGAATGCTCACATATAGGAAGTGGGCACCAGTCTTCAAGGATAAGGGGCTTTCTTGACCTGTCACCTGCCTGCCACCACTGGGCCTTTCCTTCCTGTAACAGGCAGAGGAATGCAACTTTTTGCCTGGCCTTGAATACCATTGAGCTTTTCCTTCACATATGTTATACATCCAACCTCAGTGAGTCCAAGCTCCTATCTCAGGGCCAGACTATGTGAAACTGTCTTTCAAAGAGATATGTTAACTGCAAAACACTTCAGATTACAGAAAAGTATATACCTCGTAATTTATATACCCACCACCAAGGAGAAATCCTGTTCATAGGGTACTATATTTGCTTTCTAATTGCTCTCTCCCCTTCTATTAAACACAGATACAAGTCTCTTCTTTGTCTGATGGCAGGTATTTTCTTGAAGTTACTTTCAATGAATATTTTAATGTTCCTGCATGTTCTTGTATCTACGAACAATAATACATCCTGTTGCTCTTTGTATATTTTTAAATACAGAGATGCATATTCTAAAATGTCTTGTTTCCTCTGTAAAGTACACTGGTGGTGTCATATATTTCAAGGTATGTCAATTTGATATAGACATAAGATTCTATGTCTACGTCTATGCTGCTTTTGCATTTTCTGGATTACTTATTAGGCTGAATATCTTTTCATACTTCAGAATCCAATGGATCTTCCTCTTTTCTAAAGTGCTTTTTGACATTCTTGTGATCTTTTTCTTAGATTTGTCTTCGTTAAAATCTTCGGGATATGAATTTGTCCTTGGTAGCATACATTATACATACACAAATTTCTTCTTCCCGGCTGAAGCCTCACACTTCACTTGCTGACATCTTTTGCCTAATAAAATATTTTAATTTTAATAAAGGTAGGTTTAACAATCTTTTGAATCACTACTATATTACCCTGGGGCAATGGTGTTTATTATAGTTTCACAAATTATCATCGTTGCCTTCCATATATCTTCATTTAACGTTGGCCTTTAATTTGTATTCAATTTTTTTTTTTTTGTACCGGGGATCAAATTCGGATGCTTGCTTGCAAGGCAGGTGGTGGAACCACTGAGCTAAAGCCCCGGCCCTGCATTAATTTTTGTTTTTTTGGTACCGGGGATTGAACTTGGGTTCTTGCGCTTGCGCAGCAGGCGGCGGAACCACTGAGTTAAACCCCCGGCCCTGTATTAATTTTTAATAGCATTATTGAGATGCCTATATTAACAATGTTTTCTTATTACTAAAAGAGATTTTTATTGAAATTGAACTGAATCTATAGATAAATTTGGGTAGAACTGTTTTATCTGCTATCAAGTCTTCCTATTCATTAACACAGTGAATCACTATTCAGATCTTTTATGCTCATCCATAAACTTATATTGTTTTATTGGACAGATCTTGGGGATCAGTAGACAGTTTTGTTTTTAGGTATATCACATTTTTTGTTCCTATTATAAAAAGTATCTTCCTTTTTTCAATTACATTTTCCATCTGTTGATTGTATCTGGGATTGCCACTTGATGTTACATTTGATCTTTTTTCTAGAAACCTTGCTTAAATTCTTAATTCTGAAAGGTTCTTTGTAGACGGAGTAGATTACCTCCACAGACAATCCTACCACCTGCAATGTGACAGTTTGTTTTTCCCATCCTGATGCCGCTGATCTCTCTTTCTTCATTGGACTTGTAAGAACATTTGGTATTGTTGACAGAGAGCACTGACTGCACCTGCCTCCTTCCTGACATTAATGGAAACGCTTCCACTATGAAATTATCACACTCCATACAGATATTCCCGTGTAGACTGAATAAGTTTCCCTGTATTCCTCCTGTGTCCTGAACTTTATTTTTTCCATTATTTTATCAAATTCTTTCTCTCCAATAATTCAGAAAAACCATATAGTCACACATTTTATATTCTACACACTTTCTAATGTTAAAAAGCTCAAATATTGTCTTCTTCATAGTGTTCCTTGCCTACCTATCCTAAAATAGCAAATTTTTCTCTAAAATATACAGAGTCCCAAATCTGTTTCTGCTTTTTTTTATCTTGCCATTCATTATTAGTTAATGTATCATGTATTTTACTATTACTTTGATTTGTCTCTCTGTGCTAGAATATAGAGTTCATGAGGAAAGAATGTTTGTTGTTCATGCTGTATCACCAGTGATATTCATATATCATTTGGTATATGAATCCTGGAAGAAATTGTAGTTATAACTTGCATAGAAAACATAAACATTCATATTGGGCTTTGTTAATATATTAACTTTTGTAGAGAACACATCTAAATTCAGTTTAAAAAACTTTATAAGGGCCGGGGATTTAGCTCAGTGGTTCCACCACCTGCCTCAGAAGTGCAAGGTCCTGAGTTCAATCCCTGGAACAAAAAAAAAAAAAGAAAAGAAAAAAACACAAAAGTTTATAAGATCTGTAGCTAGTTTTGGTATTATAATTTCGCTGAATTCAAATAAAGGTGATGAGCTTTTTGATCTATTCTCTGAAACAATCCAATTTTTTGTTTAGCTTTCTGATGGTGTATTTTAACTTGTCAAGACAGTATCTTTCAAGATTATACATTTATTCAGATTTCATAATTATTCATTTTGTCTAAACTATTTTTTTGCTCCAAGTTTTCATCACATTCTGTTTTGAAAAATATTTTTATCTTCAGTTTTGTTCCACTGTCATTATTAATAATTATGTCTTTTTTTTCTTGATCAAGCTTTTCCAAGCTTTACATAGGTTTATTGATTTTTCAAACCATTTTTTTGTTATTATTTCTGCCGGTGGTTGCTATTTCATTATTTTATCTCAAAAATTTTCTTTCTTACACCAATGTTTCCAAGAGTTCCACATAATCTCTGTTCCAACCGGTTTAGTATTTCTTTTTTAATATTTAGATCTTTAATCCATTTTGATTTTAGCTGAGTGCATGGTGAGAGATATAGCTCTAGTTTTAGTCTCTGGCAAGTTGAAACCCAATTTTTCCAGCTCCATTTATTAAAGAGGCTATCTTTCCTCCAGTGAGGGTGTTTGGCTTCTTTGCTGAAGATGAGGGGGCTGAGTGTCTGGAGTTGTTTCTGCATCTTCTAATCTGTTCCACTGGTCCTCAGGTCTGTTTCTTTGACAGTACCATGCTGTTTTTATCACAGCAGCATTGTAGTATAGTTTCAAGTTGGGGATTTTGATACCCGCTGCCATGTCTCTGTTGCCCAGAATTGCTTTTGCTATTCTAGGTCTCTTCGTGTTTCAAATGAATTTTTAGATTGTTTTCTCAGGGTTCCTGAAGTATGCTGCTGGGATTTCAATTGGGATTGCATTGAATCTATATAGCAGTTTTGGAAGTATGGCCATTTTCATTATGTTGATTCTTCCTATCCAGGAGCAGGGGATATCTTTCTATTTTCTGATATCATCTTCAATCTCTCTTTTCAGTGTGCTAGTTTTCAGAGAAGAGCTTTTGATTTCTTTTGTTAGGTTGATTCCTAGGTATTTCTGTTTTTTTGGATGCTATTAGAAAGGAATTGTTTGCCCTATTTCTCTCTGAGAGTCTGTTGTTTGTGTAGAGGAAAGCTATTGGTTTTTGTGTGTTGACCTTGTATCTGGCTACTTTACTGAATCTGGTTATTAAGTCTAGAAGACTTTTGGTGGCGTTGTTGGGGTCTTCTATATAGAGTATCATGTCATGTGCAAGTAATGACAATTTGACTTCTTCATTTTCTATCTTTATTCCTTTTATTTCTTTCTCCTGTCTGATTGCTGTGGCTAATGTTTCCAAAACTGTATCGAACAGGAGTGGTGATAGTGGACGTCCTTGTCTTGTTCCTGATTTTAGTGTGAAGGATTTCAGTTTTTGACCATTTAGAATGGTACTGGCTGGTTTTTCATAGATGGCTTTTATCAGACTGAGGTAGAGACCATCTGTTCCAATTTTTTGTAGGGTTTTTATCATAAATGCATGTTGGACTTTGTCAAAAGCTTTTTCTACATCTATTGAGATGATCATATGGTTTTTGTCCTTGGCTCCATTGATATAGTGTATTACATTTATTGATTTGTGTATGTTGAACCATCACTGCATCCCTGTGAACTAACACAATCAATCAACAAGTGGGATCTCTTCTTATTAAAAAGCTTCTCCACAGCAAGAGAAACCACCAGCAGTGTGAAGAGACAATGTGGGAAAATAATTTTCACCTGCTGTTCCTCAGACAAAGGTGTACTGTCTAGAATATATAAAGAACATAAAAAATTCAGACCTCCCAAATTTAAAAACCCAATCCAAAAAATGGGCATCTGAAATGAACAGACATTTCTCACACAAAGAAGTAGAAACAGCAAATAAACATATGAAAAAATGAAGAATTAAAAGAATCATACCACAGTGATATATGTGCACCCATGTTCATAGCAGCACAATTTGTAATAGCTAAAACTTGGAAGCAGCCCAAGTGCCCATCCACTGGAGAATGGATAAAGAAAATGTGGGGTTTTTTACAAAATGGAGTACTACTCAGCCATAAAAAGGAGAAATTAGAGACATTTATAGCTAAATGGATGCACATTGAGGCAATACTCTTAAGTGAAATAAATAGGACACACGTGTAAATACCGAATAGCTTCTATAGTGTGAGAAACTAAAAGTGTAAATAAGGACTAAAATGTATAACAGATAATGTGAAATAGGAAAAAAAGAGGGAAAGGGGAAGGGGATGGGACGGGTAGAGGAAAGGACAGAAGGGAATGGAATTAATATGAGAAAAGGAAAAAACGGAAAAAAGTCTTTGTAAATAGAGAGGGGTGGAGGGGTTGAAGGGAGGGCAGGGGAAGGGGGAAAATATAAGAACCAAGGGAGATTATGTATAGGTGCAAATTTCCAACAATGAATGTCATTATATTGTATGCCTAAAATGTACCAAGAAAATCAATTTTTAAAAAATTTTCTTTCTTCTCTTCTGCTCTTGTTATGCTAATCACTCCCTGTGATGGGGCTGCAAGACTACAACACTAAAACTGTACATCAGAAGTTTTTCTAATACTGCTTTTTTCTTTTACATACATTTAAATCAATGCTAGGTGCATTTACAGGTTCACAATTATTCTATCATCCTCACGAATCAGTCCTCCATGTTTATACTTCTAATTATGCTTTTTCTTAAAGTCTGTATTTAGTGTCACCTCAAATATGGTGTCTTCAGCTTTAACTATTCACATGTTTATTTGCTGCACAGACCGTGAATCCACAAACAGCAAAGAACCAGTATACAACATCTCTCTGTGTCGTCCATATGCCCAGCGTAGCCGCACAACATGTGCAAGTCCTCCCTGTGTTAAAGAGGAACACACGCCATGTCTTCTCAACACGTTTTCTGAATGCAGAGGACTGTAACAAACATACCTGATTATTAGATTATCTGCTGTATTTCTTTCATGCTTCAGTAAAATATCTCTTTCTGGGACTCTTAGGTGAACCAAGGAAAAATGTCATGCAGATGAAGCACAGTGGACCCAAACTGGGAGGCCTGGCTTTCTTCTGGCTCCCTGCTACTAACAGTCGTCGACTTTCTCTTTGTCTCCGTCTCTTCATCTAGCACCTATTTTCCCCTCTGTGGAGTACAGAGGGTATATTATGTAACTCTTAAACCCCTGAACACTAAGTCTTTTTGCCTCTAATTGTCACTTTTCTAAGTCAGGACTTTCACTACGATGATACTGAGTTTAGAAATCACTGAAGAGTCTAGATAAAGTTGAAAAAGAATGTCATAAAAATGTCCCTTTTACACTAATATTGAACAAAAATGCTAAACAATTATTTTAAAAAATTGAAAGAAATAGACTTATTAAACACACCCCTACATACTTCATTTATCTACTATGTGAGTGAAATTTCTATGTTTTGTCTAGCTCTGGCACAAGCTCTTCTCATTATTGTTCTTCCTTGTTATTTTTTAAACTCCGAATTGTTCAGGTGTGGCACAAATAGAGGCTGCAGAACAGAGCCCTGACAGTCACCATGGGAAGTTTAGGCAAAAACAGGATCTGCCAGCCAACTTATAAACCAGGGTACTGTGGCCTGCCTGGCTCACTTTAATTAAGAGAAGACTTAGCTCCTTGAGAAGTTTCACCTGTACAGTACGAGCAAGAACAGGCACAATTAAATATCTACATTAAACGGTAATGCTTCATTACCTAGACTAGATTTGGTCTAATTAAAAGGTAAATCAAATTCCTGAAGAAAATAACTGCCACCAGGCACAATAAACTTATTTTAATTTAGAATCCAAGTAAGGTTAAGGGCACACGTTGCGTTGGAGGCATGGGCTTCATTTTTTAATCGTAGGGAAGAAAAATTGGTGCAGTACAACAGCTTAAACTTCTGCTATCGGAGATGGACGAGAAGGACGTTTTTATTGGAGTGTGAGTACTCAGCGTAAAACAGGACCATAAATGGCAGTGGACATTCTTAAGACCAATATGAATGCTCTGAGATTAATTTCTAATCTCTATACAAGCGGTCAGCAGCACAGTGACATTCGCCATGATTTGGTAGGTACAACTGATGACAACAGAAGAGAGACCCAAGAATTTTGTGATCACTTATTTAAGGACCTTTCTAATCTTGGCCCAGGCTGAGAGGCCAGTGAAAGGGGCCATGCTATCTTGGAAGTAGAAATGTCTTTGAAAGTAGTCAAGCTCAGGGCTGAAAGTCAGAAGTTGTGTGCAGAAAAAGTCTTGAAGTAACTGAACAAGCTGCCCCTCTGTTTTATCTTTTACAAAATCCTGCTTTCTCTGTTCACAAGATTAGAAGCCCCTCCACCAGGCCACATCCAGTTGCAACTATGAATGCCTAAAACTAGGGAACCATTTGATTGTAAGTGTTTTGGCTTAGAAAGTACCTTCCCTCCCTCTATTTTCTCCTATTCCTCAGTCACTTTAGAAACAGAAGCAAAAGGTTGCTTCCTCCAAGGCCTAATGAGCTCTGGGTGTTTATTCATCAGTATCTGCAGCCATAATCCTCAGGTTTATGAGATCAGATGTACCTGAGGGACCAGCTCTGAGGGTCCAAGATGGGAATATGAGAAGTACGAAAAGAACACATATGTACTGTTTAGCGAGGGGTCTGCAGGGGCCCAGAACACAAAGGCAAGCTCCGGAGGCTCCTACGGAAGGAAGCCAGACCAGGCATTAGAAAAGGCCCCAAGAAACACCTGGCCATGTGACTTGTGTGAGAACACCGAACAGAGTGGGTGACAGGAACTGATCAAAGCCGCTTAACAGTCAAGGTCACTTGACAGGCGTGTGTACTGTAGCATAAAACATCACTGTGGACAGTTTCCTGGGGTTCACTAACCCATGGATAAAGCTTTCGGTTTTATTCTTTTAACAACCTCAGTTCAGACCAAACAGTATGTTGGCTAGGACAAAAGTCAGGTTTCTTGTTACTGAGACCCACAACTTGGTTCCCAATATTTTCCACCAATACGAAAGTGGGTTCAAGGGTCACATAAGCCTTTGCCTTACCCTTTCCTCTCAACGCTCCCTCACAGAAGACTCTGCCTCAATCTATCTCGTATTAGATGCAGCCTCAAGAAACACTCAAGTTCTCTACCTTTCAGCCAGCATTCATATTAGGTGCCCACTTGCAACCTTGCAGGTTGCAAGCTAGGGGACAGTGTGACATTGACCATAGTGAGACTGAGAGCCCGCCCTCCCTCCCTCCCTCCATTCCTTCCCCCCTCCCCTCTCCCCCTTCTCTCGTTCTTTTCTTTTCTCCCCCACCCCATTCATACTAAGTGGCAACCAAGAGAAAAAAGAGGACATAAAGAAAGAAAAGGAATATTACCGGGGGAAGGTATACATAATACCATAATACCCTTGCAAAAGGCCAGATCAAAAAGAGGGAAAGACCAACTCAGAAAAAAAGCAGCCTACTAGTGGCTGGGAATGTCCGAAGAATTTCCAGGAAACTCAATCTCATGGCCCATGCTCTGTGGATCCTGAGGAAACAGAAGGGCCAGCTCTCTCATGAAATCTCAGGGTCTAGAGCCAGGAAAATACATCCCCATTATTTTATAAAAGAGAACCAAGGACCACATGGAGGAAAAGAACAGAGCGAGTATTTCCCCTGCACATCACACTTCAAAGCAACAGAATTCATAAGATTGTAATAAAGCATGTAAGCCTCTTTCATGCTATGCTGCTCTAACACAGGAATCCTACCAACCATGTGCAAGACCCCAGGTTTGATCCCTAACACTGTAAGAAGTGAAACCAACAACAGAACCTGCCAAAAATTATCAGAAGTGTCCTAGTATGAAGGGGCAATGTGCTAATGGGCAGAGGTGCACAAAAGTGAGCTCAAGTCCACAGACTTCAGGACAGGCTGGACAACAGCCCGTGGGGTGCCACAGACACTCTGGTAGAGAGAAAATCATCCAGTGCTAGAACTCAGAAACTGCTTCCAGAAACTACCTTTACAGTCACTCCAACAATGAATTTCTACGCTTCTTGCTTTCCCTGCAAAACACAAATTTGGTGATATACTCAAACTGAATGAAAGCCAACATTCTCACAACGGATTGAGATCAGTGTGTGTATATTTGGGCACCTTGCTCAAAAATAAACAGGTGAAGGCTTACAGTATGCACGTGGGCCTAGGTTCCATCCCCAGAACCACAAAAAACCCCAGAAAATACACAAAAAGAAAAGAGCAGGAGAGAAAAGAGAAAAATAAAAGGTCATTTACTCTAAGAATCCAGGCTTGTGTTTATGCTCCACGTGAGGTCCAAATTGTATCTGGGCTTGAAATCCACCAAACTCGCAGGCTTTCTCAAAAGAGACGGGGTGGGAGCCGTTCAGGATGTCATCCCGAGCCTGAAACACACGAGGAAGGAACAGCCTCAGGGGTTTGGGGGACAATGTCTCTCCCCACAGACATGGCCCAGCCCAGCACATGCATGCTACAGAGCTGAGGACAGGTGCAGATGTGCTAAGATTGCAAGGGGTGGCAGATACTCCGCAGAGCAGGGTCAAATGGCCCAGGGCTGGAACACATGCAGGTGGTCTGGCATCCCAAAGGGAAAGTGTGCTGATAATCTAGGGAGGCAGAAGCAATTATAAAACATAAAGAGGTAAAGGAAAATCCTCATGAAATGACGAGATTCATATAATCTGAAACAGAAATAGTTTCTTTTTTATACACATAAACCATTAAGTTAACGGAAAAAACAGAAGTAAAACCAACCTAACCCCCATTGCAAAGTAAAGACTAAAGTATTATAAGGAGAGAAGGAGAGAGATGGATGCACACAGAGAGAAAAGAATTCCATACCCAAGATAGCTGAGGGAAGGACAAGCAATGTACAGTCCTAGAACCTTTGCTGTCTGAAGTCCTTCTGGTTTACAACCCAGTTGGTGCCATTGCTATTTATCCCTTTCCTTTTTGTCTTTCTTTTCTCTAAAACACACCCAGACCACTCTTACACAGACACTCATAGCCATCACCTTGGGCCTGAAACTCATAAGCATCTTCTCCTGCCCTGCCATCTCCTTCCCTTCCAGCTTCATTCCATACCATTTCTTCTACCCACTAACTTGGGGGTCAGCAAACATTCCCTCTAAAAGGCCAATCGGTAAACATTTCAGACCTTCAGGGCCATTAGGTCTGTGTGCCAACTACTGGATCACAAAATATATAAACAATTATATAACATGTAAGGGGATTTACCAATATATAATACATAAATAAAGGACTTACTATCAAAAACAGTGGAAGGCATGGTTGCCGTTTGCAATTCTTGTATTATTTCTATGGGCAGGGAAGTAGATAGATGGAGGGGAGGAGGAAAGGAAGTTTAGGTGAAAGAAGATGTGAGAAATATAGACTGTTTTCGTTGAGCCAAAAGTAACCTTAGGGACAATCCAGTGCCAAGCCCACATCTTACATACTGGGAAACTACAAACTCAGATGTGTTAAATGGTCTGTCTGAATTTAAACAATTAGTTAATGGTAAAGACATAAAAGGTTATTGTGAAGAAAGCTTCCCGTTAATGGGAAATAATGGTTTTTTACTGATATTTTATGGTATTCTAAGGTGCTAGCTAATAAAGCTGTAGTGTCTTTGATATTTAGGAAGGCAGACAGAGTCCCAGAGAGGACCCCTCTCAATGGCCAGTGGTTCATGTCCAATGCCAACCTGCACTACCACCAGATAGGAGGAGCCTCGGGACGCACTCCCTGGACAAGAATGCTGTGAATAGTGTGGGAGATGCAGCCAGGAGCCTCCTGCACACTCCCCAATGTCAGTGTCAGTGTCTGACTACAGTGAAGGCCATACCTGGACATAAAGCAAGTTCAGCTGCACAGGGTCTCTGGAGTCCACATTCTGATCAGAGTAGAAGAACTTTCGTCTGAGCAGTAACGTCTCGTTTTCATCTACTCCTTGTTCTCTGAACGTTCGGCTGTGATCCAGCCAATTTACTGCAACACAAGACGCAGGAGAGAACTATGTTTGCTTCTCCTCTTAATTGAAAGGAATTTAACAAAACAGCAGTGTGACACAGATGCAGATTTCTCTGATGCTGACAGTCACAGTTACTTCTTATATTAAAACTGTGCCTTTTCACTTTGAAAAATAATTTGTAATCTACCATATGAGCAACAAAGAGGTAAAGGAAGGACAAAATTCCCAGCCATTCCTAAAGTTAGTGGACCTTCCACAGTGAATTGATAACATGTCCCCTCTTCCCCAGAAGGTAAGAATAAGGAAATCAGTATTGCTAAAACGAAATTGGAATTTTCCATAAAATCAACAGCAGATACTCGAGTCTCATCAAGTGAAATAATTCAGAGATACTGAACATAATAAGTTACCTCTGACCTCAAGTGGAAAAGTGGAAGAAAATTAAAGTCGTGGGGAATACAAGGGGGAGGGTTGAAAGGAGGAGAGGAGAGACTGGCCCTCATCCATGGACCAGCTGAATCTCAGCCATTCTATGAATATCGCCCTCACCTCTGGGTGCACAGACATGGACTGCTCCTTGCACACTTTGCAGAGCACTCTATCCTCCACTCCTCTCCGGGCTGCACACACGCACACTGTGGGTAAGTACTTATGATCCACCGCACTACGTCCTAAGCAGCTTCAGTACACACAATGTGGCTGACAGCCCTTCTCTCCTGTAGTGTCTGGGACAGTCTTGGGCACACATTAATAAATCCTTGGGATGTGTATAGTAAAGTCTCTTGGAAAGAAGTAGGTAACTGAAAAATCTAATGAGGCAGAAAGCAAAGGGACTAGAGAAGGAGTCAAGAGGAATGTCAGACCCACCAAAGATCAATAAACATAGTGACAATGATGATGTCATCCCAGTGCTACAGCAGGAGCAAGGAGAGGGGAGGCCTGAGCAGACTGGGGGATGAATCAAGTCCCACTGAGGAGGAGGGGCAGCAAGGTGCACACGACAGAGGTACTGGGGCGCATGGGGCTATATTCTTTTCCATATGTTAACTGTGTGGCTGTGGAAAGTGACTTCCCTATGACAGAAGCTTATTGCCAGTTTTAGCCTCTGACAGATGCAGGCAATGGTAACCCATGGCTGTTAGCATCCACCCACCAAGGACAAAAGAAACAGCTTCCTGATGGGAGCATGCAGCACCTCTGAAGGAGTCTTCATTAAACACACACACAACACACGCAGACACACATAAATCTAAGCAACCTCTATACATAAGAATTAAAAGGGAAAGAGGGCCATGTTACAATGACACCAAGGTATGCAATCACCAAAACCCACAGTGTAGGACATGCTATGCAACCAACAGTCTGGTTTCTTCACATACACAAATCTTGAGGGAAAAAAATAGAAGAGATGGAGAAGAAACATACTTAGTTAAAACAGCATGTCATCCAACCCTATTTGCACTCCAGTTCAACTATTAAAAGAATTTGTAGGAGATGATGGAGAAAATGTGAACACAATTTACATGTGTAATATTAAAGGAAATTTTTTTAGGGAAATAGTATTACTATTATATTTTATTTTTCTAGATGTTTTTCATCTTTTAGTGACATAAACCAAAACATTTACAGATTTAAAGAACCCAAAAGCCCGCTCTGGGTCACAAGGGTGGTGAGAAAGGACGGAGGCTCAGCAGAGGCCGGGAGCCAGGACGGCACACCCTCCCCCACACTCACAGTCATCATCTGTGTGAAGCTTGGCCTTCAGCTTCTCCATCTTCCTCTCATCCCGTAACAACGTCCTGTCCTTTTTGAGTGTGCCTGTTCCTTCCTCTTTCTTCTCTTCAGTAGTTTCTTGGATTAAAGAATATTCTTCATAATTTGTTATTCCTAAAAATAGAAATTAGGTTATCATTACTGTCAACTCCTTCCACTCGGGGCCTGGGATACTGCAACGAGCCTATTTTGGCAAAGGATGGAAAGAGGCTTTCCTGGTGTGAGGAAAGGGAGGCCACATGCCACGTAACTCCGACACAAACAAAAGGCCTTCAGCTAGGTAAGTCACATTCACAATGCCATGTGCAATTCTCTACTAATTTTTGAGAAACAAGAACAAACCAGATACCATGAAGAGGAAGGCAAGAGGATATCCAGTAAGAAGTATCTCAAAGAACTCAGCTCCTTTTGCATGAAGAAGAAACTAAGATAGGCAAGGCCACTTTTTTCAAGTATTTGAAGGCCTTCATGTGAGAAGGAGGCAAAGTTGTCCCCTGGGGAGACTAACAGAAGCTACAAGAAGAAAAATCTGCCCAACAGTTGGTCACACAAACTGTCACCATGGTATTTAGGGAGATTCTGGACATCAATGCGGGGTAGGGGGGCTGAGTTACACACATTTTAAAAATTCCTCTCAAATGAAAATATCTGTTATTTTCTGAAAGAGAAACAAAAGCTCTCAATGATGACCCAGTGAGAAGTGTGAGTGTTTACGATGCCATGAGTAGATTGTCAAATCAGGACAGTGGACCTACTCTCTTAGGACTGCTCGGAACAAAACTATGTAGACACCAGATAGAGTGGATAAAAAGAGGAGGCATGTCATTCAAAACAAAGCAAAAATGGAACTGGGGCGTGTGACTGCTCACCTATCCTGCTACAGATGGTCACCAGGAGCTCCCCCACCGTCTTGGAGTCATCCACCATCACCGTCTTCACAGATCCATCCAGCATCCGGATTTTCTGAGGCCTCTGTTTCTTTTTGTATTCCAAAATGTCCTAGAACACAAACCATACACATATTTTACACACAAGAGAAAACAGGTAACAAACCTGGACATTTTTCTTTAAAATCAGCAGGTGCTGATTTCCTCATCCTTCCAAAATTTCTTTAAAATCTTTCTTAGGAAGAAAGGAGCTTCCTTCATTATTATAGCAGCTTCTGTACTACAGGATCTCCAGGCCCCAGTAACTGCTTTGATAAAGATTCTTCAAAATATTACAGTGAAATTGCACCCTCCCCAAACAAGAAAGGAGCTCAATGATCGAAAATTACCCTGGAAACAATAGTAAAAGAGGCAGAAACCCTCATGGAGGCTGCGAAAGGCTGCATCAGTGAGAACTGGCAGAGGAAAAGGCCTCCATGCCTTTTTTTGTTTGTTTGTTTTTGGGACCGGGGATGGAACTCGGGACCTTGTGCTTGCGTGGCAGGGGCCAGAACCACTGAGCTAAATCCCCGGCTCTCCACGCCTTTTTAAAAGATAGCAGTGTCCATATGCAATTATCTGTACTCTGCCATGAGCAGTTTTTACTATCTATACATAGAAAATGACAATCTGTAAAATTTATCCTCAAAATGCTTATTTACCAGACATACATATATGCATACAAATAACAGTCATGAAACTGCCTCCACTGTCTCCACAATTCCTCGCAGTGGAGGCATATCACAATGGGTGTGGTGTTCTGCAATGGAACATGAGCAAGACCACACAGCAGGGATTAAGTTTGGAAGTTATTTTTAATAAGAGGCCTCTTTTTTAATTATACTTCTTCAAAACAACTATGGAGGGAACATTAATTAAAATTAATTAATCAAATCTTTCACTCTTGCTCTGTGAAATCCGATAGATCCAACTCATCCAATCGGCCAAAAGACCCTGTGTCTTGGAAGTTAGGCTGGATACAATGGTTAACGCAATATTTCTCCTCATATCCATTAACAACCATTTTAGTTTTGTTACTATTGCTAATAGTTATTAAGATCACATCCCCTATTTGAAATTTCTTTTCAAAAACAAAATGCTGGGCCGGGAATGTAGCTTAGTGGTTCCGGTGCCTGCCTGGCAAGTTCAAGGTCCTGAGTTCGATCCCTGGTACCAAAACAAACAAACACAAAATGCTAATTAATGTTTGGTCTCAGATTCTTTTTCGAATTACCTTTCATTTTCCCTCTCATTCTCATCTGACTTTCCATCAGGAATACACTTATCTCCTCACAGAATATGCCTGTACCTTGTCTCGTGAGTACCTCATCCAACATGACATGGAAAAATTGCTTAAAATACCCCAAACTGCATCAATTTCAAGAATTTAGATTGCTGGCGTTTTCTTACCACTGGACAGTACATTAATGGGAACTACTGATAAAATTCCCTTGAATCAAAACAGTGGAGTGATGTTGGCTTCCACAGACCCAAGAACAAAGCAATGAGGATATTAAGTCAGACCAGCAGCCTACCCCATTTCGCAACATGTAGTAATCCAGTGTTCTGCCTGCTTCCAGCCAAATTCCTTTCCTGGGATCTTCATCCGAAAGAAACAGCCCATAGTCAGAAGCTGGAACATAAAGAAAAAGACAGAAAGGAGGCAAAGTTTGGCAAGGCCATTCCTGGCTTCCTGGCCCTGAGCCTGCCCCCACAGCAAGCCTGTAGTGTCCTTCACCAGACAGGTGTTTCCTGCTGAGCCCACAAGCGGCTGACAGCAGCAGAGCAGGTAGGGAGGAGGAGACCTGAGCTGCAGAAGCAACAGCCACAAAATTGGTGCATCTTTCTGAGGATGCATGGGTTAGAGTTGTGTCTGAAAGTGAGGGTACCACAGGAATAAATTAGTCCAAATTTCTTTCCACCTGAATTTGAGTTTGTTCTCTAGGCCTTGCCATAAAAATCAAGCCAAAAAGCTGGGCGCGCTGGCACATGGCTGGGAATCCCAGTACTGTAGGAGGCTGAGGCAAGAGGATGGCAAGTTTGAGCCCAACCTGGGTAAATCACCAAATTTGCAAGACACTGTCTCCAAGTGAAAAATAAAAATAAATAAAGAACTGGGAATGTAGCTTAGTGTGCATACCCGGGGTTCAATCCCTACTACTGCAAAAGAACTTGGACAAAAAAACCAAAACAAAACAAAAACCAAAACCCACAACTGAGAAACTTAAGCACAAGGCTATTTGGGGACAGAGCAGGTGGGGGCTTTATACCTCGAAGGATTCAGCATAATACATCATCAGATTGGTAGGAGTTCCTCGTGAGAGGAAGTCCTTGCTTCCCATTTTCAACAAATTAGGAAAATACTTGGAAAATTAAACTCTGTGTTCTCCATAGAAATTCCTATTCTACCTAGGAATTCCAGGGGAGCAGGGAGTGGGGGCAGGAGGGAAACAGAGTCATGGCCCATCTGCACTTCTCTCCTCCTTAATGCCTTAACGTACAAACCAGAGACCCAAGGAAGGGTCTGAGCAACTGCTGCTTCTCAGCAAAGCTTCAAGGTCTTTAAAGGTTTACTCACACCCTCATCAGAGTTTACAGCAAGCTAGCCCAAAGAAATTTTGTAAAAAATCTGAAAGAAAATAACAAAACAGTAAGTTAAAAGTAAAGATAACAGAAGTAAACTGGACAGCCAAATCTTGGAGAAGGTGATTCTTTTTTCTTTTTTTGAGACAGGGTCTCGCTATGCAGTTCAGGCTGGCCTCGAACTCACTATGAAGCCCGGGCTGGCCTCCAACTTGTAGCAATCCTCCTGCCTCAGCCTCCCAAGTGCTGGAATTATAGGTGTGTGCCACCATGCCTGGCTAGTAAGCTGATTTTTAATGCTTCAATTTTTAAACTGAGTTTTACCCACTTTTACACTAAAGGTTTATCCATTTAAAAGTGATTCCTGTTTCTTAACCGTCAGATAAATCCCTGAATAAGGGAAGGAAATGTAGAGAGGAGACAAAGGGAAAGGGAAAATCAACTGTATAGTATATGAATGGCTTTTGTTTAAACTTGGATTAACAGGAGTCAGTAGTTTAATTAAACACAAAACAAAACATATAACATGCTCCCTGTGTTTTTCTAAGATTTGAGATAAAATTTATAAAGCTCCTTCAAAGGGCTTGCAGTGTAACACTTGCTTCAGGTCCTGATCATGATCAAAAGTGACCAGGCATGGGACACACATAACCAACATGTGCCAGGGCAGGTCCTCTGCACTTTACTGAGTAAATGGGATATGGATGTATGTCAAAAAGTGGTTCACAAACTGCAGCACATAATGGTGACATATGGGAAGGGCAGGGTGACGACATATCCATGCTGATTGATGACTTGGGGTTCACATGGCCGTCGTCACCACAGGGCTCAGAAGGGAAACAAGGTGCACCCAGCCTAAACGATATCGTATTTAAAACACTCAGGCTGCTAGGCATATGCGCCACTCTGAGCCTCCATCCCTTCTGCTGCACAGTGAAGAACACATCAGGCAACAGAGACCCACCTTGCCCCATTTGGGCCTCAGGTACCCGTTCCCGAATAACTCGACAGGCGTCGTACACGGCTGTAGATGGTTCAAACTGCATGGTCTTCACCACATTGCAGTGGCGGACGCAGATCTTTAAGGACAGTGCCACCATTTTCCTAGATGATTGGTAGGGTCTCACTTAGAATGTCTGGAAAACACAAAGAAATAACTCTGAAATTCACAGTAATTATTTGTCTTGAGGAAAGAAATTCTACAGACTCTCAAATCAACTTTAAAAATCATATACTATTCAGGATGCTCCACTGTAAAGTCATTCTGACAACCGCCTATATTCTGCAAACATTTTGTCTACGAAAACATTTTTTAAAAACTTTATTAATACATTTTATAGTACATAATGATTACACTCATGGGGGGGGTTGGTACAGCTACATAGCACATCTTCATTCTTTTTTTAAATCCCACCCCTACTCATCTTTTGGTCCCCTTCCCTTTTGCAAAAGATCTCTCTCCTTCTTTCCTATTTTTATTTTGTTCTTTAATTTGTTTATACTTTGGGTTTCTCACATAAGAGAAATCATGTCATACTTAAGCTTGTATGTCTGATTTATTTCACTTAACATTATGGTCACAAGGTGCATCCATTTTCCCATAAATGATTCAAGTTTATCCTTTATGGCAGAGTAGTACTCCACTGTGTATAAATGCCACATTTTCTTTATCCATTCATCTGAGGATGGAGACATAGGCCACTCCCAAGATTTAGCTATTATGAATTGTGCTGCGATATATATGGGTATGCATGTATCACTGTAGTATGATGACTTTAACTCTTTCGAGAGACTATCTAGAAGGTGAAAAGGTGGGTCAAAAGGAATTGTTATTTTTACTCTTGTGAGGAATCTCCATACTGATTTCCATAGTGGGTACACCAGTTTACACTCCTACCACCAATGTAGAAGGGTTCCTTTTGCCCAGCAGCCTCACCAGCATAGGTTATGATTTGATTTCTTGATGATTGCCATTCTTTGTGGAATAAGATAGAATTTCAGTGTTGTTTTAATCTGTTATTCTCTACTGGCCACAGATGTTGAGCAGTAAAAATATTTCTTATCTGAGAAATGCCAAGATACTTTCCTCCATCACCAACAGTGTTCACTAAGAATCTGTCCTGAACTGAATTAATTCACGACAGCCTGGGAGGTGGCTGGATTGCAGTACAGCAAAGGAGTTCATGATATCTGACAAGTTTCTACCCACAATACAAAGGGCTTTTAACCAACATACTCCCCAAGTTAAACTCCAGAGGTATGTGAACACTTGTAGATCATGCTATGGGCTTGTCCCCAGGGTTCCGTGAACTGCTAAGCTCTGTGAGCATGGCTGGTGCTGACAGTCAGTGGGGAAGACCACAGAGCTGGATGTTGCTGTGGATGCTGTTTATGAGATGCAGACAGCATGGGATCCCTTCTTTTCCCTGGGAAGAGTACTGTTAGTGTCACTGAATAAAGGCCACGTTTCCCAGGTTGAAAACCAGGCTTTCTGAAGAGCAGATGAATGGTTCCCTCTAGCCACGCAGGCTGAGATTCCCCATTGAAAAGGCTGACAGAGCCTCGGCGTGGGCCTCTCTTGGGCTTCAGAGAGTAGGATGCAACCGATTCCCAGGGACAAACTTCCACACAACTATTCCCAGTGGTTTCCCGTTACTCTTCATCTTAACTCTGCACAAGGGTGGTGCAGAATGGAGGTGACACTTCTAGTCCAGGGTAGATTAGGAGACTGAAGTTCTCAACTTTATCACTCCAAAACAACTACTGCAGAAAGGCATTGCTTCTACTGCATAGGAACATATCATAAAAGGAAAATGCAAACACCAACCCAGTTACTCTCACAGACCACTGCACACAAGTCCAAGACTGAAAGGCTCCGGTGGTGTCTTTTTTTTTTTTTTGGTACTGGGGATCGAACTTGGGTCCTTGCACCTGCGCAGCAGGCGGCAAAACCACTGAGCTAAATCCCCAGCCCTCCAGTGGTGTCTTCTTACTCCTGACTCCTGGTTTTCTTAGGACTCAGTATTCCCAAGCATGAAACAAGACCAATAATGTACCTCACATGATTTTTTAAAATGAAAATCATGCACCTACAGTACTGCTTAATAAATCATACGTTATATATAAAGGCAAGGTATTTTTATTATCATGCAACATGATCGCTCACAGCCAAACCTACACGAGGTCTGAAATCAAAGTGCGCAATGATTTAATCATTATCCCACAGAACCCACAGCAATGAGCGGCTTCTAACAGCACTCAGAAGGAAATGAGATTCTTACAAATGGACACTTGTTGGCATTGAGTAGCCTGCTTTGCCCCATGGCAAAAAAGATAGCAGGATGAAGTCATATAACAATCTAGAAATGTCAACTGAAGTCTAGTCTGTATTTCAACACTTGTGAGAAATTTCAGTGTACATCCACTATACATCCTGAGCAAAGGGCACAGCTCAGACAACAGTCTTGGTAGAGATGTACATCCCTTCTTCACTGTGATGTGTTCTGGACAGCACAGAATGGCTACACCCTGCAACTGATGCTTGCCTCCACTTCTGTATCCCACGCCCTCCGCTAATTCCTGCTCCTCTATGCTTTTAATGGAGCAGATTTGGCACTAAGGAGAGCTGATCAGGTTTCTTTTGTGGGTTTGGCTGCAAGTAAACTCAGTGCCAAATCTGAGTACAAGTTCTTATGGCATTGTTACAGTCCAATTCCCGTCTATTTTATGACCCTAATCTGGTTCTTCTATTTTCTTTTATCCCAATTTGGATATATGCTTTCATAACAGATCTTAAGTTCGTTTTCCTTTGGCTAACAGACAAAATATAAAGCCATCAAATTCGCATTATTTTCTCTTGCATAATCTCTTCTTACTCTGACTATTTTTGCCGTTATGTGTGTGTGAAGGTCACCTGCACCGACCAACACAAAAACTCTCCTGTGGCAGCCAAGACAGAAGATGAGACAGTGGAACCAGTAGGCGAAACCCAGACATTCTCCTTTTAAAATAAACACTTTCCAGTTCCAGGGAGCTGTAAACAGCCCAGGAGGCTGCCTAGCTTCACCCCAGTCTGCCCAGAGACAAACAAACCCAGCTCCAGCCAAGGCTGCCTCATCTGCAAAATAAATGTCCATCATTGGTCAAGGTGAGCAGCCACCCCTTGGACCTCTGCCTGACAAGTGAGGGCCTCGAGATGCTCCAGTCCCACCCCTGTCTGACCAGCTATGCAGCTCTAAGCTGGTTACTTTTCTACCATCTACCTCAGGCTCCTTCTCAATAAGATGAAAGAGAAAAGGTCTACCTATCAGATTGTTACAGAAGTAAAGGAATTAAATATGTCAAAGGCAGATACAAAGTGCTAAGCAAGGTCTTGTCATTAGTGATAGTTGTTGAAGAAACACTGGAAGCAACGTATTCTATCCAGTCATTACCTGTGCTGAAAATTCATTTTATTTTGCATCTGTTATGTCCTACACATTGTAAGAAGAATCAGGGAGCAAAGACAGAGAAGATTCTCATCCATATAGAGCTCATCTTCCAGTAAGTCCTTATTCACTACCTAGGTCCAGTGTCCATTCCTATGCAAAATGTACAACATGGTTTTTACTACACATCAAGCTAGTTGAGTATGAATTATAAGGCTTGTAAGTCTTGCTAAGTCTTAGCACCCAGGTCACTGTCTTAGAGACCAGTAGGATTCCTTCAATGCAAGAGCTCAGGAGGAAAAAATGTCACTCTTCATGGGTGAGGGCTGGCATCACAATGGCCTCCTGCCCTGCAGCCTGTCACAGAGCTCTGCCCTGGGGCAACCTATAGGAGGTTCTGCAGGCCCCCTTGTGAAACTGGGGTTCTGTGCCCACCCACCTAGCAAGACCACAGGCCCCTGAGTCTCCAGGAGAGGGAGCTGGATACCATCTCTGTCCTTTCTCCACTATGACCTCCTGGAAGTCCCCGCACCCAATTATGGGTGGCTGCATGCATCCTCCTTCTTTATGTTCCATTCCTGCTCTGGAGGTGATCAACAGCCCTATTTGATAACTGCATGTATCCCACATCCAAATGTCAACATAATACATGAGCCTTCATAAAATGATCCTTCATCTGTGTTTACATCTCAAGCTCCAGTGAGCAATTCGGCTCTCTCAAAGCAGTGGCCAGGAAAGAGCTTTCCTTTCTCTCCCCCTATCTGCTCCTCTGGAAGACAGGCAGCTCTTCTGCCAGGTAAGATCCTGCCATGCACCGGTCACAGCTGCCCAGAGCTGGCAAAAAGCTAAGGTGTTTCCCTCCATGGGTGCCAGGGCTCAGTACAGTGGGGCTCACCTGGGACATTCAGAATCCACACTGAGCAGATCAAGCATAAAGAGCTGCCTGTCACCACTAGGCAGGTGAGTCAAGTAAAGCCTTTCCAGAGAGCCAGCTGTCTTTCATTCACGGAGAGGCTCTAAGAGCAGGCAGCTGGGGTCTCATTTGGTCTTTTCCACCCAGCTCCTTATGAAACCACATTTTCTGTGAGTTACCAGGCCCTCCTTCGTAACCTTGTCCCTCCAGGGTGCCCTTCTTATCCCTTCCTACCTGGTGAGAACCCAGGGTAGGGTCTGAACGGAGAGGGTCCGTTGTCCTTACATCACAACTTGTGAAGGTGCTGCCTAATTGTAACTCCCTCCCAAATAAAATCAGCCATGAATGCAGCTGATGTGATTTTTCCATTTGGCTGCTGTCTACTTAGGAAAGCACCACGATGGCCACACTCCCCTCTGCAGCGAGAGTGGGGACACCAGAACACACAAGAGAATATCACACAAGCATACCTCATTAGCTCTCTTTCAAAAAGGCTAGGACTATTGTTTAACTTTGAATACTTCATCTAGAAGTAACCATCATTAAAAGTAAAAGGTCAAGTGCTGAAGGAACACAGCAGAAATGATCAATACACATAAAGTGTGAACTCAGCAGTAGACCAGCTAGCTAGGTCGATACAAACTTAGCCAAGTGGTTGGCTCTAGGTGACCCACAGGGCCACCTGTGTATTCTTGCCTGTTCCCAGTATAAAAGCAATAAGAGATTTATCAAGCTGGTATCAGGAATACTTTTGCCTTTAGAGGGCCATTTCCCCTCCAGGTGTCTGAGAGCAAGGGCTGCCTCATAACTGTCACCTTTCATTCTCAAGGCCCCAGCAAAGTGCCCAGTACTCAGTAGATGGTCAATAAATATTCATGAATTAATATGTACTCCATGGAAAGATTTAACCAGTTATTTCAACTTATTGGGATTATCCACGCTAACATCAAGACTAAAGGATAAGCAGAGGGCCAATGTCTCCCAGATCAAACTATGTCTCTACTTGTCAACAACAGTTCCAGAGGGCCGGGGATTTAGCTCAGTGGTTCCAGCCCCTGCTTCACAAGCGCGAGGTCTAGTGTTCGATCCCCAGTACCAAAAAAAAAGAAGAAACAACAGTTCCAGAGCCCAACCTCCTGTTTTACACGATAAAGTTCTCCATCATGCCCAATGAGAAACTCCAAAAAGAACCAAATCCATGAGCCAGGAATCACTGGCAGCTCTGCGAGGGTAAGAACCATGAGTACTGCCCATGATGAAGTACCTGCCATGGAGAAGAACTCAATGCCTGTTTATTTAATGCTGGAATGGACTGGGAAGTCAACATTCCTAGCTCCATTAAGAGACCCACATAAAGAAGACTGAAAGTATGGAATATAGAATGATAAGAAAAGACTGTGATATTGGTTTCCATTTTCAGATGAAGAAACTTTAACCTTGAGGTCAAAGATTATCACAAGGTCACTGGGAGAAGTATCACAGGACTTTCTCACACTGCAGCAGTGGATAGAGAGGGCTGTGCACATGGTGTGATTACAGCCCTCCAAGGAGCCCTCCCATTTACCTTCCTATTGCCAGGCAGCTCTTGGTACTGGCACCTGAAATTCCATCATTAAATATATCACCAGTCATAAAGTTTTGTTCCTAGCTAAACTCTGCTATAAACATGCATATGTGCGTCTACCACATCTCACTATCCTAGAATTGTAAGTCCCAGAATCCTTCAGCAAATTAGCTGAGAGCTGCCCTTTAGTAAAGATGATGCCAAAGTCTGAGGAAATTCTGCAGAGGGAAGGGGAATGCACTGTGGAGAATCCAGAACTCTGGGACAGCTGAGAAGGTAAAGTGAGTGGGGACACAGGGGAAGGCCTGTGGAAAAGGGGCACAAGCTTATGTTTCTCCCAATCTGTAGCTCTGTCTGGACTTGATTTTGAATGCAGAGAGCACGCTGAAATGCAGAGGCAATCAGGTTTCAAAATGCTCAGCCCAACCATCAAGGGCCCCATCCTCCGCCCAGACCATCAGCCCACTTTCTGTCTTTCACTCGTTTGTCAGAATTCTCCACACTGTTGCCAGGAACGCACATTCAATTCCTATACAACTGCCTGATTATTTTAGCCTGTGTGTCCGAAATGTCCCACCCTCCTCTCCAGCTTGTCTCTGTCACTCACCCTTCCAACCTAGCATCTGATGTGGCTTCCACTGACTGGTCTTGCCCACAGCCACAGCCAGCAAGGCCTGCTCTCCTACACTGGTTCTCAGGGTATCCAGCCACAGCACCGATTCTGGCAGTGCCCTCCTGGGCTCAGTCACCACAGAAACAATGGGAGATGCTATCTCCTGATAATCCTTTGCTACCCAAGCACTCCATGGCATTTTCTCATGTGTGTATGGTCAACGGCTATGTTAACAGCCTAAAGAGTAAAATGCGTTTGTTTTGTTTGGTGGCAGCTCCCTTTGGAAGATAAAAACAGAGGATCTAAAATGTACCTCTAGCCTGTGTGTGAAATACACCATCGTTTTCTGCTGGATCACTAAGAAGGGTAGGTCAGCTCCCCAGCAATCTCACTATTTACCCCTAGTAGCCACATCCGGTGAGTAAATCATCTGTACACCCCAGTCCCCATGGAGTCTGTCAAAGTGTATGTTGTTTTCTCCTTTGTTACAGGCCCAAAAAGCCGGTGGCTTAACTGAACACTGGTTTTCAATTCTTTTGTACTTTAATTCATTCAATGATTTAAAACAGGCTGTTTATCAAAACAGATTTCATAGAAAAATAAAAGGTCACATCCAAGAAAAAACCAGAAAATTAAAAGCGAAGGTCAAGACCAGGAAAATTGTGAATTATTTACCATTCATTTGGGAACTTGGGAATAACTCTTCCCATTATTTGCTTTTGCGGAGCCTTGGTGACAAGCCTATAAAATCTCAGGACAGTAGATGCTCTAGGCTGCTGGTAAGGCTGATAAACACAAGCTCTGTCTTCAAGGCACACACCATTGTGATGGGCACAGATATATTAAGTTTTTACTTGAAAAAAAAATACAGCTTTGACCTACAGTGATCTTGGAAGGGCAAACTGGTATTTTCCAGACAGAACCTGGAGAGAAACGGGAAAAGAACAGCACACAGGTTCTTTATCAAGTGACCTTCCTCTGCTTGTGCTTAATTTGATGCCAACGTAGTGTGGACCCCGCTGACTATCCTCCTGAGCAGCATGGATTCTGATTGTAAAGTCACCATGCAAATCCACAGGAGCATGTGTGGTTTCACTTAAGAAACGGAAGAAATCTCTGTTCCCTTTCACTGAAAGGACCAGGGGATAAAAGGCTGCAAACCTGAAATACACATCACTCCAAAAGGCAACACCGCATGGTTTTTGCAAAGAGGAATTCTGAAGGAAAAAAGCAAAGAAAATTAAAACTGTATTCTTGCCACCTATCTATGCTACACCATTAGCCACAAATCAGAAAGGCATCTGTTAGAGACTTGACCTAAAAATCTGGCATATATTTGGAGAGCTGAAGCAAAACAAGGAACATGACTCAAGTTTTCATTTTTGTAGATTTGAAGTCCATAAGCATCTCATCACATGGCCAGCCCAGCACTCACAGACTGGATTAGATTTTTCCAAAGGAACCTCCTTTTCAATGGTGTCTCACTCTAAAATCACCTCATTTGATATTTAAATATGGGAATATTTTAGTTTAATGACATATCAATAGTGGTATCCTTTATCTCAGACTTGGAAGCCATTAGGTATATATCTCTACACAATATATAATTTTCCCATTCTCCAGGTGTAAGAAGCAATACTTATTGATACACAATCTTTAAAAATTTGTAATAGCAGTAATAACATAAGGGAAATGTGCCTAACACTGATTCTAAGGCCTTTTTATAGGTCAAGGACACTGAATCTTCAATATAACCGCTAGACTAAGGGTTGAGATCTCACCCAAGCAGGGCAATTAAAACACAGTGGATGTGACTTCACAAAGATCATGTGTGATGGCTTCTATGTAGGTGTCTTCCCAAAGCCTCATGGGCTGATAGGTGGGGCTTTTCAGAGCTTGCTGGATCTAGGGTATGATACCCAGATTAAGGGTGTGTGGTACTAAATTAGTCCACTGACTGGAATTAGCATAGATGTGTATATGGCTGAATGGATTTACTGAAGACAGAAGCCCCACCCTGGGTATGGGTGGTACCATAAAAAGGCTTGTAGCCTGGATGGGATAAAAGGGAAAGGCAGGCTGCAGGGTGCTTCCTGCCTGCCTTGCTGTGGACTGTTTCTCCTCTGCCGTGTCCCTATGCCATGCTGCCCTACCCTGGAGCCAGCTGACTATGGACTGAAACCTACAGAATGTGAGCCAAAATAAGCTTTCCTCCTTTAACTTTGGGTCAGGTATTTTGCCCTAGCAATGAGAAAAGTAACTAAAACACCACGGTAATCTGTGCTCTTTGAACAGGAAGAAACATGACAAAATGAGTATAGCACTTGTATTAAGTCCATCAAAATGGGAGAAATATTTATTATTGATAATGTTTTTATTACTAATTGAATTTGCATGTCTTGCATTATTGTGTCATACATTGAACTAAGCACTTTGCCTAATGATTCTGTGAGAGCTATCCTATTTGCCCTGGATAACGTAGGCTTAAAAGAGGTTATGTCTCCTATGTGACAAGCTAACCCAGAGACAGGCTAACCCAGGAGGGAAGGAAGGCTTAGACTTATGTCTATCTAAATACAGACTTCCATGTCTGGCCCCAACTCACTTACAGATAAGCACTGCCAACATTCTAACACATCTCTTTCTCTGTTTTGCATATTTTTTGTGTAATTCAGATGATACACTCTATATAACTCTGTAGCCTCAGTTCTCCCCATTCAAATTCCATAGTAAACATTTTGTATAGTATTACAAACTCTGTAGGGCTTTATATAGAAATATAATAATGCAATGTAAGGTCCTATAATTTACTTAGCTCTATGTTTGTTACTGTGAATATCAGCTATTTGCAAGTTTACACTATCACAAACAAAGCTATGGTAAGGATTTTTCTATTTGAAACTCTTCTGTATTTTGACTCAGAATTTCCTAAGTTAAATATTTTCTCTTAAAAAGAAATCATCAGTTTTTTTACAGAGCAACCGAGAAGATATGAAGACAATGAGAAATATATGTATAGATACCAGTAGTTTGATTTGCATGTTAGCTAAATGATTATATATTAACAACTGGGAAAGCCAATGATCAATCCAGCTTTTACAGTTCAATCTACCTCATAGAACAATCCTGCCAACCAAGACTCAGGCATTAAGGGAGAGATCAAAAGACAGAACTGACAAAGGTATGAATAGGAGAAAAAAGCATCTGGCATGAGCAATAAAATAGATTTATAGAAGAGAGGCAGAAGAAAGATAAATGCTTACCATAAATTTTAAAATAATTACACATAGTAGAAACGAGAGAAGAAAGGACTGAACTAGACTTTAACAAAAGTGTGGCCATGCCTGGTAGATATACCTGCTCTACTTTCTGTAGACCCAAGTTGCTAGGACTGCCTACCAAATCAAAGTAGAATCACAAAAAAGAACTGAACTACACTGAAGTATTCAGATGGTATATCATTTGTCTTACACTTAATCAAATGAAGCCAAACCATAAGTCTTGCCAATTTCAACCATGAGTTATGGATAAGATTTATATTTCCAAATAACGAAAACAAATCATATTGAAGTCTATGCATATAAATTTTACATCAAAAAGCACAAGGAAGAACAAACATGTCCCCATGGGAAAGAACATGAAATGATGAACTCCTGACAACATAGTTGCTAGGTGTGGTGGTGCACACTTGTAAACTGAGGACTCAGGAGGTTGAGGTAGGCAGACTGCAGTGAGTTTGAGGCCAGCCTGAACCAAAAAGAGAGATCCTGTCTCAAAAAACAAAAACAAAAATAAAAATTGTTGAGACTAGTAGAACATTTTAAGAGATTATTTTGTGATACTGTCACATTTATTGTCTCTACAAACTGGGCTTATTCTTACAAGACAATTCCAAAAAGAAATATAAAACTCAAGATAAAGGTGGAACAATAACAGAAGAAATGCAAAAACCATTCCAGTGAGGAGGAGGCAAAAGATGAGGAGCCCTAAGAAATAGCAGGACTTAAGAATTCAACTTTGCAAGTGCATCATTAACAGAAAGTGTGATGCAATCTTTTGTCATCTGTCAGAATTGGCTGGTAAAGCTGGTATTCATCCTGTTCCACTACAGAATCTTGCAAGCTAAATTGTGCCACCTCCAAAACTCACAGAGAAGTCCTAACCCCAGTAGCTTAGTTTGTGATCTTATTCAGAGATGGGGTCTAAACAGAAGTAATCAAGTTAAAATACATTCAGTAGGGGTAGTCAGAGTTTGGATCTTGAATGTTCAAAGCTCATGTGTTAAAGGCCTGGTGCTACTGGGAGCTGGTGGAACCTTTAAAGGTGAGGCTTAGGGGAAGGAAGTCTAGTCACTGGGGGGCATGCTCTTAGAGGGGATATTGGGACCCTGGTCCCTTCCTGCCTCTCTCTGCTTCCTGGCAGCTATGGGGTGAGCTGTCTCCTCTGCCCTGTTTGTCCCCTATGATCTACTGTGCTGCCACAGGCTCAAAGCAACATGGCCAAGCATCCGTGGAATAAAACTTCTTAAACCATGAGACAAAATAAACCTTTACAGTTAAATATCTCAGTAGTTTTATCACAGCAATGGAAAGGTGACTAACACAGACTCCACCCTAATCCAAAATGACTGCTATTCTTATACACAGAAGAAATGTGGAACCAAGAAAGACAATGTAAAGATACAGGGAGAAGATAGCTAATTATAGGCCCACCAGAGAGGCCTGGGGTAGATCTTTCCCTGATATCCCTCAGAAGGAACCCACCTGCCAACACCATGACTTTGGCCTTCCAGAACTGTGAGATGATAAACTTCTGTCATTTGAGAGATATAGTCTGTGGTACTTTGCTTTTAAAGCTCTAACAAACGGATATACTTAGCCAGGTTAAATATTTAGCCAGGCTAAATATGGCCCAACAAGAATTTTAATTAGTATAACTTTACTAAATGTAGGTTTATTTGACATGAATTGACCAACAGTGTTGTCAAATGTAAGTAGTAATCTGTGAGGAAATTATAAACATGCAAATACAGTTATAGACACAGATGTTGGTACAGGCAGTCATCTGTATCCACATGTTTTGGGCCCAAGATCACAAAGCTAATTAAGTGACAGGGGTGGGAGCTTAACCTGGGCACATCTGCCTCTAGGGTCCACGCCTTGCTACAAAACCACCATTCTGCTGACCCAACAAAACTACCATGCAACATGGAAAATGTCCTGCAACAGTAGGATGAATGAAGCCATGTAGACTTAGTCTTTCCTATATTTGTCTGTAAGCATCCTTTGTTAGCATTTCATTGGAGCAGTAGAACCATACTATGTTTGTGTTTAATTTATTTTGGCTTTTGCTAGAGTATACACTTTCTTTTTCAGGAATTAAAATAAATAAACTCAAGTACAACAGAGGCCCACTTTCAGTATGCAAATCCAGACAAAACTGAATAGCTTTCTTGCCCGGGAGATCACCCCCACCCCATTCTGTACATGAGAGGAAGCCTCTCTATCAATTCTCCCCCCCACATTGTGCACAACTACTCACATTGCAGACATAAATATCTAAGGCCCAGGTGTCTCATGGACACAGAAAATAAGATTCAGATTCCAGGGCTGTGATAACAGCAACAGAAGGGGAAGCATGACTGGCCAGTTGACAACTATTTAGCTATTTAGTGTAGCAATACAAGACGCTACACTGAGAATTTCAGCAGGAATTGATAGGATGAACTAAGGCTACACCCAACTAGCCTTACTTCAACCTATATAGAGTCCCCAGTGACATTTACTATACTGCCATCCACAGGGGAGCCTAGCCTTGCCCTTCAAACAGCAATACAAGGTGCCAAGTCTAGAATTAGACCCTAAATTGCGCTGATTACAAAAGTCCTGCCATCATCCGTGTCATTCAAATTGAAGTCATGGCTCTAAGGGTCTAAGTGGGTGGGAGTCTTTCAGACTCTTGAAGGCCCCAAGATTAATCTAGAACATTCTGGACGTTCCAGTCATGATCCATGTGGGTGACATTCAGTTACGTCAGGAATGGCTTCCAGTACAAGCAAGCAAGAACTCTTCAACCTCAACAACACCCCACCCAGCAGCACAAGTCCCCAGCATTGTCCTTTGTTAATTATTGGTTGATAATAACTGAAGGTCTAAAAGAAGTTGCTGTCATTGTCTTGAAAGCTGCAATGGTACATTTCTGTGCAAGATGGAGGGGAAAGCTCAGCTAACTTCTAATTAGCACTAATGGAGATTTCGTGGCTGTCCTCGTGTGGGCCAGGGGCTGCAGCCACAGTTATCCATGTGGGCTCTCACATCCATGGTTCCCAATCAAACTGGAGTTGACAGGTTTTTATCACTATTGGCATCAGATATAAGAGAAGGCCATTTAAAAATACCTCATTGTAAAGCTATCAAGCTTATTGAAAGATAGAGGGGTGAGGATTAACGCTATAGATGGCATCAAGTAAGAACTCCCTGAGCAAGCTCCCTGCTATGGTGGTTTGAATGCTTGTGTCCTCTCCCAAATTCATGTTGCAACAACAGCAAGAGATGGGACCTTTGGAGTGCATTAGGTCATGAGCATAACATCCCTCATGAAAAGATTAATGCCCTTTTGAATGGCTTGAGGAGACAAGTTCGTCCCTTCCATCCCTTCTGCCATTGAAAGCACAGCGTTTGTTTGGCTGTTCTCGAGGATGGGGCATCAAGGAACCATCTTGGAAGAAGAGAGTAGCCCTCAAAAGGCATTCAACTTACTGGCCCTTGATTGTGAACTTTCCACCCTCCAGAATTGTGAGAAATAGTATTTCACTGTTTATAAATTACACAGTTCCAGGTATTTTGTTACAGCAGCACTAACAGAAAGACACTCCGTTAAAATTCACACGTTGACTCCCACTGTTTGTTATTGCGTCTTGCAAGGACCACCGCTCTTAACTCTGGGTCCCTCACCAATGATGGACAGCTATTACGGGCTTGGTCTTCTTTATTACTTCACTCGTCTCCACTTTTTCAAGGTCAGTCCTCATTTTTTAAAAAACATTGCATGACTCCTATGGTTCAAAAAATTTATTTACCCCCAAACTGCATGCAATTATAGTAATCAGCATTCCTATTTATTGTAATACTGAGGATAAAATCAGAGGCACATCCCCAGTGCTTTTTTAAAAAAAAAACTTTGAAATAGGAAGACAGGCTCTCATTAAGTTTCCCATGCTGGCTTTAAACTTGAGATCCTCCTGCCTCAGCCTCTGAAATAGCTGGGATCACAGGCATGTACCACCATATGTGGAAATATTACATTTTCTAGTCACCAAAGGCCTAACCCTGATCAGTGAGCACAACCACTACTCTTACAGCAGGATGCTGCCACTCAAGCCAGGCAAAAGGCCAGAGCTCTCTCTTAGCTTGCTGTCTGCCGGGTTCTTACACAAAGAAAATGTGCTCAAGGTCTACCAATCGGGGAAGCACTGCTTTGCTTCTCTACTACAACCCTCCATCCTACCTTGCCTGAGAACCATGACAGAACGAACCAGCTCTCAGGTTCCCTGCCCAGGCCTCTGCTGTCACTAGGAAAGGGAAGCAGCCCCTACTACAGTGGGTTCTGGGAGGTTCTCTGCATCTCTACCACAGCTGGCTGGACAAGAGGTACCAATCTTGGCAGGCAAGGCTGAAGCCAGGATTGGGAGAGAGGAGGCAAAAAAGCAAAAGAGAGAGACTGGGAAGAGAGAGAAAAGGAAGCTGCAGTACTCATGGGAAAATACAGTGCGGCCAAGTCTATTTGGCTTGTGGGGACCATTCCGTTCCATATTCATATTTCCCAACTGTTAGCATCCTAGGCGAGAAAGGTAAGTATTACTATACCCCAGATAGGGGGACACTTAGCGGAATGGAAATTTCCTTTTTCTGTGTTTTCTTCTTTTTTGTTTATCTTCTGAAAGACATCTAGAAAATTTACTGGGGGAAAAAAAGTACTTTTTACCACAACCCTCAACAGACAGCACCACCACAGAGATGAACCTCTCACTGAACCAGTCTGAACGTCACAAAGAAAAAGGCATCTCGGGGAAATATAAATATTTATAGACATCATTACTCCATCACCTCCAAAATGTTAAGCAGAGCCATTGTCCATTCTCTTCTTTATTGATTTAGTTACATGGTGCATCACAGTCAGAAAGCAGGAACGTAAGGGTAGCACTCAAGCCACCAGATCATGCATCAAATAAATGCAGACCAAAAAAAATACTCATTAAATTTCTTTGTGATATATCCCCAGAGAGCAGTGAGAGAAACAAGAAATCAATGTCAATGCAAATCCAAGTCTCCACGCACAGGGAAGTACTGCTGCTGAAGGCCTCCCGGTATGAGGAAAGCCTCCTCCTGAAGGGCTTTCCCCCTCCATCATGAGGCTGCTCCCTCCCTGGGGGCTTCCCCTCCCCAGCCATGCATTCTTTGGGCAAAGTCCTACCAGCTATCTGGGGGGCTCATGGGAATAGGGGAAGCGCAGTAGGACAGACTATGAAACAGAAGTCCCAAGGGGGTCCAGTCCTCACTCCTTTTTGGTTAGCCCCTCTCAATGTCCCTGTTTTAGATGGACAACTTCTGAGGTGGGTATATGTCACACAGTCTAAAACCCAGGCCTGTTTTCTGCATTTTTCTTCTGGCACCTAAAGTTTGGCCTTATTTTCATGGCCTGACCTCTTTCCAAGTATTTGGGCTCACAGTTTTAGAAGTTTCAGTACACAGTTGCTTGGCCATTGCTTTTCTCCTGTGGCAAAGTAGGACATCAAGGCAGCAGTTACGGCAGAGGCAGCTCACCTCAAGTCAGCTGGGACAGGGAGGTCCCAATGTCCCCTTCAAGGCAAGGCCTCAATGACCTAACTACTAGGTTCCACCTCTTACAGGTTCTATCGCTTCCTGATAGTGCCACAGGCTGATGGCCAAGTCTTCAGCCCAGGAGTCTTTGAGGATACTTATCCACATCACAGTGATACAGGAGAAATATAACTCCAAACCTGCTAGATGTCAGATACGTGAATTTGTGTCCCCTAAAATCGAAGAAAGTATTCCAAGAAACAACAGAGATTAAGAATAGGAAAGATTTATTGAGAGAGCTCCTGGGAGACAGAAGGGGTCCCAAAAGTGGGTTGCTACCAAGGTCATTTCTCTAAGAGTACTTTATAGAGCAAAATTATGAGGTGGGTACAAAATCATGAGTTGAGTACAGGGTGGGTCAAACTATAATCAACCAATAAGATTACAAGTATAGCTGCTTAGCTAGTCCTGATTCAATAGGGAAGTGGGTCATGCAGCAAGTGTACAGGGTAAAAACAAAGGCATTTTGGGGAAGGGATAGACCTGGATGGTCTGGTCACCCACCTGGGTCACTGATGCCCATCTGGACTTTACTGGACCAGGGGATACCAATTATACTACAATCTCAAGTGACTGTTTATCCCTTAGGGAGGCTTGAGGCTTAGTCTCCTTTAGTTGCACCTTCAGCCACAATTCTGATGTCTTTATTTTTTCTGCTGACTTCCTTGAGAGCCCAGTACCTCTCTGATTGCATATTAATTTCTATCTAACTTAGCTGCCTATAATAATAATACCAAATGATAGTCGACCTGGGAGTAAGCAAAAGTGATATTGCCACACGTTTCTCAAGATGTCCTATTATATTAATTAGGTCTTTTTGTTCTTTCCTTGAGGTGAAATTCTCAAAATTCTCTTCTCTTGGGAATATATGCAGGATGGACTCACTGGCTCATACAATGATCTTATTAATCTTCTGAGGAACTGTCAAACCAGTTTTCCAAAGCAGGTCTCAGTTACTTTCCTAGCAGGTGCATATGTGGGTTCCATTTTCTGCACCTTCTCCCAACACTTCTTATTATGTCTTTTATTTAGCTATTCTAGTAGGTGAAAAGAAATCTCACTGTGGCTTTCACTTGCAAGTCCCTAATGATTGGCACTGTTGAGCATCTTTTCATGTGCTTATCATCCATTTGCATACTTTCTTTAGAAAAATATTGACTCTAATCCTTGAACCATTTTCTTGAAATAGAATGGATTGCTGTGTCTTTTTCTCAGTGGAGTTCTTTACATACTCTGGATACTAGACCCTTGTCAGAGAAAGGATTTTTATTGTTTTCTCTAATTCTGTAAATTGTTCTTCACTTTCTTGATTTTAATGTCCAAAAATGTTTTAGTTTTGATGAAGTTCAACTTACCTACTTATTTCTTTCATGATTTCTGCCTCTGACCATTGCCTAATCCAAGGTTAAGATTTATACCTGTTTTTGTCTCAGAGTTTTATAGCTTTAGTTCTTAGAACATTTAAGTCTTTGATTAATTTTGAGTTCATTGTCATATATGGCATGAAGCAGGGGTCCAAATTTATTTTTCTCTATCAGCTTTTAAAACTAAGAAATAACTTTCTCCTACTACTCACCTAATGGTGGAGGTGGGGGAGAAAGACTAGGGAATGTCAAGCCAAACATTAACTTAGGAGTGAGGAGAGAAGAATGCAAATGAATTTTCCTGGTGGGTCTAAAATTATTGTCAATGAGGGTCTAAATGCACTGTTTTGAGATCAATTGGGGATCAGTGACTGACTAGCCAAGTAAAAGGAAGATTTCACAGATTAAGGGTAACATCTTTAAACCAACTAGATCAATTAAAAAATTACTGAATACCAGCAACATGGCTTGCATTCCACTATAACCCACAGTATAGTCTAAAGATAGTGAGACATGGTCCCTCAACCCTAAAGAGCTCATCAGCTGGTTTGGGAAATAAAGCTGGTTTCCCAGGAAACAGTTCTAACTCAAAGAATAAACAGCTAAACTATAGGTCTTTTAAAAAGCCACACCTTTCAAGCTACATAGTTCACCAGCCAATAGGACTAATGAAATATCTGAATACTGTAAGAGCATGAACTAATTTTAGTAGTAGGTGTGACTTTACAGTGGGTTAATGATCATTCTGGAAACTTTTAATGTACGCTATACAGTTGACAATCACTTCCCCAAAGAAACAACAACAACAACAGAAAAGAATGCTTCCTGACTTTAAAGACAATGAAAGACTGTCTAAATGAAGAATGATGGAAAGAGGTTGCTTAAATAGTCTATGAAATTTCAATCCCCTTTAGAATGTTCGCATAATTTCTAAGGGATTTTTCTAAGGTTTACACAGATTAGAACTCTGTTTTAATTCCTGCCTGGGGCTTTATCCTATTTTTAAATAGCTTAAAATTTGGATTTTATTAGGTTTTCAAAACAGAGCAAAGATGGAGAAAGGCAAGCAATATTAAAAAGCATACATTTAGGAAGATGAGTAGAAAATATGCCGAATGAGTATATCTCAAGGGAACAAATAATTTACTAGTACCTGCTCTAAGCCAAGCTCTTGCAAACAAAATAAAATTTCTGCCCCTATACAGTCTATGGATTAGCTTCACATGGAGTGCTTCAAAATGTGAGGACAAGTTTAGAAAATGCCTCATTTAGGGAAAAAAGACACAAACTAATAGATGCCAACACAGAGGGTAGGTAAAAAATATGAAGAAATATCACAATATGAAGAAAAATCAAAGTTTATGACACCAAGATACTTTGGGAAGCTAGATTCAGGCTCTTCTCTTAGGAGAACAATCAGCTGGGAATCAGTACAACTAGAGAAACTGTGACAGGTACTTGACATGGAGGCACAATGTTATAAAGAGATGGAAACACATTCATGGGTCATCATGTGCCAGGTATGTAACGTTTATCCCACTTTTTTTGGCCATCCAAAATCACACAAATTAAGTGACACCAGAAAGTGACAGAGCTTAGGTGAGACCTTCCACCAAAATTTCTGATGTGAAAATAGAAAACTGAGAGGTCCACCACTGAATTTGTCCATCTCCAGGACTGTCCAGGAAAACTCTGCAGGTGGTCAGGGCAGGACGGTCCTGGAGGGGAAGCTGGTACAGTGGAAGACATCATTTTCTCATGGAATCCTGTAAGATCACCCAGGACTCTGTTGTGATTCTACCAGGAATAAGCAAGCTTCAGCTGAGGGGTTTGGTATGGTAAACAGACTGCTTTCTCCAAACTGTGCTCCAAATCTCTCCCTGAAACAGCAGGTCCCTCTTTTACTTAACCACAACAAACAAACGCTGATTAAAAAGGGTCTTGCAATGTCCCATTAACCTTGCCTTTTGGACTTTTCTTTCCCCATGCTTAGTACACGGGAACATCCAACCCTTCTTCAAACCTAGATCAAAGATTTTACTTAATATCCCAATTTTCCTTTTAAAAATGCCTCTACATCACCACAGACTTCGAGAGAGCACATGATCTTTAACTGCAATTTATACATGCTTACAATAATGCCACTTAATTCCACAAAACACTTACTGAAGTTCTACCATATACAATGTTCTAGTATAAAGACTGTTTCAATAGACTTGTCTAACTGAAACTTTGCCTATACAAGCCACCCTACGATGACTACACAGAGAAACCAGAGTCTGCTGCTTTGAAAGCCCAGAAAAGCCCCAGGGGTAAGAGAATGGCTTCAAAACTTACAGTCACTTTATGCTCACCCCAGGATTATAGAACGAGTTATTAGTAATGGAGAAAGAAAATTATAGTCCTCACCTCAGCAACAAGTTATTTAGTCTTGCAACATGAAATTTAAATAAAGCAATAACTACCAATTAACATCAGTCTTAATCAGATTTCTCAGTGTAAAGAACCTAAGTGTGCTAATATAATTTTGGAATTCTGAATTCAGAATCAGGGGTATAGTAAAAGAGAATGTTTGCTTTCTGTGCTGGCAGTTTACATGTAATTTCTGGCCTTTTTGTAATTTTCTCTATTGAAAACTTAAGTCATAACATGATGTGAATCCTAATGGAATAAATTCCATTGCTAAACACTTCAAAACTCTACATGACACCAGGTACAGGAAACATACTGCAAACCCTACCTGGAAGGAATTACCAGAGGGGAAAACAAGCAAACTGAAAATTACCTAATAAAAACTTCCCATTCTGGAGGTCTTAACAAGATGTTTTCTAAAGAAAAAAACTTGGGGAAATTAGAAAAGGCAAAGGAAATTAATATACTTGACACTAATAATGTAACTACATTATGACCAATTTTTAAAACTGAAATAAACAGAGGTAATTCTGCTATGGCTAAGAGACAAAACCTCTAGCACACAAGTGGTGTGGGTCTTTCTATTTTTAAAACAATGTATCTCACACACAGCAGTTCAATTTCCACACTGCCCCTAAGAAGCACACATCAACCTTTTGCAATACGACTCTGAATCCTTGCTTATCTCAAAGAGAATTGCAGCTATTAAATATAACTACTCTATGAATACAAGGTAAAAGCAAAAATACAGGCTTTGCTTACCTAATTCCCTCCTTGGCTGGCTCCCCAAAATCACAGACTTCCTCTATCAGGAGGGACAAAGAGATAGCAAGGGAGAAGTGGAATACCTATAAATTCTCCTCATGATGAAACCAAAGTATTTGGGCATGGCTCCTCCCTATCCAAAGGCAGAACAATATAGAGAATTTAGTATCTAACTTTCCTTCCTGCACTTACAAGCGGATGGATCATCCCCTTAAGAATTCTCTTTTGCCAAGAAACAAAATGGTCTAACTACTACAACTGCATTAGTCTTCAGTGATAATGAAATTTTAAAAGGCATGTGCAGTAAAGGCGTGGCTAGCACTAGCGAGCAAAAAGCAAGATGTTCCTCCATTCTCTTACTGCCAGCGTTTTACTTGAGTCCTTCCAACCCCCGAAACATGTCCATAATCCTATTTTAACAGAGCAGAGTATAAAATACCTATGTTAATGTAACTGAACACCTGCCAAGAGGAAATACATTGGTCTTTGTCTTCATGTTCAAACTAACCCTACCCTCTTCAAGTTCCCCTCTTTGTGTTCACTGCCCAGCATCAAACGCGATTCACATCATCTTCGGTTTCATCTGTAAACCAGCCTCACAGACAGCTGATCTCGCTAAAAGATCACCTTTGTAACCTCTCCCATAGCAGTGTATGGTTCTCTCGAAGCAGTGTGTCCTTGGATGAGTCCTCCTCTGGAAAGTAAGTGGTGAGGACCAGGTGACCTTAGAGTGGCCTTTCAGCACCCAGTGTCATGATAGCTGGGTGAACGTTCTTGCTGGCAGTTGGCCACAGCAGGGACAAAGCTAACTATGGTCCAGGTTCTTGGGCTCAGTGGTCTCATGGTGTGCAGGACTTCATAATTTGGGAAGAAAATAATGCAAGGCAGTACTGAGCATTTTTTATTTACCAAATGAAAGTCACAATGCTCTGGCCTGCCCGAGTCTTTGGAATCTTCCAGGTACAAGAGGCTACATCTCAGCAGATATTAGTAAACTATTTGTTATTATTCCAGACAAAGTGTACCTTAACTAACAACTTTTTAAATTTGGATTTTGTTCAGCTGGAAGAAGAGTAACAAAAATAATCACTTATATTTTCCTAAGCCACAGACAAGACAGTTCGGGCAAATGCAAGATAGAATTGTTGAACTATAAAATTATTTGAGTCCGTAATTTAAAAAACCTCAAATGCATGACCAGCTCTTGTTTTATCTTCCATATGCTAATGTCTTGTGTATTCTTACATGTGCTAACATCCCAAACGCTTCAAAGTCATTATGATGGGAAGTTTGAAGTCAAGGGTGTAAGAGGACATACACTCTTTTTTTATTATTTGTTTTTTTAATAGACAGGATCTCACTATGTTGCCTAGGCTCGTCCCAAACTCCTGGGCTCAAGTGATCCTCCTGCCTCAGCCTCCCAAGTAGCTGAACTTACTTGTGGCTTAACACATACTCTTGCACTTGCCCTCTGGTCTATGGGAGAATGTTCTGTTCAGCGCGGAATGCAAGCAGATTTTGTAGGGAACTTAGGCCTTACCCACCTGTAGCCCCACTGTCTGCTGCCTCCCTCTCCTGCCATACACCCATGAGCAGGCCTGCAGTCCTTCCTCAGCATTGCGTCCCATCTGTCCACTCACATCTTGCAGGCTACAGCAAAATGACATCACCACAGCATGTCTGAAAGCCAGGCTGGTGACAAGGAAGCACAGAACAGGCTGGGTTTTAAAGTATCTTATTCTCTAAAGATAGGTGGCTCCGTTTAAAATTCCTCCCTGCCCACTGGGCCCAAAACACATGCAGTGGGAGTTCCTGTCCTCGCCTTGCCCTTCCCAGGGCATGGGGCCAGTGATGCCCAGCAGCTGCGGGGCTTCCTCTGGGCTCACCAGCAACCCCGAGCTCTAACAGAGGGAGGCTGTGACTGCGGAGTCCATGTCACGGCACAGGGCATCTCCTCAGATTTCCTGCTCTAACCACGGCCTCTGCCTCTTATCTTTAATTCAATTATAAAAATGACTTAATTAGATCCCTGATACGGACAAATCCGCAGCTCACACTGCAGTCACCAAAGCTGGGCGGAAACCCAGTGGAGTGGGCGGGGCCACAGGCCAGGGCTTGGAAGGTTCCAGTTGTGATCCGGATGACTCGGAGGGAAAGCGTTCTCCTAACAGCTTCACTTAAGCTTCAGTAACCAGAAAAGTAGGTCGGGGGCCTGAGTCACAGTTTGAAACCTGATGTGCACACTGGGCAGCAGAAAGCTGAGTCCCACAGCTCTACGGCAGCTCCACGAGGCAGCAGTGGTACTGCAGACGGGTCCCTGACAAGAGCCTTCACGGCAGCACAGTGACAACACACAGCCCTGTTTCTTCCAGTCATCCTGAAGGCTCCACAATACTTCCCTCAGGGAGAAAAAAAATAGGCAATCTGAGATGCTACCAGTACAAGTAGCTTCCAGGTCATCATTACCTCTCTTAGATGCATTGTTTTTCTCTTATTTGGTCAGTAGATGTCACATGAATGTGGACGTTTTAGTCATTAAACCTCCTTTTAAAAAAAAAGTCCCCTCTGCCTTTCCCCATCACGAGCTTATGCACATCATCCTACACACAGGCCCAGACACCTTCCTACATCACGCTCGGGACTGCTGAGGAATTAAGTCAGGGCTCCAGCACTGTGAAAAGAGCATGTTAAGACAACTTGACAAAGAACCACAGGAAAACTGTTAAAGCTTAGTCCCCTGCTGTTCTTCCCTCTTTACTGTGACCTTTCCCCCTCCTTACCACCAAAAGAGACAATCTTAATTAAGGCTATCAATATCAGTGATGAACAACGGAGCTTCTGAGACAAAGCTACCAAACTGCATGCTCACGTATCCCATCCTGGTTGAGACTTCAAGGCCGCGACAAACCCTAACAGGGCCAGAACTGTCCAGCCTTCTGTGGGATCCCAGGACGATTTCCTCTGAAAGGCACGGGTGGCTTGTTCAGTCAGGTAAGAAGCAAGGAATTTCTGCGTGCTACAGTAACTTTTAAACTCATCAGAAAAGTATATTCCAAGGCTGCTAAGTTGGATTTTCTTAAACTTAGAGCAAATGTGGAAAGGAACCATGACCATGTGCGAAGAATGAGAAAAGATGTAAGTCAAAAAGCATGGATCTTTCTGGATCTCAGGAGTTAGACTTAAACTGGCTATTTGAAACTGACAGTAATATATTTTTCAGAGTGAAAAACAAGATTCAAAAATATCTCTATTAGAAAACCAGTTGGAATAGGGTCCTTCAATACAATCCCCAGGCTCCTATGAGGTATCAGATCTGCCACGCTCCTTCATTGATTAGTAAATCAGTTAAATATCCTGGATCTTAGGCATCATACTGTTGGCAGCCAAGGAAAAATTACAATAATATTCCAGAGCTAAGAAACAAAGGACTAGAAGAAAATACATACTTTTAAATTTTTGGCCAAATAAACATTAGCAGGTCTCTACATCAAATGGTGATCTCAGTTTGTGCTGAGATAGATTAAACATGGGTTAAACTTTAGTTTATCTACATACATGCATTAACATTCTACAAGGGTCTATTATTTCATATAAGAACCAATGGTGGGTAAACTAAATATCATTACACATGGCATAAATGTACCTCATAAAAGTTTACACTTGTTATCTGTTAATTTATAAAACAATCATGGGGGAAAAAAGAATCACAGAGTGAACTTGCAATCATTATTGAAGCAACACAGCAAAAGTGTGTTCATAACTTGGTTTCAAGTAAATGTAACTACCACTAGATCGCCAGGTGAGCTGTATAAGAGAAGTTCCCTTTCTCTTTCACTTCAGAGCTTTGAGATTTTCAATGAAAAGAGCAAATGACTTTCCATGTGTGTACAAGCCAACAGCTTCCCTCCAGCTTGACCATGGAAAATCAAACGTAGGTCAGTTCTACAGGCTATCATGCCTACATACACTAATGTGGTGTGGGACACCCCATCCCCAAGAGCATCTGTTTTTATGTGAATGATAACATTTCATTCTTTTCCACTACACCACAGTTTAAGGAGCAAAGGGTTTAGTTACAATCTCTACTGTCTAAACAGTTATTTCATATGGATATTAAGTAAAGTAAATCCATTTAGCAAGTGTGCCATGAGGAGTGGAGGCCATATTGATCATCCTGATTAGCCCTGTCAGCCAGAGTAGGAAAGACTGGCCGGCGCTCAGGGCCAGCTGTGCAGGGTCTGCAGACAGCACAATGGGCAACGTCGATGGTCTCCGAGCAATTGGTCTGGGCAGTGACGGATGCTCCGTGGGCAGCTGACAGCTTTATTAAGAATACACAACTGCCCAAGAGAAACCCAAACTCCATCTTCTTTTATTAAGATAAAGCTGGATTATCCATGATACAGTGCAGGACTAAGGAAGCTCTTCTCTCTCTAAGTTTATCACCAACATAGGAAAAAACGGCAAGCAAAAATTCAATTTATATATTAAGAAAAAGGCAACTTAAGTAAGTAAATATATACCCGAAGGAGATTATTATGAAAATTAAGAACAGGACATATAAAATCCTTCAGGAAGTACAAGCAAAAATGATTTCATTCTACGTTAATCTATTTATTACTAATTACATTGTTTAAAGGCATAAAGGGAAGAAAGGAGAACCGTGGCTGTCTCTGTATCTCCTTTGTGCAAATCAAGAAGCACCTGTTTAACACGTAATTGAAGTACAGATCACACGTCAGCCCTTGCCTTCACAGACTAGGCTGTGTAGAGAGTGGATACTGGCCCACAAGGCATCCCTCTGAATTTATAATTAAATGAATTAGAAATCATTGGGAAAACAATTCTTCAACATGTACAGACACATCCACACACTCACTTACTCATATCATTCTCCACTGCTTTTCTGTACCCCTCCACAAAGTCTCTAATAATTACTTCCTTGTAGGACCAGGAATGAATCATTTTAACTTATCGACCCTCAGTTTCCAAGTTGAGACTAATAATAATCACCACATTAATAATCTCAATGCTGACAAAGCAAAAGATGACCCTGAAGGGTCAATCAAATTGAGTATGTAATAGCTGGTAGCGTTCATGTTCAAAAAATCTTGTTGCTCCCCACACTCCAGTGATTAGTCCCTCAGACCAAGAAAAGCCTTGGTTTATGCCGGGAACCTCCTGGGAAGAAGGGTAGAGCGTGGATTTTTCAACTGGATACCAGCAAGGTCTTCCTAATTGTGTGGAAAAACCACCTGAAATTAGTCAAGTGATTCTCCTTTCCAAATTGGTTTTATGTCCTGAGCCCATCTGTGTTGGGAAGTCTCATTGGTAGAATTAGCTTAGAAATTCTGTGTGGAAAAACTGCCTGGATTTGCCAATGCCAGAGCTACCAGTAGCTGCTTTGCAGACGGGAGGTTCCATTTACACTGGGCCGATTTCTCCATGATCAAGGAGTTCTTTACAGCAAATGGGGGGTGGGGGTGGGGGGCTGTTCCAAGAAATCTAGCTAAACAACACATTAGAGAAGTATCGAGACTGAAGGAGCTCAGCAGCCCTTCTCGGCTATGTAAGAGCCTCCTCCACCACTTCACAGGACCATATCAACACTGCATAATTGAGTTTCACAGCATGACGACCCAAGCTATCTGGATTTACACTTCCAAAGAACATGGGGTTGGAGCCCACAAAGGGGCTGAATCAATGCCACCGAGATTCTGTGTATTTACCTCTATTGACCAAGAAAGCCATTTCCCCTTTGAAAGACAATGGTTTTCTTGTTCTCAGTAACTGTATATCAACTTTACTTCCCCATCCTAATAGCATGGGCCCCCATACTGTGCCCCAAACGCTGCACATCCACTGAACTGAAAAGACACAGCTGTACCCAGCATCACCCTCCATCTTTCACAGGGCTTTCAACTTTCCTGATGCTCTGACCTATATCCTTCAGAGCGATAACAGTGAACAAGCAAACACTTCAGAGACAACACTGATTCCTTAAGTCTCAAGGTGCTACCAGAAACAGGTTTAAGGAATTCGAAAATTCACTTAGAACAACAAAGGCAACAGGTCTCTATCCTTGTACACCACTTCCAAAGGATGAGATTAAAAAGACCAGGGAAACTTCTCCCAGTGGTACAAGTTTCTGGCAAATCTCCCTTGACAATCAATACACTGACCCAAATAATAACGGAAGGTATACCAGAAACAGAAACATTCTTGCATATGGAACAGTTTATGGCCCTGACTGTAAACAGTGTGGTTTAAAAAAACAAAACAAAACCAAAAAAAACAGTGTAGTTTAAGACCTAGATAAACCTGGAGTGCCTAAAGCTTGAAGTCAATAGAGATTGACTTTCAATCTCTGCCATCTGCCATCTGGGGATGGTTGTTGTATTAGTTCCCTAAAGCACCATATAAAAATTACCCTGGTGTATTAAAACAATAGGATTAGGATTTATTCTTTCATAACAACAGAAGCAGGAGTCTGAAATCCAGCTGCTGATGGGATCACATTCCCTTTAAAGGCTCTGGGGAAGAATATTTCCTTTCTTCTTCCAGTTTTCCTGGGGCTCCATCTACACATGGTACTCTGGGCACTTCTTTCTGTATGTCTTCTCTTCTTGTAAGAACACCAGTGACCACCTAGGGACCACTCTAATCTGGTATGATCTCGTCTCCATCCTTGATGAGTCATGTGTGCAAAGACTATTTCCAAATAAGGTTACACACTGAGGTTGGGGTAGACATGAATATGAGAGGAACACTATTCAACCCACTGCTCCTCTTAACAAAAAGTCAAGTGGAACTCCAATGGGAGAGTGTAGGATTAGGAGAATGCAGACCACTCTGCATGAAGCCATAACTGAAATTGGAGATTGGAGCATGCAATCAACCTCCCCTAAAGAGGGAAGCAGGAGGCAATCTAAGAGAAGCCAGGACAATGAGTGAGCCCATTCCAGCAGCTCCTCCAGCCTGCACCCTTCTCCTAGGGAGCAGGGCACTATCACCACCAGTAGACAGGGAAAGCAAATGGTATTTTTTTTTAGAAGTATGCAACATTGCCTTGCTTCCTACACCTTTAACCCAAGAAACATTTGTAGCCAACATATGCTTCCCCCTCCAGATTCATTGTTATGCTCAGTTAAAAAACCAAACATTTTAGCATCCAAGCAACATTCATTAATTTCAACTGAGAACAGAAAACAGGGCACAGGATAGACCACAGCTATAAAAGCTAATTTGTTTTCCAAGCTATTCTACAAAAATTGAAAGCTCAACTCTTCAGTCCTGTAAGCTGGTTTGTAGGTCATGAGTTTCACTTGTAAATTAACTTGTAGCATGAACAGCCAGCTCTATAAAGAAAGCTGTGTGAACCAGGCTTGTTTCCTAATTGAACTTTCCTTCTGTGCACACAAAGCTAGGAAAGGGTTTTAACATCTTCAGTGCAGTATCATCCTAAAAACTAACATTGGGAGAAATAGATCAGAAAGCTTCAGAAACCCCTTGCATATTCACACATCTCTAGGTTTGAGGGTTCAGTCCTCCTCCTAGTGACACAAAGCATTTCCAAGAAGGAAACCACTGAAGGTCTGCCTCATTTGGACTGCTCTCCTCTACCATTCTCCAGTGAAGGGAGTTACAGGGTCCCTCTCTGCTTAGGTCATGAGGAGTAGGACACAGCCCCTGCCCAAGGCTTCCATGCAAACCTTTGTCCATCAGCATCTCCCCAACATGCACACAGGTGCCTTTTACCAGACAACCGACTCACAGCAATCACTTCCAGACCCTGTGACCAGGAGCTCCTACTTAGCACTCAGTCACTACTCAGAGTCTACAGTTTATCACCAATTCACAGTACAGGTGCATATGTCTGTGGGCAGCATTTTCTGTCACGGACCAGAGGGAAGAATAACAAGTGGGAAGAGAAGAGTCAAGTAAAGCTAATCTTTCAAATCTATACCAGAAAATCATCGGTAAAGTTGGACATAGTTCTAACAGAATACCCACACAGATATGGATGAAGGAATAGGGGAAGATTTTCAAACTACATTTCAAGTTTACTGTAACACTATAAAAATATTTCCCAAGAGCTTGGACCAGTACCATCCACCTGGCTCCTACTATAAAGGCAAAGGCTTATCTAGAGACTCATAAAGTAGGAATCCACTAAGACAGCTGATCTCTTTCAAGATTACTTCTTTTCAGAAAGGACTTTCCATCTGGACAACTGTCTACAAACTCTACTCCTGGCTCCATCCTGCACTGCTACAGAGTGTGTATCTCCTTATTATTGGAAGGTATAAATTCCTTCCTGCATGTTTCCAACATGGACACCTTCCTTTTCCTTGCATTTGTTTTAAAAGCTTAAGGGAAACAAAAAAGAACAGGGCCCCACAGCCCCAGAAGAAAGCCACTCACAGTAACAGTCACATCAAATAGGTAGGTCGCAGCTAGGACACCTGACTGGAAGGTCACGCGTCGGGGTAGGACAGGGCCAAGGCCTTATGAGATGACTTCCTGGTCCAGGTGCGACAGGCCACACAGGGCAGCTTGCCCAGCCATGACATAGCGGGGAGGGCCCAGCAGTGGCCCTGTTACAGCGATGTCACTTCTTTCTTCAAGTCTCCCAGTAGCTCTGTGTAAATGTGCAATCGATGAGAGGTGAGTGGCCCAGCATATCAGATTAGAGGAGTAAAATGTCACCGTCAGCCAGACTGAGAAGCCAATGCCAGAAACTGGTATCACCAGGAGCCCAGGCGATGGCCGGAGGGGCAGACCATGCCAAAGACACAGCAGTCATCTCCTGCCCAGCCCTCCGGACTCACCCACACACAAAGGTGGTGACACCAAGTTGGCCTTGCAAACTTCTGCCTGCTGCCTGGACACATGTCAGCCACTGAGCAATTTCCTCCAAACTGCAGAAAGCTGACAGGCTAAAAAAAAAGCAGCTGACCCCACTCCTGACAATGCCCATGCAGAGGCATTTATAATGGACACTCTAAACAATCTGAGCTTGCATTCAACACCAAACCCCAGTGAGGTCTCTTTCCCATCATGCAGCATTGCCTGGCCAATTCTGAGCAGCAAGGAAACCCTACATGAAGACGTACAGGCAAACATCACCTACTGCTTTGCTGGGACAAGGACAGGGACACTTCTACACTTCTCTTTTGTTTTTGTTTTTTTGGTCCTGGGGATCGAACTTGGGTCCTTCCGCTTGTGAGGCAGGCGGTGGAACCACTGAGCTAAATCCCCAGCCCTCTACATTTCTCTTTTGAAAAGGTAATTATTATTTCTTAAAAGCTTTCTAAGAAAATATGATACTAAAGAGATAACTCAGTAAAAGTTAATTTTTTAAAAAAAGAGGTTGAATATCATGCAATATGTAGAGGTGGGATAGCAAAGCTTTCCAATTTCACATGAGAGTTCCAGTGAAATTATCCAGAGAATAAGAAAACCAGGGAGAAACTCCACCACAAGGAGCCTGGGCTACATACCAGCAAGAAAGAGTTCCTTCAGGAAAAAAAAAAATGAAAGTAATAAAGAAAATGTTGCAGCAGTGAAAATTTGCTTGTCAGACAGTAAAACCCACTCATAAAGCTCAAATAATTACATGTTCATTCTGGCTCAGGACAAACAGATAAATAAAAGATACAATGCCTAGTTAGTGTACATACAGCATTCATATTTATGTCTATGTGACTCAACTGTCCAAGTCCACTGGGGAGGTCTTTCTAAGTGAAAATAATGTGAAAAAAAAAAGTCAAGGAGATTTCACAATGGGTAAAACAAAAATATTGTACAGTAAGAGGATCAGCAGAGGGCCGGGGATTTAGCTCAGCGGTTTCGCCGCCTGCTGCAAAAGCACAAGGACCAGAGTTCAATCCCCAGTACTCCCCCCAAAAAAAGAAAGAAATAGAAGATCAGCAGTGAACTTTAAAATCGTTTTTGTAGAATATAAATAAAAGACAGTAGGAAACAGGGAGACAGATCGTTTACAAATGGGAAAGGGAACGAGAGATGGAGGAGGAGAGGGGACATAAAAGGAAGGAAGATATGCCACGTACCAGCACCAACTCTGCACAATGAATATAATCATTATGCACCACAAACATATACTAATGAAAAGAAAAAAGGATCAAAAGAAAATATTATGTTAGGGCCGGGGATTTAGCTCAGTGGTTTCGCTGCTTGCTGCGCAAGCGCAAGGACCCGAGTTCAAACCCCGGCACCAAAAAAAAAAAAACGAAAAAAAAAAAAAAAGAAAGTATTTTTTTAGAGTATGACATAAGGTTACTGTCTACATGATAAGTTACTTTTTTGGGGGGTACCGGAAATCAAACTCGGGACTTTGCGCTTGCGAGGCAGATGGTGGAACCGCTGAGCTAAGTCCCCAGCCCTAAGGTAAGTTATTTAAAAATAAAAACGTGGTTAAAAAAAAAAGAGCAAATATTATAACACAAAACGGTTAAAAAATAGTAATAAAATTTTCACAACAGAACAAATGGAAATGGCAAGGAAATAAGCAGAAAAGGGTCATCCTCAGAAACACCTTTAAAGTGTAAATCCAAACAAGACAATCTCCATTGCATTACCAGGGGTCTGAAGAAGAAATATAGAGGGATACACGCCATCTCTAGAGCAGGTACTATCTCCTGGTGATTAGTATGACTACACTCCTTAAGGGTCATAAATGTGGTCACACTCCTGTGACTCATCACTTCATTTCTAGGAGTTTACTGAAATCAAAGCCATCACTGTTCTGTTCATAAGCCGGGTACAAAATGACCTGAGGCACACACCTACAGGCTAAAAGCGTAACAGACTACCTTTTAAATGTTAATAGTGAATTTTATTAGCTTTAAAATCTGGCTTTGTAAATAATTTGTGATTCGCTACATTTCGATTTTCTGCCACACACATATACCATAGATGGTCTCAAAAATTAACCCTTTCTTAACCAACTTGCCAAACTAAAAGCCACCCTTCAACAGGCAACCTATATCCAACACTGAATGGTAGGTCTACCAGGGTGAGCTTGTTTGTTCTCAACCTGTGCAAGTCATTATTCTGTAATCAGATATTCAAATATAGTATGGGCTGCAGAAACATGAGCACACAAAGGAAGGTCTGGTATGAACATTCAGTAGAAGGCTGTTGTGAATCACTAATATGGAAAATTCCTCCAAAATTGGATGAGAAATAGATATCAATCAACAGAGCAGAAGAATTTTTTTTTAATATTAAGGAAAGTGCTCGGATAATTTTAAAAAACCGTTTAAATACACATTGCACTTTAAAGATCCCAATCTAGAAATTATAGGTCCCATAACAAGACACTGATGCAGGATGGAAAGATGCTTTGGTTGTCCAGTCAGAACCACATTCAGAGACATTCAATTATGCTGTGATTGAGGTCAAGATTTAAATGTGCGTAGTTCAAGACTTTTTATGATTCTTAGTCTTAACTGACTAGTGAAAATTATAATTCTTTGATGATATTCAAAGATCAGTTGTGTCAAACAAGGAAGCTTTCTTATAAATCCCTTCTCTAATAGAAAAGGGAAGGTACTTTTGAGTACAAAAGTGGTGGAGTCAGGACAAGAAGGAAAGAGTGAGAAAAGTAGAAATCCCTTCTCCCCATAAAAGGCTACTTCAATTTCCAAGCAGCAAAATTGAAAACCTGCAAGTTTTAAATTCAGATGCTTCAATGGCTAATTATAAGATCAATGCAATAATTTAAAAAGCCTTTACCTGCCACAGAAGATGTGATCAAAGGACAGAAAATTAATTAAAATTCTTAGACATACTGTTCCAAATAAAACCACCTAGTAAAGCACTGTAAGTTCCAAAATAAAGAAAAATAGCTAATAAATAATTCAGCAAATGTTCTATGAATTAGCTGATGAATTTTCTGCTATAGCAGTCGAGCAAAGTATCACTTTTGGATACAGTGAGCTTAATTTTTTTTAAAGCATCATTATTGACATTCAATAAGCTCCACATAAGAAACATTTGTAAGCTTTTATATGTGCATATACCTACCTGTGGAATCACCATGACAAGTGAGATAATGAACACAGCCCTTACTCCTCAATTTTCCTATGGCCCTTTGTAATACCCCTCCTGACTCTTGCAAACACTAATCTCTTTCCTGTCACTATATGCTAGTGTGTGTGTTTCTGGAATTTTGCATGAAAGAAATCAAACAGCATATACTGTTTTCATTTGGCTTTGTTCACTAAGCATCATTATTTCAGGACCAATCTTTGTGTGTATACCAGTAGCTCGTTTCATTTACTGCTTAGTCTTATCCCCTTGAATGGACAGAATAGAATTTACTGACCCTTTCAATGTGGATGGACAACTGGGTAGTTTCCAAGTTTGGGCTATGTGTAATACAGCTCTGAGTACCAAGTGCATGGGACCAAGGATGCCTTTAGCATTCATATGGAAGTCTTTGCAAGGACAGAGTTTATCTGAGAAGTAGCACAGCTAAGATGCATGTTAGATGTATGTTTCACTTTTTTTTTGTACTGGGGATCAAACTCAGGTCCTTGCGCTTGCGAGGCAGGCAGTGGAATCCCTGAGCTAAATCCCCGGCCCTATTGAGAGGCTTTTGGATTTTGGGGGTTTTTTTTTGGTACCGGGGATAGAACTCAGGTCCCTCCACTTGCAAGGCAGGTGGCTGAACCACTGAGCTAAATCGCTGTCGGCCCTAACTTTTGAAGAAATTGCCAAACTGTTTTCCAAAGAGGTTTTCCAGTCCTACCAGCAGCAAGTGATTTCTGTTTGTTCCATACGAGCTGTATGAATGCTTTGTAAAACAAAGGATCCCTTCTTTGCAAAATATATAGTAAATGTAGACTTGTCTACTTCACAGGAACTGGAGCATAACTTGACCATTAAGGTACTTTTAAAATTTCAGCCTTCTCCCTACAGGACACATTATAAGAAAAAGCAGCAAAGCATATTGATAAAATTAAGCATGTACATTCATTCAGTGTTTATCATGGGCCTGATTCTGTGCAGTCCATCTGTAAACTCCCCACAAGAACCCTAGGAGGGTAGCTACTAAAATTAAACCAACTCCATTTTATAGGTGAGGAAAGTTAAAGACAGATAAATTATCCAGGACAATGAGCTAATTACCAAGTGGCAGGACCAGGATTTGAATGCAGAAGTCTGAGCCCTGTTCTCCTAGCTGTATCCCCTATGCCCATCTACGTATTCTTAAATGCTGGTTATCTGTCATACAGAACTATGACCCAACCCTAACATTCCTTTCCAGAGATAACTGATTTCGACCTTTAAATATGACATCATGGAATGAGGCCTGGAATATCATTCTGAGCAGAAGCTCTAAGTAAATGTTGAAACCTACAATACCAACATTTCTATATCATGTATTATCATCAGAGCAATGACAGAAGGGATATTCATTACTTCAATCCAGTGGATGTTACCTACTGAGCACAAAATCAGTCCTAAAATACAAAAAGACATTATTTCAAACAATATGGTCTACTTTTAAAACAGCACTTTTCTTGCAGAAAGAAGAAAAAAAAGTGGCACAAGTAAGCAGATTCATTATCCACTGTTAGGCTGCTGTGGTTTATAAAATCCAATGCAGTTACTAAAAGGCCTTACCATAAAGACCCAAGTCTGGAAGATAACCAGGTCAGCAATGTGTTGTGTTTTAAAAACTTCTTAGTATTTGTTGCCACAGTTTAAAAAGCATAAAAACAGAGGGTCATTGTGCAGCCACCTCTCTGTCTAGAGATCGTCTCAGAGTGCAGCAGGGACCAAGGATAGTGCTTACATTAAGAAAAAAGCAAGGAAAACAACATTTCCTAGCAGCAGCAGACTGTGACATCGACCGGATCATACAGACTATTGATTCATAAGCAAAAAAAGAAAAAAGGTTGGCAAAAAAATCGGCATGCTGACAAAAGAGAAGGAAATTGCTCTATTAGCAAGATCATGGACAGGTTGAGGGATCGTGAAGTGAAGGAGGATTGTTCAATGACAAATCGACATATGTTTAATACCCAGTGGACGCAAAGTACTGTATCAGGCTCGGGATGGGCATGTGCGTGGAAGAGTAGTTAGGTACAAAAAGTATAAACCAAGACTACACCATCAAGTTGGGGAAACAGCCTACACTTCAGAATAAAAATCATGACATACTCAGTCCGAGATGAAGGTTCACCACTGACCTTAGCTAATACAGACTGAGTGTGAGCACTACTTAAGTACTTCCAAAATGCCAGCTCACCTAATCTTCACAAAAGCCACATGAGTGTGGCAGATATGGCCCTTATCGCCACCTCCCTGAGTACTGGAATGACTAGGACAAGTTCCGTGACTTACTCCTGACCCACAGCCAATAAACGTTACACTGGGACCCCAGCGTGGCTCTCTGTTCAACTCCAAAGGTGAACTCTTCACAGCTTTTAAAAACACAGGAGGATGATCCCTTCTTCAGGTAGTGAGGGTCTGGAAGGCTCCCTGCAGGAAGGACGGGAGTGTCCCAGGAAACTCCTGGGAGGAGGCAAGACTATTATAGGAGAAGGAAAGGACATGGTCAGAGGTTGGGCAATGCTCCACAAACAAGCAAAGGAATAACGTTTACCAAGGCAAAAACTGGCCATTACCACCTCAATTGTGTAATGATGGGACAAACCGAGACTGTGCACCATCTGACAGCACACAAAAAGAACAGTGTCATTCGTGACAGTCCTGCCCAGACTGCTGCTATAGTTTGGATACAGACTGAACGTGCCCCCTCAAGGGTTCCTGTGTTAAGAGCGGAGACCTCCACATGGCAGTGCTGGAAGGTGCTGTGGGACTCCATAAGGGGCAGTCTGGTAGGCACGGAGGGTGGTACCCTGGGAAGAAATTGGGGTAGTTCTCCTGGTTAATTCTTACAAGCAGACTGTTATAAAGGAATAAGACTGGTTCCTCCTGCTCTCTTGCTTCCTAGCTTGCCATGTGACCACTTGCTGTCTTGTGGTCTCCTGCCCCAGTGCCGTATGCCATGATGTGTTGCACCAAGAGGGCCTTGCCAGAGTCAGACCCATGCTGTGTAGCCATTCAGCCCTCAAAACTGAGCTAAAGAGCCTTTTTTTTCTCACTATAAAGTACTCACCCTCAGGTGTTTTCTTGTGGGAATGGAAAACAGACAAATAGAGATGTATAACCTGAATTCAAAGAGGAAAGACACAAACTCAAAGTGAGAGATACTAGATACTTTGGAAAATATATAACTTTTCATCTTCAAAGGGGCTACATAAACTGTTCCAGGTGATAAGGAGATATAACACATGATTCTGAACTTTTTCCTTCTGCTACAAAGGACGCTACTAGGGCATTTTGTGAATCTCAAGTAACGTCTGGGGATTAGATGGTTGTACTTTTGATGATTGCACTGTGGTTATGTTCAAGAATGTCCTCTTCTAGAAAATATCTGCTAAAATAAAAGTAATTGTGAGTGATTGCGCATTAGGTCAGCAACTCAGACGGTTCAAGAACCACTCACTGCGCCCCTTTTTACGTATCCGATTGTTTAAAAAAGTTTTTAAAGTGCCCCCCCACCCGCCAAAGGCTGTATATAATAAAGCAGGAAGCATGGTGAGGGAGCATGCATAGGGAGACTATTTACCTTTGCTCCTTATCTACCACTAAAGCAAGCACCTCTACCACCACCCACAGCTCTGCACACTGCTCCCTGCTTCTGTCCATTCCTGCAGGGCTGCAATTCCTGCAAGAATGCACTGCACAGACAGACCTTTTGTACTAGTCTCCTACCTCATCTGACTTCTGCCTGGCACTCCACACAAACAGCTGGTGGCCAAGGTGACACACGTCTTCCCTGTTAACGAAGCAGGATTTCACTTTCTAGTCCTTACTTGTTGGCACAGCAATGGGCCAAGTAGCTACTTTAGTTGGGTCGCTTGCCCAATGGTACCTCTCTAATCCCTTCTTCTGTCTGAGTCACCTTTTCTCCTCTCCCTCTGTATCCTTCCCTGGACAGTTTCCTCTGCTTTGAGGGCTTGCATTCACCAGCTCTGTAGACAGAGGCCAGACTTCCCTCTCTACTTCTTAACCAAGTCGATTCCCGAACTCCCCAATATTGTTCACAAGCATACAAATTCATCATAGTCCAAAATGAGCTCATCACCTCTTCCCCTGTCCTCAAGCCTTCCAAACCTACTCCCCTTCTGGGGTCCTAATCTCAGTAGCACTGCCATTCACCCAACTGTCAAATCCAGAAATGGGAGAAACATCCTTGATACCACCCTCTCCCATCCTTCCATATCCAGTTACTCATCTTCTGGAAAGTTTAACTCCCAAGTAACTCTCAAGTATGTACCCTACTCCAGCTCTAAAAGACTATCAACCAAGATACTGCAAAACTCTGATAACTGGGCTGCACATTTCTTACTACACTTTATTTGATATACCCTCCATTGGTAATCTGGAAATTCAAATCTGACTTGAGCTCACTCAGCTACAACTATGTAGTGGAGACCCACCCTCCTTAGGACAAAGGTGAAACCTCTTACTAGATATTACAAGATCTACTACAACCCTATCTCTCTTGTCCTAAACACTCTGTACCTACTGTCTTGAAATGTTTCCTGTTCCCATCTTACAGACAACAACATTCCCAACATTTAGCAGAATGCCCAGTACACTGTCGAAATTCAATAAGCATTTGCTGCACAAAACTCAAAAAGATGGAGAGATGCTAGAGGAGCTTAACATTGTATACGAACTCAGCTCTTGAGCTATACCAAAGTATTAAGCACACAACTTAAATCGTTGGCAAAAGCATAACAAAAATGTCAGAGTCTGCATAAAATAACTGGCAGCATAAGTTCAAGGTCTTTCCAGTTAGACGTTAGTGAGGAAGAAGGGAAATACACTTGCTCACAGTCAGGCAGGCCGTGTTAGGCCCCAGCTTATTGTCACACACAGCATGACTCAACTCCACTGTACTTGAAGTGTGGGGTGTGCTGTTCATAGTGTGCTGATAGTAAATACAATGGGAAGAGGGAGGCAGGGGTTAAGGACACTCCCCACCCAGACACAGACACACAGACGTACACACACATGTGCACGCCAGCTGCTCCACAAAGGGGTCAAATAAACACTAAGGAATGAGGGGCAAGTTACAAGAGAAAAAAGGTAGGGTGACTATCTATAAAACCTCACTTGACACCCCACAACACCAAAGGATCATTTTGAATCTTTCATATATCATTCCTTCTATTTTCTTTAAAAGTCCACTAAGACACGGCCATTTGGAGGCTCTGCTGAAGAGCAGAGGTGAACATGCTCCCAGTGACCGTCAGCCCCTTCATCTTGGGTACTGCTGCAGAGTCAAAGGAGAGATAGAGTCAAGAAAGGAAAATGCAAAAGCAACAGAATTGAGGCCATTTCAGCTTAAAAGCACCATGGAATGGAATCAGTAACCTCATTAAGGAGGTGGGCTGCTGTGGGTGGGCTGCGGAGATCCTGTCAGGCCTCAGCACTGGGTCTTGATGTCTGGGTGACAAATAAAAAGCTTCCGTGACTTCTGTGACCTCGTGACTGCTCTGATGCCTATTAAGCATTAAAAGAGATGTTTTCCCTGAAGGAAAGAGAAAGTCTAACAGGACTCCAAGGGCAACTGAAGGGCAGGCTGAAGCCCCACAAGCAGAGGAAGAAAGCAACTTCCGAGAGACCCAGCATCATGGGTGAGGAAATTGCTGCTGTGAAGGGACACAAGTAGCCTCACCATATGGAAAAGGCATCGGGAGAGGAGAAAGGACATGTCCAGGCACCTGTGGAATGGTGGTGACAGTGGATCTCAAAGCGGATGTGCACCTCGGAGACCACAGGTGCCAGGAGGGTGCTGTGTGCCATCCCTCAATGGGGAGGTTACCACTAACTCCACTCTACAGAGCCAAAGTCACAGAAAGGGCAAAGCTTACAAACCTGTGAAGTGGTAGGGAGTGGACTTGTACCCGGGCCTCTCCTATTTCAAAATCAGGGACCTTCTGTTTGCAGTACTGTTTCCAGTACTGTTTCTGATTACTCACTTGTGACTAGCTGATTTCATCCACAGGACAAAAGGCCTCATCTCCCACGGAGGAATCCAGTAGTCAGGACACTATTGTTACCTACCACCTTATCTAGGGAAAAGGAAATTCTGCCCTAGATTCCTCATCACTGTTAAACCTCAGGGTTCCTTTCCTATGTCATCATAACAATTTCAACCCGAAAAGGAGATTTTTGAAACCGCATGTGATGCTTCCCTCAGTGAAATTAAATTAAGACCAGCTAACTAGTGACGGTGGTGTCACACCAGTTAGCCTCACTAGTAGGTGAGTCTATCAGACAGTATCAAACATACGTAAGGGAGGGAAATTCTGCTTCCATGTCTTTCAGCACCTCAGGAGCAGCGCATGTCTCTGCAAAGGTGTTTGGTGGAGCTGGAAGCTGGGCAAGCACAGTGGACTGGCTCACGTGTAGCAGGCAGAAGCTTCAGGGCTGACCTTCACTGGCCACCCAACTTCTGCGCCGCAGTGGTGCCCAGTGCGACTTAGACTCCACCAATTTGGGGAGGAGGACCCCCGAGGGAACTGTGATTTGGACCTGAGTACCAGGAAGGTCTCTTTGCAGAAGCAGCTCGGGGTATGAGCAAGCAGATCATGTACCAGGTTCCTAACTCAATAGTCAAACATCCTGCCTGATTCTAGGATGAAGACAGGGTTCTGGGAGGAGGGAGTATCCAGGCAGCTTAGCCTACAAGCCATTCCTCCCAACTTCGCAAGGGTGCCGGGAACACTCACCTCCTAGGTTAAATCTCCTCCAGCTTTAATTCCCTAGAGCCGACTGTGTGTCCAATACAGGAAATGTGATCACTAACGAGAAGCTTTCTGCTATTACTAGATTATTAAATTTGTAAAATATGAGGTATAAAATACTCAGCCACAAAGGACAAAGAAACAAACTCAATTTCTTTTAATTATATTTTGATATAATACTATTTGGCCAAGGATAATTCATATAAACTATAGTATCTCCAGATTTTATAAACCTAAACTTAACACTGGAATTCATCTCATTCATAAACATGAGAGAACTTGACCTACTTTCTAATATATTCAGCTTCTTTTTGTCTGCATTAATCTGCAGTGACATTTTAAAAGTTGCTCTAATAATTTCCATTATATGAAAATGCACTTTTCATTTATATCAGCTTTGATTATCCTCCTACAAACAAAATGTTATTTTCTCAATGGTTAGCCTACAAATGTAGTAAGAAATAAGATATACAATATCACTGATAGAAAAGCTCACCTTTGAACGGCCTCAGTATTGCATTTTTGGCTAGGGGAAGGAGGTAGGAGAAGGAAAAGTAAGCAAAAATAAGACAATTCTACCCTAAGTCCATACAGTGTGGGACAGCGGGTTTAAACTTTGTCTGTATACAATCTGTGGGAAGTCACTGAACACAGCTTTCAGAAATATATCATATTACAGAGATATGTGGATAACCATGTTTATAGCAGTACAACTCAAAATAGATAAATCTTGGAAGAAACTTTATATCCATCAACAGATGAATGGATAAAGAAAATGTGGCATTTATATACAGTACAAGGTAGTATTACTCTGAGATAAAGAAGGATAAACTTAAGTCAGTTGTACGATAATAGTTGCACCTTGAGAACAAAATGTTAAATGAAATAAAACAGGCACACAAGCTTAAATATCACATAGCTTCTCTTATATGATGAATCCAAAATATAAATAAAGAGCAAAGTAAAAGAGGAACTGGGGAAACAGATCTTTTGCAAAAGGAAAGGGAAGCAAAAGAGATGGAGGGAGGAGGGAATGAGGTTTAAAAAAAAAAAAAGAAATAGGCATAAATTCTGTATAAAGCAATATAATGCATCCCGACAGTTTTCTAATCTCTGATAATGAAGAAAAAAAAGAAGAAATCGACATTACATTTCCATGCCTGCTTTCAGCCACACCCATACTGTAACCACTGCCAGTCTCCAGAACGTACACTTTGCCCCCACAAAACCCTCTGTGATGGCTGTCTACAACCCTTTTGAGCAGGTCCCTTTTATGCTGAAGAATTGTGCATGGCTCCCAAATACCTTTAACAGAGGCTGGCACACTGTGGCCTAGAAGCTAAGAATGTAAAAATGGTTTTTACTTTTTTCCCCCTGGTGCAGGGAATCAAACCCAGGGCCTTGTGTGTGCTGAGAAATTTACATACTCTAACACTGAGCCACATCCCCAGCCACTATTATTTACATTCTTAATGGTTAAGGAAAAAATAACAGGAATCATGCATGACACATGAAAATTATCTTAGGTTCAGAATTCTGTGCCCACAAATCAAGTTTAACTGGAACACGGTCACACCAATTCACCAATGGACTATGGCTGCGTTTTGTGCTCCAGGAGCAGAGTAAAATACGTGCCACACATACAGTAGCCTAAAATATTTACAATTTAGTCCTTTACCAGAAAAGATTATAAATCCTGGCCTACAGTGCAAAACCCAGAGCCCTGAGCCTGCTGATGCTGGTCACTGAAAGCTGGATCTATCCAGACTTCTTTAAGACTATTTACTTCTACCCCAAGACATAATGTCTATCTCCCCAAAATGCTCTCCTATGTCTTCTAAACATTGCTCGCTCTCTCTTTCCTGCTCTAAAGCTCTGTACAGTCCCCACCGTCTGTGGTCATTCCTCTTTCCCTTTATAGAAAGAATATGTACATTTCATTTCCATGAGGTTAAAAAAGAATGACTTTAAGAGCACCCAAGGCTCAGAAGTATTCAGAATAGCAAAGGATGGAAACCACCCAAATGTCCATCTGTGGGGAAACAAGGTGAATAAGCTAGAAGAAATTCACATATGGAAGACAGGGCAGCCGCCAGAAGGAAGGAGTTCTAACTCTGTACACTGCCATGGAATAAGAACCAGGGGAGAGTAAGTGGAAAAAAAACCCCAAAACACACAAAGCTATTGTTCACCTAAGGGAAGGAGGCGAAAATATGAGACCATGCATGTATTTGCATATGTATAAACACTACAAGGAAAGACTATGAATTTTTCTCAATTACTACCTAGGGAATGGGAGGAAACAAGATGGAGAGAAGACTTGGGTAAAACCAAATCTCCTTTGGCAATAGACTGAATGTTTGTATCACTCAACAATTCATAGGCTGAAACCTAAGCCCCAGTATAGTGGTGTTGGGAGGTAGGGGCTTTGGGAGATCAGGGCACGAGGCTGGAGCCCTTATGAATGCAGTTGGTACCCTTGTCCCTTCTGCCGTGTGAGGGTACAGCTAGAAGGCACCACCTACGCACAGAAGTGGATCTCACAAGACACTGAGTCTACCTAAGCCTGCATTTCCCACCCCTCAGAACTGTGAGAAACAAATTTTTGTTATTTATAAGCCACTTACTTGATAGCATTTTTATGATAGCAGCCCAACTGGAGAAGAGATCTCTAAGTAAGCTTTATTTTATACATGAGGCTTTGGAGCCTTGACAATAGTGTACATAGTTATTTAAACTTAAATGAAAAAAAGGGGTGAGGGTGGGGGAGGACTGCATAAAACTGTACAACAAACTCAGCCCCAGCACTACTGACATTTTGGGTGAAATAATTCTTGGTTGAGTGCAGTCCTGTGCACTGCAAGGTGTTTAGCAGCATCCACAATCTTTACCTAGGAGATGGCAGTAACACCTCCCAATTGTGACAACCAAGTATCTTTCCAGTTATTGCCACATGTTCCTACATGGGAAAGAAGGCTCATCTCTGAGAATCTTGGTTCCAAAGGACAACAAACAAACAAAAAACAACAAATCAACTGAAAGGTGTGCCTGTGTGGGGGGTGAAGTGTTAGGTGAAGAGAAAACCTATAGATTGAAATAGGATTAGACTCTGCAAAGAGTAAACCTTATTTGGATCCCAATTCAAAGAACTAAAAAACATAATTAACAAAAGGCAATTTTGAAAATTTCAACATTAACTTGATACTGGATGATATTAAGGAATTATTGGAAATTTTCACATTTGAAGAAAAATGAAAAAAATCCTTACCCACAATCCCACAGTGCCTCAAATCCTAACTTTTAGACTTATATACCAAAATAGTGACTAGAACTCTTAAGAGAGCCAGGCACTATGACACTGCCTGTAATCCCGGCTACAGAGGAGGCTAAGGAAGGAGGCACATCAATTAAGGCCATCCTGGGCAACTTAGGGAGATCTTGTCTCAAAAAGGAACTACTAAGATAACAAAGATGTGCTTCAAATTACTGAATGGGGAGAAAGAAAAGTTTAGATGAAGTAAGATGGCCTGAGATTAGTCATCATTGAACCTGGATGGTTGCACATGGTGCACTGTGTAATTCTGAAACATATCTGAAAGTTTCCATTAAAAACAAAGTATACATAAACAAATCCTGCAGGCAGTTCTATTCCTGATCTTTTCAGGGAGATGAGAGCCTGAACCACCTCAGGAGAAAAGTTAAGAACTGGTTCCCTGGCCTTGCCTCTTGATGGCAGTGAGTCTACTGCTCAGGACACATCCCTACATAAGGGAGCCAACTACTTAACACTTAGGTAAGCACTTAGCTTAGCACTTTCCACAGCTGGAAGATACATCTGCCACTTTGAACAAATCAGGAGACAAGACACCAGTCCTTGAAGTGCACATCCTAAGGGATGCCCAAGAGCATTTGTGACTTCAAGGGATTTCTGCCTTGGGTGCTGAATTTAGAAGTTTACCTCTAAGGAAAGTCTGACTGCTCCCTGTAATCTTCCTCACCTGGATAAAGCCTGCATCCAACCCCACCATCTCCCCAGGCTGGCCCACATCCTCCACTGCCCAACTCAGGGCCTCACCCTACGGGGGAGACAAATGAAGTTCTACCTTAACCCACTGTGGCCTGCAGTGTTTTCGGATAAAAGCAGTAAAAACTCACACCTTATAGCCAAGAAATTCTACTTTCTCTGGAAACTTATACCACCCCACAAGAAACATCTACTTCCTCCTCTGAACCATCCACTCATGTTGCTCTGTGCCCAGACCCCTGCGCACTGCAGCATTTTTGGAAATGTAAACAAAAGAGAATGATGCTCATGTGTTTTTCTGCTGCACTGCAGATTTCTTTCCTTCCTCTTTCAGGGCATTGCATCTACTTCAACTGGGAAGAGCAGCCAACAGACAGAACAAGGGCCTTGCTCTCACTTTACACAGCTGGTTCTCTGAGCCTGCAGCAATCTCTCCATAGGGACAGCAAAGACACCAAGCATCCTGGGCCAGCTTGGTGCCAGGGCCAGAAGTCCAGCAGGGGACACTGAATCATTCTTCATCCCTCACAGGCAAATAAACTGAGGAAAATATTATGTGTGGGGCCGGGGATTTAGCTCAGTGGTTCCACTGCCTGCCTCAAAAGTGCAAGGTCCCAAGTTCAATCCCTGGTACCAAAATAAAAAAAAGGAAACAAAGAAAAGAAAATGTAATGTGTTAGGGGAATATTTAGGATTCAGTAATTTTTAAAAAAAGACTTTAAACTTTATTTGTTTCCTTCTCTGCAAGAAGAGCGGCAAGGGTGGGGGTTCTGTCTCCAACTTAAAGTGCCCAAATGCTGTCAATCAGCTGAGGGTTCCTCTATTCCATTCAGATAGAAATCATGCATTGGAAAAGTGCAGCTCTGTTAGCAGCACTGGGCTTTGATCATCAATGGCTCTCAGTTCACTGTGTTATGGCTCTGGGCCCCGATGGCCCTGGTCAGTACCGGTTAATACTGCCAGTTGCTGGCATCTGTTGCCCATCTGCTGATCTTTGTTGGCTGCTGGACTCTGGAGCTCTCCAGGGCTAACAGCCAAGGGTTTACTAGCCTTTTTTGGTACCAGGGATCGAACTCAGGACTTTGTGCTTACAAGGCAGGCGTGGTGCCATTGAGCTAAATCCCTGGCCCGTTTACTGCTCTTTTTATTTATTTTTTTAATTTTTGGTACCGGGGATCGAACTCGGGTCCTTGCGCTTGCGCAGCAGGTGGCAAAACCACTGAGCTAAATCCCTGGCCCCTACTGCTCTTTTTAAAGTGACTGGTCTTGTCCACACTATGCAGACTAAGAATCCAAGTAGATTTATAGGACTTTTTGAGCCCATACTACCAGAGAAATAAATCATGAGAAGATTTATACGATTTATACGAACAAGGCTGTATTTGAATGGCACCTGTGCTACAGCTGGGGTAGGGGATCAGTACACACGAAAGAGCCCTTCTAGACCAACAGAAGTACAAGAGGAGTGCTGCTTATATAGCAGCTGCAGGCTCTGAGCGGCCCAAATTCGAGCCTGCTCATTGGCCCAAATTCAAGCCTGTGGTTGGTCCAAAGGAGAGCCTACTGATTAGTCCAAATTCAGTTCTACTGCCTGGTTCAAATTCAAGCCCTCCGGTCGGTCAAGCCAGATGCCACCTGGAGCAGGTGTGGGGTGTCCAAGATGGCTGCGGCTGCTGCGGCAATACTGAGAAGCACCAGATGCTTCACGATAGCTATATGGTCTCTCCATGAGATGGGAGGCTAAAACAGGGAATTTTAGAAGAGCTATCTCTGTTCACTACTTATGTGGTTTGGGGTGGGCGGGGATGTTAGTAACAGGCCCATGTCCATCCCTGATGTCTGCCACATTAGAGGTGGGGTCCTCACTGCTTCTTCAGCACCTGGGGTGGGAGTGGGGAAGAGGACCACAGTGACACCATCTGAACCTCCTGTCAGGGCAGCCAGGAGCAGCCGGGAAGTAACCTTAGGTGTGATGTGGGGAGAAGGCGTACACACTGAGGCAGACTGTCCCAGTCCCTCCTCAAGGGACCCTGGGGAAGAAGGGAAGTGAGGGGAAGGGGCAACAGCTGCCGACTGAACCACTGCCCCCTCCAGCCTTCATAGAAAAAAGAGGAGAGGCAGATTCTTTTCTGTTTCACAAATAGATTTAAACATATAAATTTAACATCTTCCCAGACCCTGGTAAGCACCCTTCTGTCAACTTCTATGCATTCAACTTCTTAGATTTTACATACAAGTCAGAACATGCAGTATTTCTCTTTCTGTGCTTGGCTTCTGTCACTTAATGTTAACTGCCTTTAATCACTTTTACTCACGTTTCACTGATTTATACATCTGTAAATATGAGAGATCTTTGTATAGCAAAACCAAAATTGCCTCATGAAGCTCACAACTCTATTGACTCAGCACTACATTCCGTCTTAAAAATTAATCAACAGAAACAAAAACAAAAAATGCCAAGTCAGAACTACGCTGTTTTAAGTTGACAGTAATCTTGTACTGCTGACCATGAAAATGCGTAAGCATCCACACCCTTGGCTACCCATGACTTCCACCTAAGCCTTAGGACTTGACTTTACTATGATTAAGTATCTGCTCCATAAGTAAATAAGGCCTGGCTCTAATGATTTTCTTTTTCTTCAATCCCTATCTGGGGGCAGAAATGTAACAGATCAAGATGTTTGGAACATTAGCACCATTTGCACAAAGGCAGCACATCTTAATGCCACCACTTTGACCTAACAGAGAAGTAACAAGGAGAGACTTTGTCCACAGCCAAGTACTTCTCAGTGTGCTGTTCAAGCAAAGAACAACTCCTGGGTGACATGTCTGTCTAGAGGCTCCAGGCTCCACTCCCAGGCTTTGTGTGGGATCTGCATGGTGAGGAGGGCAGACAGGTCAGAGTGAGGAGAGGGGAGCCACCACAGCACTGCAGGAGGGACTTGTCTCTCTAAGCTACCTTCCACATCTGTGGATACCATCCATAGTAGGGAATTTACCAAATACAATTATGCAAAAAGACTGCTAATGCTGCATTAGAGACAAAATGAAAGTGTTAAAACTAAAGGTGATTATTTTTCCAACCTTTCTTCCAAAATAACGACAAAAGTACATCACATATTAAAAGAATCAAATGTACTTCACTCGCACACAAGTACTTCAGGCTGTAAGAAAACACTCAGCACAAAAACAACCATTGATAAGGCACTTTTCCCCACATACCAGCAGGGCTGCTAAGAGGCCTTACTTCCCACTTCAGATTCACCAAGAGAACAGGAACAGCTGGAGGTTTCCAAGTCCACATACAGATGAATCATCTACAACGAGCTCCTGGTCCCCACAGCAATGATGAGGGTATGAATCAGGCAGGGGTGACTCTTTCCTAGAGCAGCAGCAGCGATCTTCTTCTTTTGAGAAAAATGTGTACGACACACCAGAGATAAGGAAGTCTCCTCCAGCCTGTGATGCTGTAGTTGGCCACCATACCCAGGCTGGCCCAGTACTCACGATGTAATTCCATTGGGGTTCTCAGAAAGCATTCATCTAGAGGCCACCTTCTTTGAGTGTGAAATGACAATGATCACAGTTGTTCTACAGCGGCAGTGTGGGGATTCCAAGAGACACTAGACTTTAGGGACCTAGGCAGCAAACATATCAGGTCCTCTGTAAATGGTGGTGAATTTGAAAGACACCTTCACATACCAGAGCCTGGCCTGTTTTGCCAATTACAGTACTGAGCTTTTTTGGTTGGCCTCTAGAAATTGTTTGAAGATGCACAGCATGTCTGAAGATCAAATTGCCTCGTTCTGGGAGGGGCAGGGAAGGGGGCTTCAAAAAGAATAGGGATTCCTAGGAGACAAGATGAGCTTAGAGAAGCTTGAGGCTGCTTTTGAGACAGCTAGTACTGCATAAAAAGAAGAATCCATACACACACACTCCACTGAGGGGCAAAGTATAAGGATATCAGGCTAAGAGGGTAAGGGACAGGGACCCAACTAGGCTCTGATGAGAACAGTAGCTAGTTAATTAGAATAAATACTACTTACTGGTGTCCCCCCTCCCCCCCACACACTGGTACGAAGGATCGAACTCAGGACCTTGCAGGCACAGTGCCACTGAGCTAAATCCCCAGCCCTACTTATTGGTTTCTAATATTCAGAATCTATAGAAAAGTCATACAAACCCACTGAGAGGGCAGGGGATTTAGCTCAGTGGTTCCGGTGCCTGCCTCGAAAGCACAAGGTCCCAAGTTCAATCCCTGGTACCAAAAACAAAAAAAACCAAACAAACCCACTGAGATTAAAGAACAGAATGCAAACAGGTATTATCAGCCCTTAGAATATAAAATTAAAAGCACAGTGGCCTAAAATTGAGAAGTTGGATTGAGACATGTTGGTGCACACAGAAATAGTATTTAGGACACAAACAAAATAAGAATCAGAGGCTGTAGGTATCTTCTGAGGTACAGAGGAGGACAGAGGTACGCCTGAAGTGCGAACCAGGCCAACTGATAAAATGAGAAATGGTGCTACAAGCATAATAGTTATACATGTGGAAATCACCAGTAAAGTTAAAAAGATCTACAGAAAAAGAAGTAGTTGCTTCTCAGAAGCAGGGCTAAGTGAAGGAAAGTATTTAGGCAAGACACTATTGTTTTTCATCATAAGATATTCTGAAATGTTTCCTATTTTTAGTCATTTGTATACAATATTTTGATTTAAAATTGTTAATTAAAAATTTTTTTTTAAATTACTGATTTTTTATTGACAAATGAAATGGTATAATTATGTGAAAACTTTTTGAAATATGTATGCAATGTGAAATGAACAATTTGAACATTAACACATGCATCACCTCACATATGTAAACTCTATTCTCTCATCAATCTTCAAGAATATAATACACTACTAAGTATGTTAATAATGTCACCACAGTGTCCAACAGAGCTCTTGAATTTATTCCTAATTGAAATTATGTATCCTTTAACTAACATCTTTTATCCCCTGGTAACCACCGTTCTGTTCTTTACTTCTGTGACTTCAACATTTTTAGTTTCCCACATGTAAATGAGAACATACAGTATTTTGTCTTTCTGTGCCTGGCTTACTTCATTAACATAATGTTCTCTAGATTCATGCTGTTGTGAAAGACAGCTGTTCTCAAAGCCAATAGTATTCCACTCTTTATATACAGTACATTTTCATTACTCATTGTTGGACACTTAACATTGATTTCATCTTGGATAATGAATAATGCTTAAACGAATACAGGAGGGCTAATATCTCTGGTATTTCACTTACTTGGGATACATATCCACTAGTGGAATTGCTGGATCATACTTTTATTTTTAACTTTTGAAGAATCTCTATACCATTTTCCTTCATGTCTACACTAATTTACATTCCAACAGATGAGGGTGCCCTTTTCGCCACATCTTCTCCAACACTTGTTATCTTTTATCTTTCGGGTAACAGTCATTCTAATAAGTGTGAGGTGATATCTCATTGTAGCTTTAATTTGCACTTCTCTGATGATGCTGATTTGTGGCATTTTCATATACTTGTTGGCCATTTATATGTCCTCTTTGGAGAAATATCTATTCAGATCCTTTCCCCATATTTTAACCATTTTATTGTCTTACCGTTGACTTGTTTGAGTTCCTTATATATTTTGCATATTAACCCTGCACTAAAGGTATAGTTTGCAAATATTTTCTCTGAGTAGGTTTTTTCTTCAGTGTTTTGATCACTCTTTTGCAGTGGAGAATTATTTTAGTATGATGTAATCTCATTTGTCTATTTTTTGCTTTTCTTATCTTTGCTTTTGGGTTCACACTTAAAAAAAAAAAACTGACCAGACTGACGTCATAAAGGTTTTCCCTTTTTTTTTTTTCTAGTAGTTTTACAGTTTTAGATTTTGCACTTAAGTCTTTAAGACTATTTCTGTAGTACCAGAGGTTGAACCCAGGGTCTCAAAAATCCTAGATAAGTATCCTTCCGTGAGCTACATCCTCAGAACCTAATTCACCTTTGTGGATTTTTCTGTGTATTCATATCCAGTTGTCCCAAGACCATTCATTGAAGAGACTGAAACCTTGTCAAAAGCTAACTGATTGTAAATGTGTGGATTTCTAGGTTCTCTGTTCTGCTCCACTGGTCATCCTGTTTTCAACCCAGCACCAACCTGTTTTGATTACCACAGCTTTGCAGTATATTCTAAAGCATGATGTCTCTGGCTTTGTTCTTTTAGTTTATGAATGCTTTGGTTTGGGGGTCTTTTGTGTTTTCATTCAGAAATTTCCCATGTTTAGCCATCTGCACACAATACTTGGACTTAAACATTTTAAAATAACAGATCTTCTATATGGTCAAGGTATTATAGATAGGTAAATTAATTCGCTATCTTGTAGGCAGTAAACAGGGCTGGCTCCACTAGGAGCAAACAAGGAAGATAATGGAGTCAACAAGGAGGACAATCAAGACACACTCACTGAAGGCCAGCATTGTAAAGTGCAGTACACCCATGTGCTTCCCCTAAGGATGAATAGCAGTGATTGATATTCTAAATAGGTATCAATCACCTGGGTGGGGGACCAAGATCTTACCCACCCCTTCCAGGAAAAATCCCTGACCCACCCCTTGCTCATTCCTTATAAGCTAGCTACGTGACTAGCTTCCCCACTGGATCCCCATTTAACCAACATTACCTAAGCAACTATACTTGCCATAATCTTATTGTTTGTTCATAGTTTTGTCCATCTTGTGACTTCTCATTAGATCAATATTACCTACGCAACTGTACCTGTAATCTTACTAGTTGACTCTAGTTTTGTACCACTCTGAACCCGCCTCACCTCGTGGCTGTGTCCCATAAAATATCTTTGAGAAGTTGGGTGAGCAGGTAACCCATTTTCCGGTTCCCCTCTTGTCTCTCTTAGACATAAGCTATCTTTCTCTCAATAAATTTTTCCTACTCCTAACCTCCACTGTACCTAGAATTCATTCTTCAATTTTAGAGAACAGTAACTCATGCTTCAGATATCTAGCAGGTTTGGGAGTTACATCTGTTCTTCACATATCAATGGTTTAGATGATATCCATAGGATTCTTACTGACCTTTACCAGGCTACACAGTGGTATACTGACACCTTTGCCAGTGGCAGCACAGCGGGTTTATCGTAATCTTATTAAAGTTTAAGATCTGTAACTATACCAGTTATCTTATGAATTTGGAAAACTCTGCAATTCTGATTTGTTACAAACAATACAGAATGGCTTTGATGATCAATTTGGATCTTCTGGAAATGGAATGTCACAACTAAAAAGAATACTGATTTTTTTTTAAAAGGGTCAAGTTCAGGACTGGGGATTTAGCTCAGTGGCACCATGCCTGCCTCGCAAGCACGAGGTCCTGAGTTGGATCCCTGGGCAGGGGAGGGATCAAGTTTGAAAGGAGAATATTTAAATGTAGGCAGAAGTATTCTAGACTCACCAAATCCACAAAATTCAATTAAAGCTTAAATCTTGAGTTCTCTAGTGGGATTTTTTTTTTTAATTCAAAAGAAGTTAACTTAAGAACATAATTAGCCCCAAACCTCAAGAAATAGCACATCCTATTACACCATAGATTAATAAGTTTAATTATGAAAAAGTCGGAAAACTGCTATTGTTGTTGTCCTGAAATACTAAGAATGGAGACCAGAGCAAAGACCCCAGCACAGGCCCAAGACTCCTGACCCACAAGACAGCTAACTGGGGCTCTCAGTCATTCAGGAGCCTGCAAGTGGAAAGGTCTGATGGTGCCCACTGTCATCAGGAAGAGTAATCCTAAGAAAGTGACTAACAGGATGGCCAAAAGACAAAAGTACATAACAGACTACATTCTTAATGAAGAAAAGGAAGCACAGGAATAACTTATCTTTACTGATATCATAGTCCCGAAATGACTGGTACAGAGTGACAAACATCTACATAGATATTGCTTTAAATTTTCCAGATTCAATACCTTTCCCTAAACAACAGTGGGAACTAAAAACTCCCTGAGAGCCAAAACCAATGTTTTTCATTTCAAATAGGTTTTAAAATATTTTTCTTCTAAGCCTACAGGGAACATAGAGATAAGATCAGAATATTACATTTATTCTCAAATCCACAATACATCACAAGCCATTAAATAAAATGCTAAACAAATCATTTATCATTCCCCAAGCCATCTATCAATTTCTCTCCTCTACACACACACACACACACACACACACACACACCACTCACATGTATATATCCCTTTAAAACATCACATTTATTTCTGTGAAGCATGGCTGTCTCAAGTTGTTAATTGCTCATTCTTACAAGATCTCACTCAGAATGTCCTGGCCTTCAGAAAGGCTCCAGGATATGATTGATTGGTTACACTGTTCATTCATTAAATTTTATGCAGACTTGGGCTGGTCCAGATCCCTTAAAGCAATTCTCTTTCCTTTGGTTTATGTCAAAATAAAAGCCCTATGCCAGCGTTTCTCATGATTTTATATACTTTCAGAAATGTCAAGATTCCAGACAATCTCCTTATCGTATATATTGAAGACAAGTGTTTCTGCTGCTTCTGTGGATTGATATAGCTTTTTCCTAAAAGGGGCAGTGGATAAACATTCCCAGGGCAGAGGCAGCCAGTGAAACACACCAATCAGGCTGAAAACCAAGACTAGGGGACAGAATAGAAAACGACCAGGTATGTCTGTCAAATCTCATTTAAGTTTCCCAGGAAATGGGAATGTTAACATTATGCTAGAAGTCACTGAGGGAGGACATCCAGAGGACTGAACCACCATGCTGCAATCAACTCAGACCACATGGAACCTCTCTGGGCTCCACAAGCAGCCATGATGATGTGGCCTCCTGGCAAGGGGGTCTTGCTGCTCCTCCCTCACCTGTTTACTGTCATAGTCATTCAGTTCCTTATCTCCCCAACCTCCCACCCACCTCACAGGCTTATCCTCACCCTCCAAGGGAAAGCAAACAGAAACACAGCGTTTCATTCCCTAAAGAGCATGGCACCAGGTACCACCTGGCAGGCTCCTTTCAGATCTGTGATCCCAGGAAAAGCACGGATCTGAATCTTCTGTCCACACTCAGATTGGCCCTTTAGCCAGGCAGGACCACAGAGCAGCCTCTGCAGACACTGTCCACCCCAGGGGCCCCATGAGATCCTGTCAAAGGGGCTTCTGACTGCACCACCCTTAACTGTCCCTTGACCTCTGCCCAGCCTTGAGTGCCTCACCTGTGAAGCTGGCACTGATCTCTGTGGAGTCTGGCTCTCAGCCACACCTGCACCTCCCTGTCAAATATCACCGGTCAGGGGCTGGCTCACAGGGCGGGGAGGAAAAATCCTGTGCACGTTCACCAGACTGCTGCAATCACTGTCAAGTTTCATTTCTACATGGACTGCAGGGTAACCCACAGCTCATTTCATGTTCAGAGAAATGAACCGTTTTTACTTGAAGTTTCCAGCAGAACAATCCCTCCCCTTGTGTTTGACCTCAGACTTCTCTTAGTTTGACCATGTTAGCTGTCACAGTTTCTTCTGAAAATAAGCAGTGTGAAAACAGGGTGCATTTCTTTCTTGTTTGGGAGGAGTAGCACGGTTTTACAGGCACAAGAGTCCTTAGTCACGCACGCCAGGATTTCCCAAACACCAGACCTCAGACCAGGGCTGGTGACTCCATGGCTAACTGTCCCTAGTATGCAAAGAAACAAGGAAAAGGCAGGACCAGAGGAGAGCTTTTATAATGATAAAGACTAATTGGTGGCATTCCTACTCTTTTAATATCAAAATATTTCTTCTTTCATGAAACCATGTTACTAGATAGAAGTTATTTTATGACAATAAATCTTTTTTGATGAAACAATCCAAACACAAAATACACCAGTACATAAATACATAGTGAATTCCCGTGTACCCATTCAGCTTTAACAATCAATTGTTTAGGGCCGGGGATTTAGCTCAGTGGTTCTGCTGCCTGCCTTGCAAGCGCAAGGACCCGAGTTCGATCCCTGGTACCAAAAACAAAAAAAACCAAACAAACAAACAAACAAAAAACAATCAATTGTTTATATTCAACCAAAAGTAATACTGAAAATTGGTCTTGATAGGTTTTCCCTATCCCACAAAATCTAAAAGCATGGAAGATTAGGCTAGGCCAAGCTACAGAGGAGGAGAAGGAGAGTGGCAGAGATTAGGTGGCCTGTCACAGTGTTCAACGGAATAGGAACAGAACTGATACATCGGGGCAGGTCCTGGCATAGCCATGGGGGACAGTGATACAGCTGTGGAGAACAAGAGTACAAAGCCCTTCACATCTTGTCAGATTTCCACCTCAGCAAACCCAGGACTCACGGATGGGGCCCCTCCCCGACACAGAGTACTTCAGACACACAGCTTGGGACCATGTAATCCCACCCAGGACAACCAAGGGGGAGACCCCTCATCTATAACCACAGTCTACTTCATCTCACGCTACAGCAAATCCCAGAGTCTCTAGCAACTACGTGTTTGAGTTCAAAGGTCACTGGAAGTTTCCACATTAATTCCTTATCCAGTACCCCTTCCCCAAAAGAATTCTGAAGCAAACAGGTAATGAGAATTGATGCAATAAACCATAATAAAGTCAAACCTCGGCTACTCAGCCCCTCTTCTAGGCCTTTACAATCAACCCTCCCACCACCACTAAATGGAGAATCAAACAGCAACAGGAAGGAGTAAGAAGACCGGGCACTCGGCACACTGGTGCACAGAGCCACAGGCAAGGTCCCATGAGACTGAGAGGCTGGGACACTTTAGAAAACTGTACCAACACAGCAGGATGGTCAATCATCGAGGTTTTATTATTTTGTCTTTTAAGACTCACCTAAGTTTTCAGTTTATATGGAGTTGATTTCCCAGAAGAGATCCTGAAGCACGTGAGGAGCCTCCAGCAGCAATACCTAAAACAGTAATAAAAGTCATCAGAACCGAGCAATGCTATAGACAGCAGGTTTCAAAGAGAAAAAAACCCCTCAATGTATACATTTAGTTGTTTCCCCCACAATAAGCATGAAAGGAAATAACTCAGGAAACAATGAATTTCCGCCGCAACACATGGGCTGGGAATTTGCTGTACCCACAGGGAATTGAGCTCCCAAGGCACTTATTTCCAAGACCAAAATTATGTTACTGTTGGCAAAGAGGCAGAACACCTTTCTTTCCCCCTTCCCTGTGGTAGGTGGGCTTTAATGGCTTCAAACATAAACAAAGCCAAATATATTTGGCCCCTTTTCTGCACTTCCTAAATTCCTAAAACAATCTCAGCCCCCCATACCTGTTTTAAATTAGTTTACATCACTGTTTTTATGTTCTTTACTTTCCCCTTACTTATTCCTTGAACACATCTGTGAGGGGGTCCCTTCTTGCTTTAGCAGTTGCTATATCCTTCCCAGTTCTAAAGCACTGGGAATTCACCATCTCACAATTTGCTCCATGGGAACTCACTTGGAAGCAGAGAAGCATCCCACTCAACTGCAGAAACCCACAGAACAGCACAGCCCCAGTTAACAAACAGGAGACAGGATAAGAAGATATGTAGTGATACCAAGAATACTCACAGGATACACACCCCACTATGTCACCAAATCTGGTTAAGGGTGAGTGACTAGTTAATAAGTGATACTGGTTACCAATTTAGGGACAGAGAAAATCTACATTTCTCCCTCTTCAAAATTAAATCAGAGTCCTAGTATATGTACCTGAATAGTTTTATAACATGGGGATAATAAGAAAGACCTATTTAATCATGGCACCAAAATCTGAAACTATAAAAGATTAAAATATTTGGCTGGCTACATATTTTTTAAAATCTGAATTAAATGGTAAAAACAAGACAATTTTTAAAGACACGTATTTGTCAAAAATAAAGTAGAGAAAAAAATAAAGTAGAAAAAATATTTAAATATGAGGAATAAAGGTTGCTGTCTTTATTTTGCAAAAATGTCATAAAAATAAATAAGGAAATTAAATTTCCCTTCAATATTGACAAAGCCAATTAATAACAGTCCTAAGAAATCTAACAGAATGAACATATAAAAAGATAACAACAAAAAGAAATCACTTCAGAAAACTGAGATCTTACTTTTCTTCACTAATCAGATTAGTAAAGATATTAAAGATTGGTACCAGGCATGGTGGCGCATACCTGTAACCCCAGCACTTGGGATTCTGAGGCAGGAGGATCACCAAGAGTTCAAGGCCAGCCTGGGCTACATAGTGAGCTCAAGGGCAGCAAACAAAACAAAACAAATCAGATGTCAAAGACTGATAATAACACCCAATGCCATGGACACTTTCATGGTGAAAATGTAAATTGAGGAGTACTCTAGCCACTTGGGCAACTGGATCAGCATGTAAAATGGCCGCCCACTTCTAAGAGTCTACTCATGGGTCCACTGTGAGAGTAGAAAGATGGATATACAAGGCATTGTCTCTACTGTTATACCTTGGTACTCCACTGCTTTCAAACTCATTGGATTTGGTATTCAATGCATTTTAATAGAAAAATTCTGTTTCAGTCATGGCCATTTGTTGGGTATTTGACTGGAAAAGTAGAACTTGTTGGTGTCCATTGTCTCGCGCTTTGCTACCCTTTCCAGACTCACAACTTGGCACTTCTCATTTTGGGCACTCACTGCAGCTCCCAGAACCAATTAACAAGCACCAAGGTAACAACTATAATTACAAAAAGAAGGGCTAGGGGTGTAGCCCAGTGGCAGAGCACATGCTTAGCATGCAATTCCTAACATCACTAATTGTTTGAAAATTGTTTCATATGATTATGAAAAGAAAAACATCCATAAAGGGCCCACCAATATGTGAAATGTTAAGAAAACTACAAACATGAAAGTAATGATAGAAATCTATTTTTATTGATAAGAAAAGACATCTATGATATACTTCTGAGTGAACAAACAAGTAAAATAAATTATTATATGTACTATGATGGGAAGGTGGGGAGGGAGGGAAAGAAAGGGCAATGAAATCTGGATGTCTAGGGAGATAGCAAGAAGGATGTGATAGTTAAGATTGGTTATCAAGGGCCGGGATTTAGCTCAGTGGCGCCACCACCTGCCCCACAAGCACAAGGTCCTGAGTTTGACCCCTGGTACAGCAAAAAAAAAAAAAAAAAATTGGTTATGAAAAGTTTAAATGATTTCATATATATACATATGTATGAATTCCATATAATGAGCCTGAACCACTTTTCTGAAAACAGTGTAGCTATGTAACTTTAAATATCATGCTGAAGAGTTAATATATTGCATAAATTTCTACTTCTGTCCATTTTCCTCGCTAGTCTTACTAACATTGACATCACCTGTGTGCTCTTAACTGGAGAGTTGCTTTCCTCACTGCTAGCTCCGCTTCACTCCCAAGAGCCTGTTCATTCCTGCCCTACACACCCTAAATTACCCCTGGATCCTTATTATAAACATCTTCCCCAAGCTGACAGGAGTGTTACTCAGGACCAAAGGCATCCCACCTCACGCAGGGCTTCTCTTCTATCTCTTTTCCATCTCTTCAATCATCCTTTTTCACTTGAAAATAGAATAATAAATCTTGAAGCCATATGAATGAAGATTTACCACACACAATTCAATTAATGTTTATGACTTACACTTAAAGCATGCTAACAGCAATAAAAAAAGCAAAAAACTATTTCAAGAGACAGGTAGAATCATTTCTGACCAACAAGGGAATTGATGGAGAGACTGTTTGTATGAGAATAAAAATAAAGGAGAGATAATTGTCCAGATGAGCCATTCCTGTGGATAAATACTCTCCATTTTAATATGTTTAACCACTTCACAGATTTATTTTTATTGGATTATATTTATATATGAAAATATTTTTCTCTATTGAGATTATAAAATACAGAACTTTATTCCCATAGTTGGCCCATTATGTTCTCTTTATCTCTAGAAAACAAATTTATTCTTCTCGATGCCTTATTTGTAAAGGCTCCCGAGTCCCACCTAATACATGTATCCTCATAATGCCATAATTATAAACCTGGCTAGAAAGCCATAATTCCTCATAGATGTACAAATCTTTTCATAGGTGTGTTGGATGTAAAGCACAAATCTAATTAACCTCCTTCTTCTGCTGGTGGTTCCCTCTCCCCTAGAAAATTTCCTGGTATGTAGACAAAAAACCCCACTGTCCAACTTCAGAGATGGGCAATTACAACACTTCAACTAAATACCTGTGACTCCAAGGTACAACTCAGACACACCCAAGAGCCACCCAGTGCCAGGTGCTGGCCTGTCTCCTCAGTACCAAGCAGATACACATTTGGGACTGAGATGCATTAGGATTTATGACACAAAACACTGTGTCTGGGAAGGCAATAAGTAGCACAGTGGTTAAGAGTGAGGTGTTTGACAGTTTGACCATTTCCTAGTCATGTGGCCTTGAGTTCTCTGTGCCTCAGTTTCCTCTGCTGTAACAATGCCAATAAAAGGTTTAAAGGAGGTCATGCATCTAATGGAATCAGCAACGATCAACAGTCACTGAGCTCAGTTGAGCTCCAGCTCAGTGGAAAGCACAGCTCAGTAGGACCAGTGATAGGAAGGGCTCAGCAAAAACTCACTGTTGGCTGCATGAACCCAAATGGTCCTGGGGGAACACTGAGACAGAGCATGTCTCTAGGCAGTCACACCTATCTATTCAAAATGCTTTTGCTTGTGCTTTTCACACTGCTGGGGGTCAAACCCAGGGTTCCGTCCATGCTAGGTAAGTAGTGCTCTACTGAGCTATCTACCGTCGGCCCTAAAACTCTTATTTTAAATGAGGCTAAGAACTTTTCAAGTAAGTAGAAACTTATTTTAAAGGCACTTAAGAGTTATTTAAGGGAATCTTGCTCACTGGAGCCTTCTCTGGATCACCATAGGATAAATCACGTAGCAACTCCCTGTCTCATCTTTGCTGGAGGACTCCAAGAAGCACAGGTAGATGTGACCAGAAATCAGCAAAAGCTACTGTCTAAAGCGCCAGTCACCTCCAGCAAGACACCAGGGCTGGACTTAACTGTTTCCTATTTGCTCGAGGAATGTTAAACACACTCCTCAAAATCAAAGGTTGCTCTTTATAGGAGGAGAGATATCATTGTTAGGTATTTTGAGAGAGGTTAGGTAAAGTTCTTAGCACAACGCCTACAACCCAAGAAGTAATACGCACACTAAATAATCTGATTGAGACCACACAAGATGCCTTTTCATAGTGGGGTTTTATGGACTCCTGTTCTCCATGTTTCATTTGACATAATTACCATGGGAATGTGGGTCCAAGTTGCAGAGAATCTGAAGAGCATGTGACACACACGTGCCTGACACTTCACTTTGTACTACAGATCCCAAGTAGCCAAAAATGTGCTTGTGACAAGATTTCATTGAAAGGCAGCCAACAGGTGGGGATTTAGCTCAGTACTGCCTGCCTCGCAAGCGCAAGGTCCCGAGTTCGATCCCCAGTACCAAAAACAAAAAGGCAGCCAACAGTGTAACACCGCACCCACACTTCACCCATCTGCATGAGCTTAAAAGTCAGATAATGGCACAGATGGACCTCATGCCCATGCTGGTGCTGCCCCAAGTTAATGAACATGCTGTAAAACATGAAGCAGAATGCAGCAGAGAAGACCCACTGGATGTAATTAACAATGAGCAAGCTTATTCCTGACTTGGAGTTACCACTAATACTTGACATGTTTATCACAAATCACTCAAGATCATAAAATCCAAGAAGCAAAGAAATAAACAAAAGTGTTCTTCAATAGCCATACGTGGAGAGGGGAAGAAGTCAAAAGAGATGAGGAGAGAAACTGACAACAAAAGTCTCCCGATCTGCTCTAACTTCTACCACTCGTCAAGCATATGTCTTCTGCTTTTGCTGAAACCTCGAGGACATTTTCCCTGAAAGTGCAGCTCGGTGAGTACAGCCCAGCTCTGTTCAGTTAGAAGGTGTCTGACACCAAGGGGAGATGCCCAATGCTCTGTCCAGGGCTGTTCCTCAATGGCTTGCCAGTGACAGGGTGGGTGCTGGGCCAGGGCCAAAGGGATCTCAATGAGGAGCAAGCAGAGGACATCAACACCCAAGACTTTGGAGATGAGACATCATGATATGCCTGGCCTACACAGCAAGGCCTTGTCGCAAAGAAAAGAAAGAAAGGGAGGAATAGAGGAAAAGGGAGGGAAATGGAAGAGAAGAGAGGGGAAGGAACAGGAAGAAAGAGATGGGGAAGGGAGGGGGGAGAGCAAAGATGTTATCTCATACTTTACAAAGGAAAAAGAAGAGGGTCATACCTAGCAGAAAAGCTCCACAATCCCACTGTATTCCTCTAAACACAGCATTCCAATAAACAAGTAAGAGGTGTTACCAGCAGTAAAACATTCTCAATATATATGTGGGAAACGCTGATTTAAACAAAATTCATGACATTGGTTTCTCCATGTAGAACATTTCAGATGCTTTAATGTCCTCATGTTAATTATGAGTAAGTGGCTCCAATCGTTTACTCATACACAGATTTCTTTATTTTTGTGGGCAACATCTTAGGACAAGTGGCCTCTACAACACTGGAAAATAATGCTATAATTAGTTTTTTTATGCAAATGATTGAAGGCTCACTTTGCATCACTCACAAATGACAAAAGCAAAATCCCTGTAAACAATCAGTTAATGGCGCAAATGATTGTTAATGCAAAGTAGTGTAAAGTATGTGTTTACTCAGAGGCAAGACAAGTGCTATAATTACACCACTTTTTTTTCACACCACAACAAAAAAAGAAAAGAGGTGCCATAAATTCCTTATTGTCTATAATTCACTGCCCTTAAGCAGTTATAATAAAAAAATCAGTTAGTAGCATATACAAGTAGAATATAAATGCCATGAGAACATGGACACTACTTGGTAGAGAAGCCTTTGTACATCCCCAGTCCTGGATGTGGACCAGGTACAAAGATGTTCCGTAAATATTTGACTATATGAATACTACAAATAAATAAGCTGCTCCAAAATGCACCAATAACTCATTTTATGAACTGGCCAAAACACACATTCTGTAGTTTTATATTTGAAATTTACTTTAAAATGTTTACTCTTGTTTATCATTTCTCTTTTCCCAAAGAAGTTTAGTTTTTCCCATTTTCTTCCTAGCAGACTCTCCCATTCTTTGTAATTCCCACAATAAAATAAGGACGAACATTTTTCTCTATGATTTGTGGGTTAGAAGAAACTTTGTCTATAGACTACCATATTCAGTACATTATTACAGCCATTGTTTCTAACAAAAGCTTAGTTAACTCATTTTTGAATGACTAAGAATTTCAATTAATCCGAGCTATACACAGGGCTTCCTTTCAGAGAAATAAGAAGAAACAAGTTCAGATTTTAGAAGGTGGCAACTCCACCAAAAAAAAGCTTTTACTACTAATTTGCTAAAAGAAGCAACTGAATATGGAACACAGATATAAAGAAATATCTTACATTATAAATTTACACTTATTATTCTGAATATAAGGTTTAAAATAACCCTGAGATGTTCCAATACCTTCATATGAATGAAAATATTTTTCCTATACTAAATTCACTCTGACAAAATCTGGCAATATATTTTCAGAATAATTTTGAACAATTGCCCCCTCTCCCCTATTCCTCCCCCCTCAGAGGAGGAAAGAGGAAGAAAACAATTTGCAATTCCAAGAATAGTGTCTAATGCCACTGTATCTATTCAGAAAATTAAATTAGACCCTTCTCCTCCCCCAATTTCTTCATACATGAAGTACTCATGGTCTGGGGCTCCTGTTTGGCAATTCCCAACTTCTAGCTGGAACAGATGCTACATCCCACCTACCCCCATCTATGGCATCAGTCCTGCCAGTCCCGCTGGCTGCCAGCTTCCCTCTGGCTGCCAGCTTCCCTCCTCCACCACAGTAACTGGCCAGGATGGTCACTTGGGCTAAGTGTTCACTCCTCGTACATCAGGGCCAAGTTTGCAGGCCACAAGGATGTCCAGTATTCCCTTTATCACCTCCCTCCTGAGTTGCCCTAGCACCAATGAGCCCATGTGCCTCATGCCCAGACTCTTCTGGGCTGTTTTCTTCCAAGGGGCCTTTGATGCCATGCCCGAAAATGACTCCCCTACTCTGCTATTCATCAAAGTCCACCTGGTCCAAGGACACTTTGTTGACCATATCTTAATTTCTGCAAAATTAAAAATAATTTAAATATCTGCATTCTCCCACTAGACTGTAAGCTCCCAAAGGACAAGGGCAGTGGCTTTTCCTATATTTCCTCCTATATACCCTCAGCTCAGAGCACAATTCTGAATACATATTAAGTGCTTGATAATTGCCTGAAAGAACTTACAGATATATCTTATATGATCAATAACACATACCTATGAACATCCTCATTTTCAAAGCCGGGTTGCCTGGGTGCTAAGAGCCAGCACATTGATCAAGTAATTGGGATGGAAAAAAGATGCCTCTGGACTGTCTAATTCTAAAACCATTCTCCCTGGTGCTTCAAGATCTCAAGTAAAGCCTTCCTTTCTTTTCCCAGAGAATGGCCAGTTAGGCATTCTTTTGCCCCAAACCTGATGTCTTTATATACACTTCGTTCTTGTTTGGCCTGCTGTCAGTTAAGGAAATCGATCACTTTGTATGTAGGCCTTATTTCCAAAGTAAAAAAAGCTTTCTGAGGTTTTGTAATGGCAGACTTACAGCACAGTGTGGCAGCTCTTAGTGGTATAGCAAGATCAGGCCAGGAAGAATTGAGAATGCACCCGGAGGTTGGAGGCAAGTGTACAGCTTTATTACGCCAGCGGACTTATCAGGGATTTCTCCACAAAGAGATCAGCCGGAAGCTGGCAGTGAACAGGGTTTATATGGGTCAAGGGAAGAGGGGAGGGATACAGAAGCAAAGCATTTGTCATCAGTTCACTGGCTGAGGAAGTTACATTTAGTTTACATGATTTGATAGAAAAGTACACTGGATACAGACACTTATGGAGAACAAAAGACAATGAAGGAGGGCATGTGTTATGGGGGGGGTGAGCTGGGAGTGGCTTTTTGTCAGTTGGGTCAGCTAGCTGCAGGAAAAACCTCCCCCCACCCCCAGAAATCATTTTCTGGCTCAGTTTAACAACTGGAGAATAAAAACAAACAAACAAACAAAAATTTCCTCATCTATCTACTTAATCACTCACTCGTTCCAGGTTGGACATTGTAGATGAGCACAGAGTCACCATGGTACCAAGAGTGGAACCGGATGCTCACAAGTAGTATCATTCATCAACTCTTGATCATTTGGGAAGGCAGGGGGAGACATGCAGTAAAAAGAGCAAGGAGGGCTATGCATCCAAAGGAATACTAGGCAGTGCTAAAAAGAAAGAAGCTATCAAGGCATAGGAAAAACAAACGTGAAAACAATCAATCTGTGTGATTCCAACCACATATCATTCTGGAAAAGGTAACTCTATGGAGACAGTAAAAACAACAACAAATATAGAGGTTGGAGAAAGGGAAGGGAGAATGAGCAGGAACCAGAGGACTCCTGGGGCATTGAGACTATTCCTATGGTGCATACTTGTCATTATACTGTATATTTGTCAAAATCCACAAAATTACAACACCAAAAGTGAACTCTAATGGAAACAGGGGACTCTAGGTGATAATGATGCGTCAAAATAGGTTCAGCAATCGTAACAAAGGAACCACTCTGGTGTGGGATGTTCATAACGGGAGAGGCTGGCTGTTGGGGCTTTTGTACTTAGCATTCAATTTTGTTGCCGCCTATGGGGCTTCCGCACTGCAAGGCAGAGCCCAGGGGAGAGATTTAGAGTGACTGGGTTGGTTTGGCCCTGGGAATCACAATGGTGGATCTGGGGTGAGGACCCCGATCCACACTGCTAGAACTGACCCTCAGAAGGCATATATGCCCTACTGCCATTTTCTCTGCCACCATGACCTTGAACTCCAGGGGTCCTCCCCACTAGGACCTCAGGATGTGCTTCCATAGAGACATAATCCAACCAAAGGACAAGAAGGGAGAATCTGACTTTCTGGAACAGTAAATCACCTGGGTTTTCCAACCAACAGAAACCCTGCCATCTATCTGTAAGGGAACTTTCTAGGTCTGCAGTTAGAAGTAGGGGCATCCAACTTAAGGGACACAGGCCTATGAACATCTTCGTTTTCAAAGCCTGGTTGCCTAGGTGCTGAGAGCCAGCATCCTACAACCTAAAAGCGACATGAAGAAAGAACCACAGGGCACTGAGAAATTGCTTGTCAATTGGCAACCTCAGACAAGTATCACAAAGAACATGGGGTCCTGGGAGAGGATGCTTTGACTAAACAAGACCAAATGAGATACTCAGGTATATATAATGTAGAAATCAAGGACATTTGCTTTTTGATAAATAAGAACCTATTGCCATGTGGCCCTAATCAGCAGCTATTGTAACCTTCAAAATTCATCTTTTAAAGTAATTTCACCTCCCTACTTTTTCTTAGCATGTGAAATCTGGTCTCATAAATTGTCAACTAGTATATTCTCCAGAAAGCTGAATCCCTCTTTTCTCTCCCTTATATGGCTTCATATACATATTCATTATTTTGTTCAAAACCAAAACATCTCCCAACAAACTGGATTTTTGTCACTGTAGCATCCTCTTCCTCTTGAGATACTGTGAGAATTAATTCTTCTCCTTATGTTCCCTCTCGCCCTTTCTCTGTCATTCCAAGTCCCCCTTTCTCTAAGCCTTCCGTCCCCCATTGTTTTTTCTATTCTTGCTCATCTCTGAATTTTCATGGGTCTCAGACGTTCCCTTGTTTACTACGACAACTCAGGGTGCCATGTTTTCTTTCAAATCCATTGCACACACGGCGCCATTAGACTGGGATGGAAGAACCTACATAGGGCTCTGTGCTGGGCCACTGAGGTCAGGGCTTCCCTGACCCTGTCCTCACTGTGCGAACATGCACACCTGAATGCTCTAACAGGCAGCTTTGAGGGCCTTTCACATGCCCACCCAGCTCACCTGCACACATATGTGGTCTCTGCTCAACTAAGAAAACCTCTGCGAAGGTGGCCTCCAGACCCACCCTTGCTGTGTCTCTGCACAGGATTTTCAGTGTGGAACATCCATCAGATGACTCAATCCCCACTAGTGCCAAAAAAAAAAAAAGTCAAATATATAAAAACTAAAACTATTGTTTGTTGTTTGTTTTGGTACCAGCGATCGAACTCAGGACCTTGAGCTTGCAAGGCAGGCGCTGGAACCACTGAGCTAAATCCCTGGCCCAAAACTAAAACTATTATAATGAAACTGCATACACTTTTTTTTTTAACTGAGGATCGAACTCGGGACTTTGTGCTTCCGAGGCAGGCAGCGGAACCACTGAGCTAAATCCCCGGCCCCTGACTTACACTTTTTGAACTTGTGATGGTGCAGAAGCCCTAACCACTCAATAGAAACTGTATTTAGAATGCTGACCTTCCCCCGGCAAGGGACATACAGTATGATGCTCAACTGCAGGCTAACGTAATGTTCTGGGCATGTTTAAGGTGGCAAAGCTAAGCTGTGACGTCTCATGGGCTGCTGTACTCACAGCTTTTGTTACTTATGGCATTTCAACCATTATGGGCAACCATAGCAAGTCCAGGGGCATCTGACTCCTCACTCAGCTTTGACAACGATCAACTCCTGGGCACTCTGGCTGCTCCAGACCTCTCCCCTGACTTCCTTCTCATGCCCTCAATGGAAATACCTTGAAGCAAATATCCCGTAGATTATGATTTAAATATGAATATTTTGTACAACTACTATTTTTAACCACAAAAAGCACAATGAAGTTGTTTTCAGTTACAAATAAAACTTAGATCCAATGCTTATCAAATAAAGTTGCAGGTATCAAGTTTTCTATGTTCCCTGGACACACACAGGAAGGCACAGAGGATGCAAGGCAGGCTCAGGGGGCCTGAGTGACAATTCTTGGTGGCATGGGAGCCAGCCAGGTGGCCTTAGGCAGGTTGCCTCTTTTCCCAGAAGAGGAAAGTAGGGCTCAGGGCTCCATGTTCCCACTCGCTTGCTTAGGCTCTCGCTTCCAAGGTTTTTCTCCTTTCCCTCCACACCTGTCATTCCCATTACTAGCACCAGCTTCTCTGGCCAGAGGAATTCAGTCCCGACTTGCTCTTTGTCAAAAGTAGAAAGTATATCCGGGGATTTAGCTCAGTGGTGCTGCCACCTGCCTCGCAAGTGCAAGGTCCCAAGTTCAATCCCCAGTACCCTCCAAAAAAAAAAAAAAAAAAAAAAGCAGAAAGTATATATATAATTTTTTATCTTTTTTTTCCCTTCCAATCTCTTGAAATAAAAAGCAAAAGAACACATATGTCTTTGAGCTTGAGTCTACTGTACTTCCTGGTCTCTGTCCTTTGGAGAGCAGGGCACTTGCGTTCCCTCCCTGCTTCTTGGAGACCACCCACAGGACTCACCTGCTTAAAAAATAAAAACCACCTGTGCAGGTGGCTTGACGTCTTTGGGGCTGTCCCCTCTAAGATAAGCCTAAAATCATTTAAAAATCTTTTTAGATCAAATCGTAATTCAAGTATAAAACTACTTAGGCAATTATGTAAAGAACTATGACAACTACCCACTGATTCTCTAGTTCTGTGCTGCTTTCTGTGCAGTCCCTCACCAGACACAGTTAGCAGGCACTGGAAAGGGAGTTAGTCCTACATAATTATCTGTGATCACCATAAAGTACACAGAGACTTCAACTACTTAGTATGGAAAATAATGCAGAATGGCTCACTAATGATCTTTGTTATATTTTTCAATGTAAGTTGGAAAAATAAAATATATAAAAAGCAGCTTCACTTCTTTATGTGCCTATAGAGAATATCAAATTGTATGTGGTATTTCTAGGACAATGGAAATTCACACTCCTGTTCACAACAGCATAAATATGCTCCATGTCAACTCAACATAAATATCATTATTTGAACGGAGCCCCAAAGCAAAATTTAATTCACTTGAAATTCTTCACTGAACTATTTTGTATACTTCGCCAAATGGTTCTGGCCAATTCTCATTAAGATTTAAACATTTAAGTGTTCCAGTAAGACAATCACAACTACCTTGAGCATAAAATATCACATAATCACCAGATAGACTCCTTTAGGGTGAGAGTCAAAATATTTAACAGCTGTGCTACTCAGGAAGCAATTCCCAATCCATATTTTTAAATCTCACAATCAGAATAAGATAAAATTACACCTGACTATTAGGATTTGGGATTCTAGGATTTCATTCTGCATAGCTAGGAAAATTTTCCAGGCCATAGTTTTATTCTAAGACAGGGAAGGCGGGCCATTCTCTGCAACCCGGGAGCCAGCTATGTACCTGCCTTCTATTAGTTTTTAGTGGATGAAATAATGAACATCCAGTTAAATTGTAGATTGAGCACTGATTCTCTTTTAAAGGTAAGTTACACAAATATTATTGCCTGAACTCTGAAGGTCAGCAGACTTTATGGTATCTCCCAATTATGTTTTCCTAATGGCTGGCAAGGATTAGAAAAATTGCACGGACTTTTTTAAAGTAGTGATTAGATGGAAATTCACAAACTAAGTAAAACCTTCACTGTTTAGCCTAGTGCCATCCAAAAGAGGGTCTGCCTGTACCGGTCTATGACTGGTCCCCAATGACACAAGTATAGACACTGAGAATACATGTAAAATTGTAGAACAGTTTGACAAGCTGATTTACATGGGTCATATCTCATGTTTTTAAGTGGGCTTTTAGTTTATGTTTCTAAAAATAATTCACATTTACTGACTGCTTCAAAAGTTCACCAGCCCAAGCCCACTGCAGGCAGGCAGGTCTGCACACGCCCTATGGAGGTCGAGAATCACATGGAATATGCTGAATCAGTCCCCGCCCTGGCAACAATCCACTGGACACCCCATCCCACCCCCGCTCCTCTGTACAGCCACCTGGTTCCACACTACAAAGACGCAGAGGTCACCGGACCACCAGACCACTGTACTGAGTCCTGCCGTGGCTGGCCCAGAGGTAGGATCCCACTGCTCCTGGTCCAGAGGAAGGGGCCAACAGGTCACCATCCCTCCTGCTGTTCCCAGCCCATAGGAAAGGGCTTTTGGGCCACCATCCCTACCTCTGCTCCCGGCCCCTGTCCCACCTCTACCAGCTCAGAGGAGGTAATCCATGCAGGCACCAACAGCACCCCTCCTCCAGTCGAAATGAGTAAACACATAAATAAGTATCAAAACCAGACTTCCAGATCACCTACAGCAACCCCAAAGGGAAATGACATGGAACACTCTGATACTCAACCACCTGGAACCACTGAACTGGCAACAAAAGGGGATCTGGAAAAAATGAAATCAGAAATAATTTCTCACATAACA
>NW_004624781.1:9877118-9889648 GCF_000247695.1 Heterocephalus glaber
TGGAGGGGGTGAAGGGAGGGCTAGGAATGGGGACAAAATAAGAACCAAGATGCATTATGTAAAGGTACAATTCCCAATGAGAAATGTAATTGTGTTGTGTACCTAAAATGTACCAATAAAAGAATTTAATTAAAAAAAAAAAAAGTTCACCAGCCTGAAACTGATACTAAGAAACTGTGCCCCCTTTGTGATGGTTAAGAAGTGTTCATTCAGAATACTACACCAGAATTTCCAATTTTCTGAGGAGCTCCCCATGTTTGGAAGAGGTAAATGGGGCAAGATAAACTGATATGGCTTCAAATAGCTTTTTAGGAAGGAAAACCCCACCATGAAGGGGGTGAGTGAAACAGAATGGTTTCCACAGCATCACATCTTTATACCTACAACCAAAATGCCTTATTTCTTCAATTATAAAATGCCATGGATTATAAACCATACTACATTATACAGAATGAATGGACCTGATTTCAGAGATATAAAAATATACGTAAACTAAAGTTTAGATTTGCAACAATTGTACCTCAACTAAGTGAAAATGTCAACTATTCATTATATACAAAAATAGTTTTAAAAAGGATCCCAAGTTGAGGTGAAATGCTAAAATGATCTTTTGCAAATAGGAAGGGGGCAAAAAGATGGAGGGAAGGGGAAGGAAGGGAGAGAAAAGGGTCAGCAAAAGAATTAAGATGTGTTACGTACATGTCCCAACTTCTCAGGATGAATGTCATCATTATGTGCTACAAAAATACACTAGTAAAAATAAAAGCCTTCCAAATTGAAGTTAAAGGCTACGTGTTTGTGTTCGTAAAGGACCTTTACGAAGCACCAACTATGTATACAGTGTTTTGAGAGACCTGAACAGTGTAGTGCCAAAGCCAGGCATGGTGGCACACACTTGTAATCCCAGCTCTCTGCAAGGCTGAGGCAGGAGGATAACAAGTTTGAACCCAGCCTGGCTAACTTAGCAACTTAGTGAGTTCCAGTTTCAAAATAAAACATTTAAAAAGGCTGGGGATGTAGCTCAGTTTGAAGGCCCTGGGTTCAATCCCCAGTCAGCACTCCCCCAGAAACAGCCAGTCCTGGAGAACCCACCATGGGAAGGCAGACGGCACTTCACATGTCAAGGAGCTGGGGCCGAGCAGCTGAAAGTCTCACAGCTGGCAGTCTCTTCAGTGCCTTTCACAGAGTATGCGCTCCTGGAAGGGCTGTCTCCCCTCCACCACCCCTCCCCACCCAAGGGCCAAGATGAAGGGCATGGGACCAGTACCTGGGCAGCTGCTTCACCCTCAGCCACTAAGCCCTTATCTGTACAAAGGAACAATGAAGCACCCTCTTCAGGGAGACCCAAAGGGTCCTTTTCATTGTTAAAGATTCAGGGATTCAGACAGGTCATTCTCTGACAGGTAGGAGCAAAAGGAAATGGGAGATCCACAGTGCAGGGGAGGAGAGGAAGCTCTTCCTCTTGCGAAAAGAGCCCCTGGGGCCTGGAGGGGGCTGTCTCTTCCACCCAGTCCAGACTGGAGCATCCACAGAGGAAGGAGGCGCTTCAGAGACCTGGATCTCAGGAAACAGGAGGCAGCCTCTATGAAGAGTGCTGCCACGGAGAAGAGGAAAGGCTGCACATTCCCACCAGAGCCCAAGCAGCCATTCACCTGGCCCCTGAAAAGCTGCCATGTGCAAAGAGGGCCAAGCCAAGGCAGTGGGGTCCTTCTGCGTTCTGAGCCATCCAGAGGCCTGGCCAACCTGATGGCAGAGGAGGCCACATAGCCTGCGTCCTGCAGAGCTCCAGGTGAGGGAAAGAGGAAGCTGTGCTCACCCAGAGGAGGCCAGGTAATGCTGGAAGAGCAGGCAGGGTGGTGGACAGACTGGGGGATGAGGAGCTTCCATACAGAGACGGCAGTGAGGTGAAAGAGCAGGGGAGGGAGGGGCTGCTCTCAGGATGGACAGGAAGTGTCAGGAAGAGCACACTTTCTGAGGAGACCGTCCTGGCTGGTTACTGCCAAGAAAGAAAATCTTCCACAGAAAACAAAGGTTCCACGCAGGTGCCTGTTGTTAACAGGTTCTCCTGCAGGACATGAAGCTATCAGCTCTGAGAAGAGGGACTGGGTGACCCATGAGCAGGAGCCCAAGCTCCTTGGCACGGGCAGGTACTGGCCAGAAAGGGACAGTCCAAGGCTGGGGAGGGGCCTCCAGGTTAAGACAGGGAGGGGTATGGCAAGCAAAGGACTAGGATGTGGCAGCCATGAATCAGGTCCCACGAATCCTCGCCCAGACTCTGTAGAGCTAACAGTGACAGAGGAAAGGCAGGGGCTATGAAAGTCACCTGCAGTGAAGGTGGTGGGAAATGGCATTCTGGCTTGGCTTTGTCATTGCTGGAATCCTGGGATCACAGACTGTACATTTCCATGTACTTTCACCTGGAGTTGAAAGGTTTGGCAGACAGGAGGCAGGCTGAGGCAGGAGGATCACCAGAAGTTCGAGGCCAGCCTGGGCTACATAGTGAGATGCTATCTCCAAGGAAGGAAGGACGGAAGGAAGGAAGGAAGGAAAAGGAAGGAAGGAAGGAAGGAAAGAAAGGAAAGGAAAGGAAAGGAAAGAAAAAAGAAAAGAAAAGAAAAAAGAGAAAAGAAAAGAAAGTTTAGCAGAGCAGTATCAAAAGGCTTCACTTAAGAGGAAGGGATGAGAGCAGCCCACCGGAGGGCAGTCAGGTGGGGAGAGGCTGTCATACGAGACTGTGCCTTGTGTCAAGCTAGGGAGCATAACAGAGAATTGGAGGAAGACGACGATCTATGCCCAAGCTTCCTACTCGGGCTTCCAGGGGACCACACAGGCCCAGCACCTCCAGACATCAGCACATGGGACACAAGGAGAATGAAGGATGACTCCCTGTAGCCATCTTGCCCTGGAGCTATCTGATCCAGTGAAGAGGGAGGAAGAGGAGACAAGACACCTAAGAGACACACCCACCAAATGCAATGGATATGCGATACTAAGAAATAATTAGGCATAACACTGCCTCATTTATTTCTAGGCAGTACAATACTTATATTTAACAATTAGAGCCATTTAGCTCTAATCTTCTAAAATATATGCTGAAAAATGTACAGATGAAATACCATGATGCTCAGGATTTACTTCCAAATAATTAAGAAGAGAGTGCCAAGAGGAAACAATGCTGCTCACATAATAGATAATGATAGAAACTGGGGAGGGGTCCATGGGACTTGTTATACTTTTCTACTTGAAATTTCCAAGAAAAAGCTATAAGTAAGCAAATAAAGACAGCACAAGAAGGTGAAGTACTGTGTCTCTAACTAATTGTGTTTAGTAAGACACTGCATCAACAACTAAACCCGGAGGCATTTTAAAAAATGATTAAAATGCTTAAGGCCTTAAAAGCAGATAGACAGTTCCAAAGGGAGAGCTTTTCTTGAAGTTTTTTGAAGAAGCAAGGCTGGCTGGCAGAACATATACGCAGTCACACTTGAGAAGGTCCAGGAACTGTATCTGCCCACATGGCATGTCACCTTGACATCGAGGCTCAGCACCTTCCCCTCTGATGACACAAAGTAAGTCTGACTGATTCCCAGGCGTGATGGGCAGTAGACTCCTGTCACGCTCTGCTGCTCAGCTGAGGCACTGAGCAACGGAAGGTGCCAAGTGTCAAGCCCATCTTTATGTGACTGGCATCCTCATTTCAAAACCACCAGTGGAATGGCAATAAGCCTGGGAAAGAAAAAAGCCTGCTCTAAAGTCAACAGGCAATGTTGATTTTTATCGCTAGGTGCCCTCATCTTTGCGAGAGCCACATCAGGGCTAGGCTGACTGCAATTAGGCTGGAAGGTGACTAAGATTAAGGGACCCAAACACACCTCTCCCTACACGTGGATTCTCCTGCCACTACCAAACTCAGAAGGATCTGCATGCCACCAAAACAACACTGACCAGGAGAGCTCACTTAAAGCAGTACTTCTCAGCAGGGGCTTTTGTATTCCCAGGGGGACACCTGCTGTCATCCAGAGACAATATTGGAAGCCATGGGCATGGGGGGGAGTGACAGCAGATATAGGTAGTCGGGATAGAGGCTAGAGGCATCACCACACATACTGCAATGCACAGGGAACCCTACATAATTAAGACCATCTAGGCTAAAATGTCAATAGGAAAAAGGTAAGAAGCCCCAACCTGGAACAACTGAAATGAAAGGCAATGGAGTATTGAGACTTGTCTGGGGAGGTGGGAGGATGGCTAGAAAGAGAAAGACAGGTAGAAATACGGAGGGAGGGACATTCCCTTTTAAAGGCCTCCTTTTTATATACTTCGAATACTTTTTAACTAGATCCAGTATCTGATGCCATGACCTCTGGTGTCACTTCTACTCTGTCCAGCAACACACCAGGGGGCAGACTCTTGGGAGACGATGACTGCCAAGGCAAATATTTTCTTTTTTCCAGCGACCATGTTTACCCAAGATCATTCTGCTCTTGGGGAACTGGAAACCAGCTAGTGGTTGACACAAATGGAACAGAGCCACTGAGCAGCCATGCACTCTTCCCTGTGAGTGGGGAGCGGGGATGTGGCCCTGGAAGGCCAGTCCCTCAACACCATCTAAGCTTTTGGACGGAGGCACTGTGAACCCTCCCTGAGACCCGCAGGGCAGTCATGCCCATGTTCCCAAAGGCACTAAGAAGCTTGCAAACAGGAAAGCATGGGCCGCTGGCATAAAGGAAACCACAGGACAGTAGAAAAGAGGAAGAGAAACAATTCTCAATGAAATATTTAAACATGTTGATCTGAAGAAGGCAAAAAGGAGAAACATACATCTACCCTTGTTACCCCAGGGTAGATCAATTTTAGCTTATTAATCCTAAACCACAATCCACAGCTGACCTCCCCAATGAGCTCCAAAATTAGCTTCACATTTAAATTATACTGTTTACATTTACACATGAAGTATTTATATAATACTGTAACTGGTAGCTGAAATCAGCTGCCCCTCTCCTGCATGATCATACTGTCTCTGTTGTTCACAGCTATTCATTCTGCTTTACCACAAAAATCCAATCATAACTACACTCTCTACCACCAAGTTCTGCCTATATCAGAACAAAGAGATTTCCAACTAGAGGCCACAGCAACCTCACATGTGAGCTTCAAATGCTGTCCCTTCAAAGACATCTGGGTCCGCCAGGGATTTAGCTCAGTGGTGCCACTGCCTGCCTTGCAGGCACAAGGTCCTGAGTTCAATCTCTGGTACCAAAAAACAACAACAACCACAACAAAAAGACATCTGGGTCCCAACACCCTGGAGGTCCTGGTATTGAATGCTGGGATCAAGGCCTGCATCCTAGGGGAGCTTGCCTCTCCTAAAACAGAAGTGATGTGCTGGAGCTAGAAAGGCAGCTGGGCCATGTGTACGTGAGTTTGGGTACAAAGGACCATGTCAGAGAGGCCCCTTTGCTCATCCCATGAGAGCATAGCCAAGCTCTAGCCTGTAGGAACTGAATGGCACTCCCTAAAAATATAAGTCCACATCTTAATTCCTGGAACCTGCAGAAGCGACTTTTTGAGAAAAGGAGTCTTTCCGGATGTAATTAAGGGTGCTGAGATGAGATCATCTTGGATTACACAAGCGGGCCCTAAATCCAATGAGAACAGTCCTTGTATAAGAGACTGAAGCAAAGATCCAGAGAGAACAGAAGATTGTATGGAGACAGAGGCAGGGTCTGCCCTGAAGTAACCACAAGGCAAGGACCACCTGGACCACCAAAATCGGAGAGAGGCAAGGAAGGCTTCTCCCCCAGAGCCTTCGGAGGGAGCACAGCCCTGCTCAAACCCTAGTTTGGAACTTCTCCCCTCCAGAGTAAGACATAAACGCCTATTGCTGAAAGCTACCAGGAAGCTAACCCGTTGAGTAATACTGGGGCTGTCCAGCGTCAAGCTCTCATAACAGCCTGGTTAGGGTGCCGCTGTGCATCTGCCAGCTGCCTCTTCCTATGGCCATGGAGGAGCTCAGGAGCATGGGGCTGAGGGGCTGCCCTCAAAAGCCAGGACCAAGATGCTTTCCAAAGGACAGGCTCTGGAGCACAGTAAAGAGAAAAGCCCCCATCTTTCACAAGGCCAGAGCTCGGCTGGAAATAGGCCTTCCCTTCCAAATGATCCTCATCAGCCTCCCGTTCTGAGCACCTGCCCTGGGCCACACACTGTTTTCAACAACATTAAGAGGTAACTTTCATTCTGACTTTTGATTCCATCGTTCCTTGCCTTTTCTTTCCATTGCTGACTCATGTCTAGGCCTAAAAATAATTGTTTGATGTTATATTTAAAAAGAGATTGCCAGTATCACTTCAGCAGCACAGGCACTCAAGATAAAATGACACAGAGAAGATTAGCATGGCTCCTGTACCAGAACGACACACAAATTCCCCTATTTTAGGAACGGCAGGAAGGGGGTTCTCCTGAGGAGGACAAACAGAGGCAGCCTGAACAGCTGGCCCCGGGGCACACAGCAGCCAGTGGAGGAGTCCAAACCATGACCCCCTGCCTGAACTCCACTCTGCCAGCCTGGGCTCTGGGTGTTTGTCCCCATCTGGTGCAGCTCCACTGGCACAGGGACCATGTTCCTTCCCCATGCGATACCCCCTGCCTAGCCCCCTTTCCCTACATTTTATGATCGAGAAATAAAAGCCTCACATTTTACAGACTTTAATTAAACAACAATGAAGTACATAAAATGCTACAGTCTGGATCATGGCCTCAGATAACTCAATCCAACGGGGGATACTGACATTTAAGCTAACAGTCACAATGTAAGGACAAGGGAAGAGGGAATTCCGACTCCACATACATCGGCTTCAGCTACAAACAGGCTCTTGATCGCCCATCACAGTTCATGGTGTGCCAGGACGCACACAGCACAGCTCACACCTGAGCAGGGCCCTGCCATTCCTCCCCAGAAATACCACCATCTGAGGGAAGGCTGCCTGCTGTGACTCCCTCCAACTTCTCATGGCTCAGACCCACCCTCCACAAGGTCCCCAGGTGTCCCCGTGACACATGAAGGTTTAATCAGCCTTTCTGGTCAGTGTGACCTTCGAAAGGACATCTTTGCGAACGTCCAGCGCCTTGAACAGGCAACACACTGGTGCAAATGTCACAGAAAGATGAAATCTAGATGCAAAGATGTTTTCCTCCCTAAAGATGCTAACACTCGTACTTTATCCCAGTAAGTCTTGGAAACAGCTTAGGGATCCAAAAGAAAAAGCACATTAAGTTTCCTGTGCTCCATACTCTCAACCGGTCATCACTTAACCAGAAAAAACATTATTTATAAGAACTGGAGAAAATATTCTTCTTATTCTATAGCATGTGGGAAATGCAGACAGCTAAACTATACTTATCATATGATCACAACTATGTCCACTCAAGGCAAGGACCTTGAGTATAGAGCAAGGAGTGTCTGTTTCTCTCCTTTACTTTTAATGTGGTACGAGTTTTCTATAATGAATAGATACAATTAGAAAATGAATATTTTAAAAATAGATTAGGCTCCCTTGGCTACTCACGCTGCCAGGGAGTTTTGGAAAGAGATCACACACTTTTTCCAAATGTGTGCCTTCCTTCCCTCCAGCCTCGTCACCCCAGCATGCCACATACCCACCTATCTTCTGGCCAAATTTAACTGCTTGATGATCCAAGAACCGGCCCGATCCCCTTCATCTCACTGTGTTTACACACCCAGAGGTGTGCGTCCCTGTTCCCTCTCCCACAGGACTACAGGCTCTCAGAGGGCATGGGTTTGCCCTGCTGTCACTCACCCTTGTAGTCCAGCGCCCAGCAATGTCTCTGGTACATTCTCAGGGCTCAATAAGCATTTGCTGAAGAACACTGATGTCCTGCTCATACGAAGCCTCCACCCTGATGTTTCCCCAGCCTGCACCCTCATCGGCTCCTGGACCTGCCCATAGCACTGTACTCTCACAGAACATAATATATGCCTTCTCTAATAGATTTGCCCCCTCCCTTTTTTTGGTGGTACTGGGAATTGGGAATTGAACCCAGAGCCTTCGCACTGAACTATATTCCTAGCCCTTTTTATGTTTTATTTTGTTTTTCAATTTTGCAGCAGGGTCTCAGTAAGTCCCCAAGTAGCTCAGGCTGTTTATATCCATGTTATTCCCTCACCACATTAGCAGTAGACACACAGATAAATGAGAACACTTATGCCTAAGAGTTCAACTGTCACCTCACTCCTCCTCAGGATAACCCTGAGAGGTATGTCCAATCCCACTGTACAGATCAAGACACTGAGGCTTAACAGGTCAAGGAACATACTCACATGGCCAGAACACAGCACAGCTGCCTGACTCCAAAGCCTAGACTAAGACAGGGCTATTCTAGGGCCAGAAGCCAGTTTGTCTGTCCTACATATAGTACACGGGAAACTTTTAAGGGCAGGGAATACATTTTCCTACTTTATGAAGGCTGCCAGGCATGGCTACACCCAGCAGATAGGCAGAATTCACTGGCTGGAAGGGTAGGAGGATGTCCTGAATGCAGAGCACACAAATTCATATGGGGGTAACCCTAGACCTATACCTCCTTAGCCTTAGCAAAGCAAGGGCAATTTTAAAAAGTTCCAAGCTTATTCACATTAATGCTTGGCTAAGTAAGGAATTTAAGAATCCAACTGTTGCCAGAGTGCACCCCTTAAGCAATCTAGAGATACTCAATTATGAAGTGGTTTGTTAATTGTTGCTTTTAAATTCATTACCATAGATCCCCAAACTCCTTATTGGACAATGTTTTAAACATATGTTGCAGATCGTATTTCAAAAAACCTCTTTTAGATCTACCATTTGTCAGTTCCACGCAATATATTACATTTATACTTCAGTAATGTTTTTAAATTTCTCTACAATTCTCTAAGCTAGGTAACCTTGCATTATTCCAAACTAATGAAATTTCACTTTGCCCAAAGAATACTGTAAACACTTCCATAAATGGTATTTCTCAATTTTACTCATTCTTGGCAATCAAGAGAAAGATTTTTGTCCCCTGAGTGTTGCCTGGAGTGTCCTCCAGCATGTAGACCCTGTGGCATTTAACACTTATTAACAACCTATCTGGGTTTGCTGCTGGCGAATCTCTAGCAAGGCGACACATGTACAAATTAGCAGCTCCTCCATGCACCTCCTCCCTCCTCGGGGTTAATCATGTGGGCGATGCTGGGATATTTATAAGGATTTCTGAGCACATGTGTGTCAAGGGACTGTGGTGTCATACCCAGGAAAATTAATGTGCTCAGGGAAAACAACACTGAAGTGAAATCAGTACAAAAATGTCCAAGGGACACAATCTAGGGGTGGAGACTTGGCTTTGCACAATGGTCTGTAGCGGCCACAGGACTTCATCTCTCCTCACTCGCTTCTAAAATCCAGTCTGCACCAGGGAAAATTCCAAATCCTTTTCTGCTCTGCCTTCGAGTCCAGCCTCTCTACTCCGTGAGGACACCAGAAATTTCCTACCAGTGTGGCTTCCACCAAGTCTACAGAGGCGCACTTCTGGTGGGGAGCAGCACACCAGGCAGAGAGGGCCAGGCTTCAAGTTACCACCTTGCCTCAGCAGGCCAGGCGGCTCAGATTTGTGAGCCTCCACTTCCTCACCTGTAAAAGACAGGCATGGAGCACCACACCTTGATGAAACGGGGCCATGTGCGATAAGTTAAAAAGTCAATTATATATTTTGATCCTTATTTGCACTTTTAGTTTTCACACCAGAGAAACCGGTATTTACACGTGTGTCCTATTTATCTCACTTAAGAGTATGGCCTCAATGTGCATCCATTTAGCTATAAATGTCTCTAGTTTCTCATACTTTAAGGCTGAGTAGTGCTCCATTTTACACAGAAAAGGAAAAAATGGAGACAAAGTCTTTGTAAATAGGGAGAGGTGGAGGGGTTGAAGGGAGGGCAGGGGACTGGGGAAAGAATAAGAACCAAGATACATCATGTCAAGGTAGACGTTCCCGATGATGAATTTAACTGTATTGTACACCTAAAATGTACCAATAAACTTAATGAAAAGAAGAAAAAAAGTCAAAACACCAGCACTGGCTGGGGTGTAGCTCAGGGGCACTGAGCTTGTCCAGTATGTTCAAGGTCCTGGGTTCAATCCCTTCAAAAGAAAGGAGGGAGATGGGGGGGGGCAGAGCCCACTAGGGGTCTGTTTAAAAAATTTGAGAACAGGCCAGGTATGATGGCACGTGCCTGTAATCATAGCACTCGAGAACTTGCTAGACCAAGAAGTACTACATGCCAGCATTTAGCTAAGCCCCTGCCTGAGAACACCACCCTCTTCAATCTGGTGGGAAGAAAGACTAATAAACAAGTGACTAAAATAAAAGGTGATACATACTGGGGACTCTCTCATCTAAAGTTTTGTGAGTTTTTTTTGAAATGGCTGGGAGCACTGGTGGAAGAAGCAGGTTCACAGAAGCCTTCTCAGAAGAGGTAAGGGGAAGCTGACCAGGAAGGATACTAGGTCTCCGTGCTTGCCACAGGAGAGGAGCAATGGCAATGTGGTCATAGTGGTATGAAAAGGAACAATGTTTTTGAAGAACAGGAGCCCTTCAGGAGGCTGGGAGGGGCAAGGCCAGGAACGTGCACACCATGCATGGTTCAGACAAAGACTGGCACCACCACCTGTGGAACAGAGTAATTCACTTTATCCTCACAGTTATTAGAAACCAAGGGTCACACCCCCCAGAAGCCAGGGGTCAAGGACTGTCGGTGATTCTTTGCTCCACAGTTACTGGGCCACTAGCAAGTTAAACAGGGGCAGGGCAGAGAGAAGTGTGGGTAAGAACAGACCAAAATGGCCTAGCAAAAAAAAAAACCACTGAGATCCTAAATACTTAAGATGATGACAGAAAGGCATCTGATATGGGTCACACATTCCAGTAGAAAATAAAATCAGAACTCATCATCTGCTTAAGAGAAGACACACAATTCCTAAGCTGTCCAGGAGGAGCTATGTGCTGGCTATCACCAATGTGAAGAGGAACAAGCCTTGGCCTTGAGGAGCTTGTAAATTAAAAAGGAAAAAGAAGTCAAGGCATCATTTAACACCCAGTAATGAAGGCTAAGGATGCTCTGGGGAGGGACAGAGCTGGGGGCAGCACTAGGAGGGCAGAGAGGACGAGTGAGTGAGGTCATTCTCCGGGGAGAAGTCATTTAATTCTGAAGATGGAGAAGGAAGGAGAGAAAGGGGTAGGAAGGGCACATACAGAAAGAGGCAGCAGCAAGCAGAGACTGCAGAGCAGGTTGGTGGGGAAGGGAAGGCAGAGCACAAGGAGTTGGGGAGGGAAACAGAGAAGGCTGGTGGGGGAAGAGGGATCTGAGACACCAGCACAGTACAGGCCACCAGGCAGTCACAGAGAATGCCGCCTCTGGAACCACAGGGACTTTTCATCTACAGGGCTTCCTCTATCCCATATAAAGTGCCTAGCTCATTAGTGCTTAGAAATGTTCCCAATTGTTACTGGAATGTCAGGGGCCTTCGTGCATGCGCTCTGTTCTGTAACACAGGGAAGGGTGGAGAACCTCCCTGCAGCAGTTCCCAGAGGACTTTAACACAAGGTAAACTCACCACAAAATGGTCCCAAGGCAGAAACCCTACTGAAGGCATCATAATTATTCCGCACAAGGCCCTCAGCTCTTCTGGCAGCCCCAAATGGGAAGGAGAGGGTTGGAGGAAATGCCGACACACCCGCTGAGGAGGGGCCTCCCTGGGGTGTGTTACATTCCTTTGAAAACAGGGCCCTGGCTATAATTTGTGTAATCAGACCGAAGATTGGATTGCAGAACTCTGCTTCCCATTTATCACAGTATCACACTCCTGCCCAGGAAGCCCCACCCCAGCTTTTGTTTGGAATTTCTTTCCTTGATTAGGTGTAAGTCCTATTATTCCCGCCACTCAAAAATAACACGAGCCTGCTGAGTTTGTAACACACAGCCCAGCCAGAAACCCGATTTCCCCAATGAGGCCAATCCTTTTCTACTCTCCCTTGAAAAGGATGAGTCCTTTCCCTTCCCTATGCCTCAGAGGAAGAGTGGGAAGCAGGGACATTGTGTACAAATGGAGAGGCCCATGCAAGCCAGGGATCATTCCACAGCCTTTCCCTGCCTCCTGCTGTTTTTTGGAGTACTGAGCATTGAAGTAGGGGCCTTTGCACTGAGCTATATTCCCAGCCCTTTTTAAATTTTGAGGCAGGGTCTTGCTAAGTCACTAGGCTCCCCAGGCTGGGCTTGAAATTGCAATCCTCCTGCCTCACTTTCCAAAGTGTTAGGATTACCGGTGTGTGCCATTAGAGCCCAGTTTGCCACCCCATCTTTTTTTTTTTCTTAATTTTATTTTATTGGTACATTTTAGGTATACAATATAATGACATTCATCACTGGATATTTGTTTGCACCTTTACATAAATGTCTCTTGATTCTTATTTCTTCCCCATTCCTAGCCCTTCCTTCA
>NW_004624781.1:9897026-10035779 GCF_000247695.1 Heterocephalus glaber
GTAAATTTTGGTTGACACAGGTCTCTCTTTAACCTGGTCTTGAACACCCAGCAGCAAGGGGTAAATTTTGGTTGACACAGGTCTCTCTTTAACCTTGTTTTGAACACCCTGGTCTTGGACACCTAATAGCAAAATTAGCTAAACATAAAAGGGGCTCCAATCACTGGCCCCTGCTGACAGCTTGTAGCTATACTTGTAGACAGGTCTAGGAGCCAGCAGGTTACAAGTGCTATTCCAATCCCTTAAGAACAGCAACTGGGTGGCTCTTTCCCTAATCTGCCTTTCCATTCTCCTGCTCATGCTTTGGTCATACGTACCTTAATCTCTTGGTAAAGTCTGTTTATTCTTGCCTAGAGCCTGCCAAACTCCATGTGCTCAAACAGATAAAATCTACAGCTTGCCAGACAAGCCAAATTACTGGTGGTGACCATAATTCAATATCAGAACCTGCTTCTATGTCCACGGTCTATCAAGAAATCTTTGGAGGATGGGCTCAGCTCCCTTGAACTTCTAGAACAGATAAGGCGAAGGTTTGCTGGTCTCCGTGTAGATAGGGCCAACGCCCTATTTAGCCAGAAGTAGATAAAGGAGATGGAATTTCCTTCTTCAATTCCCCTCAAAGATTTTTGAGGACCAGGGCTCTTAGAGGGGAATAGTACAGTTAGAAACAAAAGAGCTGAGTTACTCCCTTCCCTTTGTTCAACTGTAAACACTACACCAACCTAGTGATTCTCTGGGCTTAAGCTTAGGAGCACCCTAGTGACTATCCAGGCTTAAGCTTAGAAGGTCACTATGTCTGAGGCAGCAGATTACCGAAATCAGTAAGACAGCGGGAAGCACTTTGGATCAGAGGTGTCTGGCCCTATAAGTACTGGAAGCCTGAGTTATCGAGCACCCCCACCCCCATCTTTCCCTTGGCCATTTTTCTTCTTTTTCCTCTTGCACTTGAGTTCCTTTTCCCCTTTGCCCTTTTTCCCCCACTACACCCTTCTGCCTGTTCCTGCTGCTGCTCCTCGATCTCCAATAAACTTACTACTTACTACGAGGTATACGCTTGGCAATTCTTTCCTTGTTGTACACAAGAACCTGGACTATTTTGGGCCCACTCCACTGTAACATCTGGTGAGCCAAGTCAGGAGGACTTTACCAAACTTTGGGAGACCTCACGGACCACACCCCAAGGGACTTTATTGCACAGGGGCCCAGAAGCTTCACCAGACAGACATGAGAGGCATCAGCAGATGCCTTTGGAAATCTCAGCAGAAATGGACAACCAGACAACCCAGCCAGCAAGGAAGGTAACCCCCATTCCACTGGGAGACTCTCTCTCTTCCCCTTTCTGGGTGAAAAAATGGATTCCCAGGAGGAGAGGCGGACCAATCACCATGTGGAAAGACTTCAGAATGGGCCCTGTTAATGAGCTGGGCTTATATTCTGTTGTTGGTCCACATAATGTGGAAAGTCTACCTTGGAGGCTGTGCCACACTCATCAGCAAGGATACACGTAAGCTGAGTAGAACAAGTAAAAAGGCCCCTGGACAAAAATTAAGCTGCAGCTCTATCATATCAAATATAAAATCAAATTATAGCAGGTAAGAGATATCAATACTAAAAAATTATAAGTCAACCAGAAGGAAATATGAAGAATGTATAGATCACATTCACAAAAACTCAAGAAGCCAAAGAAATATTCACAGATCTGGTGACACAGCCGTTAAAACTTTCTGTTTCATAAACAAAATTCAAAGAAAGCAACAAAGAGCCATTATTCTCAAAGGAGTTTTTGAGGGTGACATGATTAACCCGACTTACTACTTTTTACTCTAAAGCTCCTATAAGGTGTAAATATTTTATAACAAGAGAGAATTCAAATGATATTAATGATATATATGAAAATATTTTTCTTTAACACACACCAAAAAAAGTTAAGGAACCCTTCAATTAAGTTCTTTCTTAAATACTCACAAATTAAAAATTAATAGAGAATAAAAATTAGTTTCCTTGCTATTTTTCAGGAACAAAAATGAGAGAAGAATGTGGACAACTATCTGAAATATTTTTCTTTAAACATTCTCCTTGGGGCCTCCCCCAGAGATGCTCTGGAAGAGAAACTGCACTTCAAAGGGTATGGGCCCCTAGGTTTTTGATGATTATCTGAATGCCTGTAGAGTAAACAAACAAAAACCATTCCAAGAGTAAATTAAGAATCTCATGGGAAAGAGAGCTCATCATTCCTACCTATGTGAAGAGTGCTTTCTTTCTAAGTCAGATAGCATTCACAAACTTCAAAAATTTTATGAATCTGTCATGATAAATGCAATGCAAAAGATTTTTTTAAAAATCTACATCTCTGCCAAACTATTAACCTGCAAAGATCGCTTCCAGGTTCCAGCCAGAGTGCTGAATTTAGGATGGAGGTGTGAATTCCTCACACTGATGACACTTTGTTACAGGGCCTTGGTGAAGCCCTGGGCCCTCTTCTCACTGTTAGAGGAACAAACTGACACCTGGCTGATGGGCCACTTACCACGCATGCCCTTAACTCAGTCAGCAGCATTATCCCAATCTGTCTCTTTCTTCCCTGGAAATAATTCTTCCTAGCCTTAATAAACTCTTGTATTACATTTTACTTTTTTCTAAGTAATAAACAGGTAACCAACCCTTTGCAGTTTCTCCATCCTCCCATCCCAGCAGTGACCTACTCACATACCTCAAAGGTCCGAGTTTTTCCATCAGTCAGTTACTAACATTTTAGACTCTTTCCCAGGCGCGTTTTTATTATTTAAGTCATCTTAAATTAAAACCATAGCTTTTAGATATAAGCAGGGCTTAACACTCAATCAAAACCCTGTATGTGGGGGTTGGGGATTTAACTCAGTGGTTCCACCACCTGCCTCGCAAGCACAAGGTCCCAAGCTCCATCTCTGGTACCAAAAAAACCCCCCAAAAAACAAAAACGCTGTATGTGGAATTGAGAGCTGGTGGAAGATCTCCTTTCCTCACTCAAGACCAAGGGAATCTCATCCTGCTCCAACTACTGCAGCCTCTGTGAGGCCAGAAATAAACAGCGCACACCAACTACTCCCCAGGGTCCTCTTCACTCTGGCCTGGTGACAGGAACAGGAGTTAGATAACAGGCCACTTGGACTCTGAAGTGTTCCTCACATTGTAATCATTCCTCAGACATCTGCTGTGCTAATTTAGATTAAACATCTTGGGTGGACCCTGGATAACATTTACACAATGGCGTCCACTTGTGGCCTACTGTTTTACCTGTGAAGTGAATTCTTACTGACCTGTCAAGTCTAGTGAAAGAAAATAAAAACTCAGAAAAAAAATAATTCAGAGAGGCTGAATTCTGTATGATCTCAGCTACTGGCCAAAAAATAAAGGATTAGATTAAAAGATATTTATCACAAGCTAATCACAACACAAAATTAAATAGCTATAAACAGAAACATCATTTATATAACTTCTCCTAACAAATATTTTACAAGTAATGAGGAAGATTTTTTTTTCTTAAGTTACATGTGGTAACAAAGCATAAGATAAAGGGCATGTAACAGGCAAATATATAATTCTTTCATCTTAAATTATAAATATAAATACATTGATTGTTATATGCGTTTTCTAAAAATGCTTAAAGTAACACATCAGATTCTTAATATTCTTGAAGAAGTGGGAAAGGGTTAGACAGAGAAACACTTTGAAGCTATATTTTATTTTATTTTTTTGGTACCAGGGATCGAACTCGGGACCTTGTGCTTGCGAGGCAGGCGCTGGAACCACTGAGCTAAATCCCTGGCCCTGAAGCTATATTTTAAATATCTACATAAATCTTTCTCATCTAACATGTATGCATCAATTTTATCATTTCAAAACATGAAAAATAATGCAAAGACACTTTGAAGTTGATATTATAGACTGGCACAACCTTTTCCACAAGATGTGTAACAGCTGTAAAAATATCTGCATCCTTTGACCCAGCAATTATTTATTTTACAAGTTTTTATAAAGAAAAGCAACCTCGTTTAATCGCGTATCACATGAGATCACTCAAATGCAGGCTTTAAAAAGAGCCCAGAGAGCCGGAGATTTAGCTCAGTGGGAGCCCACTTGCCTCGAAAGCACAAGGTCCTGAGTTCGATCCCTGGTACAAAAAAAAAAAACCCAGAAAGTACAGTCAATTCTCATTCTTTGCATAAATTCTTTCCATAAAGTCTCTACAAATAAGCAAGTACTTAGCCATTAGTCCTAGGGGAAATAAATACAGGGTTGAGTTGCTGTGAGTTCTGGTCACATTTTCCTCAACTGATCGATGCATAACTGCGCTTTATGGGTTTTTGTTTAAAAACACTTCACTTAATACCCGTTGTTGTTTCACTAACACTGAACTCACAGCCTGACTCAAGCATATCCATAGGAGCATTTTCTCCCGAAGGCACACTGCAGCCTTCTTGAGCTTAGGAACACAAGACACAGTATGGGAGCTCAAATAAGGCAGTGTGTGCATGTGGGACCTCAGCTGGAGAAGCCTGTGCTTCTCAGCTCAAATTTCTTGCTATTGCACAAATTCTCAGATATCTACAGATGTGCCAGAGGTGTTGATCTGGGCTTACAAATGAATTGTACCAAGTAGGCAAAACCTCAAACACAGAAACATGAACAATGAGTTAACTGCATGTATATATTAACTTTAATAGTTAGAATCAAATATTCAAAAGATAAGTTAACAGCAGAATAAAATGCAGGCCATAAAACACCTGTATCTGCTAACTCAGTGGTTCTCAAGCAGGGGTCATTCTGTCCCGCAGGGGACATCTGGCAATGTTGGGTGACACTGACTGATTGTTAAAACTGGGTCTCGTAGGTGCTGAAATACAGCCAACAATGCAAAACACAGTTCCCCAACAATGAAAAATTATCTGGTCTGAAACATGAAGATTGAGATATCCCATGCTAATTGACTCATTAATGTCATTTTTTTAAAGTGTGTCTTCCTGTACCTTTTATTAATCCATACTTTAATGCCTAAAACAATAAATAATTGTTAAGGATGAAGCAACTCTGCCTCCTTGCTTGTTGACCCTGCACTTTCACACTGAACTAATGAAATATCACTAAATACAATCAAGGACACAAAGCAGTTAAAAGCTATATTGAAAAGTGTGACTTTCCCAGTCCTCCACAGAGCTGTAATGGTGCTGGGTAGCTTCAAAAACAATGTAAAATATTGAATCAGTCTGAAATCTCATTCTCGTTCTAACATCAGGTACAAATCATCACTGCACAGGAGGTAAGAGGTATAATTTAACACAGACTGTCCATGATACAGAGCCCAACTCACTCCAAGAAATTTTCAGTCAAGAAGAATTAGTTGGAGATGGTTCTTTCAGTTACATTGTCTGAGATGAGTGTCTTGCTACATCTTAATGATTCTACGAAGAGCTCCGATTTCAGTGGTTCATAAAATATCCTTAATACAAACACAGGACATTTCTTTCAGTGACCTTCCAACATAGATTCATTAATCAATCATATTTTAAAATATTGAATCAAGCCTCCAAAGTTACTCAAAAGCATTCTAAATGCACTAAGCCAACATAAAATGGATAAATAAATCCCAACTGGGAGGCAGATGAGAAGACTTCAGAACTACACTTGAAGTTTGGAACTTCAATTGTCGGCTGCAATAGTTTAGAGCCAAGCCATTAATTCAAGAGTCATTTTTTTTCTGGAAAGATGTTTTAGTTTAAGTGCATGAAAACAACCCTAAGATATTATTTCCCGTTCTAGGTATGTACAGTTGGAAATTACATGCTGTGCTGGTTGATGCCTTCAACTTCCTCAGGATCCTGTTTATTACTAGGACCTGTAAACTCATCTTCATCCTTCCTTGACCTCTCTGACCATCCCCTCCTCCAGTCTCCTGTTCCTGTGCCCAACCTACACTTATAACCTCTTCCCTCAACCCTCCCGTCCTGCATCTGTACTCTGCACCCCAGATCTAGCACTTTTGGGAGTAGGAGTTGGAGAGTAAAATGCAATTCCCAGACCACTTTCCAACCTACTAATCAGAATCGCATGTGGAACACTTGGGAATCTGATTTCCATCTCACCTGCCAGTTATCCAGGAACCGCATCCCCAGACACAGAGTAATACCTAGGCCTTCCTGGAAATGACATCATTGTATCCTTGATTCATTCATCACTTTCCTCTGCTCTAAACACCTGCCCCAAGAACATATCCTTCAAACCCACTGTCAACATCACCTCAACTAGGAAACGCCATGGGGCCAGCACCTCCAAGTGAGAGAAATGCCTCTTCTCTAAACTTCCACAGAACGCTACATACAATATATGCACATAAAACCGCACTTATTGACTTTTCAGATTCCCCAGCCATACTGAGAGTACAAAGGCAAAGACCAGGCGCCATACCTGGATTCATCCCCTGGGACCAGAATAGCTGCTGGCACACAGCAGAAACTCATTTGATAGATAAATGACCTCTATTAAACTTCAGCAATTCTACATAATTTGTTACTAATGTTGATGTGAATAAATGAAAGACTCAGTGAATAACCTCTAACAGAGGGATGTTAAGGAAGTAGGGTAGAGTCTCAGAGGGCTCCACAGGAAACCACTAGCATTTGGTACTCTGCAGCTAATTGAGCAACTATGTACAGTCCTTATGGAACTGAAAGAGTGAATGAGGATGAAAAGGCAAACTGGTTATCAAAGAACTCTCCTGGGCATAAGCAGACATGATTAAAGTCAGAGGCAATCAATTCAACTTACCATCAAGGACATAGATAATACTGTAGTAGCCCTATGTGGCTATGTCTACAGAATAAAGTTCCTAGTCACTTGTGTTAAAATTTAAACTCACCGCTAACTTCGTCTTTGACTGGACATCTTTTTGCTGGTAACCCATCTTCTATCTATCACTCATTTCTGCCTTTCTGTATTTTTCCTTTGGGAAATTACTATACGGAAGCCACAAGATTTAGGCAGGTTCCCAAACTGAGCTCCAGAGATTGATCTTTACTCATATAAATCAATCAGCACAATTTAATCTTTGCGCTAACCAGGTGTGAGATGAGCAGAAACGCAGGTCTAAGCAGGGGCAGTCCGCTGGCCACCATGACGGTTAAGAATGTGTCAGTGAGAGCAAAATTTAGGTCTTTTGTTGGCTAATTATGGAAATGAACAAAGTACCATGGAGCCCTGGCTATTGCTGGCTGCTTTCTTGTGAACACAAGGAAATCTGGGGAGAGTAAGGCAGACCAAGGGAACCGTATCTGCAGCTTGAAAAACCTGTCTTTTATCAGTTATTAAGCAAATGCGTTGTCTTTACTGTTTAAGTCAATTTGGACTCTGTTATCCAAAGCATCATGATATGTCCGCACACCTGCTCTTCAATGTGACCTTCCTCTATTCTCCCAGGACTTGTACCACTGTTCCCAGAGTCTATACACTGTCTCCCAACACACCTCATCTGTTCCCACCTTCACATATGTGTATCAGTCCCCTGCCAAAAATGCTCTTCCCTTACTCTCTCCATTATCCAAATTCCATCTGGTCTCCTAGACTCAAGCTGAAGTCCTTCCTAATCTCTCTCAGGACAGACATCCAGGATGATACTTTCTTGTCTCATCTGAGTGCTGACCTAAAGGACATTACCCATATTAATTGTCATCTATAGCCTGCTTATACTTTTAGTTATCCTTGATAAAAGCATATTCAAGCTGGAACTTTGCAACCCCTTGCAAATGGCCCCTTAAACAATGCCTTGGAATTAGCAGAAAACCAGTAAATTCTGCTTAGGCAAATTCAAACCATGACTTGGACCTCCTGATCACTGCCAGTCATTCCCTCTTAATTCACATAGCAGCATAGAGGATAGAAAGTAATTTCAGATGCAACATATTTCAACATCACAGAGTTGGCTGTGGTCCTGTCACATTTCACAAACAGACTGGCAGTAACAGCTGGATGAGGAATGGCAATTTATCATGCTACTTTCCCGGCTGCAGACTGCTGAAGTCCTTCCAATGAAGATGCAGACTAACTCAGTGTGTTTTAAAAAGTAAAGACTCCCAGCTTTCTAACATCTGTATACAGTCATTCTGGGGGGTACTAGTGTGGAGGATGTAAAAAACAAAGTTCAAGGTATCCACAGGACAAAAGGCTCCACCACGTCCAAATCCTTCTCATCTCCTTTCTCACTCGTAGTAGAGCACTCTAGGTGCACTCCTATGAGATTTAAGGGAGGGACATGAAATAAACAGAGGTTTATTCCCACTGCAGGGATAGTCAATAAACAGTAAGTTGAGGACTCATGTTGGGACTCAGTAACATTTCTATTGACTGACAAGAGCATGGGACCAGGGAAAATGTGGAATGTGTGCGCAGGCATGCACACACATATGAGCCTGTGCATGTGCACATGTGTGTGTGTGCTCATGCCCAAGCAGCAAGGATATCAATACAGCCATAGGATTGTTACCATCCTGGCTACTCAAGATTCAATCCTTTTGTGTATGTGGCAGGACAGGTCACCTGACTACGCAAAGATTTTTGACATCCCAGTTAGGGTCTATACTGACCACATCTGAACATGTTTTTCCACAAGTTAGACATAAAAGGGCTACATGACAAAATTTAGAATGCCAATATGAATAGTCTGTACAGTTAAGCGATGCCTTATAAACATGGATAAACCTATAATGACTGGCAACTCTAACCTCAGAGTTACAGTTAACTCTACCCTCATAAGGAATAGCAAGTTCCATGATAAGTAGCCAGATTGTCTTTCAATGCTGTTCTTCATGGTCTTTCTGCCCTCATTAACACTGTCCTTTTCCTGGGTCCTAAATAGGTCTGAAGAGGTCCCCAGCCCATCTTCAAGGCTTCAGAACAGCCACAATTATGCCTGTGTTCTCTGCGGAGGTTAGCCTTCAAATGTTCTTAAAAGTAAGATTTATCGTTCACCGTGTGATTGTTAGTGATGATTCTCCAAGGTCCCAGTTTTTTGTTTTTGTTTTTTCATTTTTGAAACAAGGTTCCGCAATGTAGTTCAGACTGGCCTTAAAATCACTATAGAGCCCAGGCTGGCTTTGAACTCGTGGCAATCCTCCTGGGTCAGCCTCCTGAGTGCTGTGATTACAGGTGAGGTGTGCACCACCACACCCAGCCAAGGTCTCAGTTCTGCGGGACTCTGTTTTGGCCACATGGCCAGCAACCAAACTGGTTTGACCACCCTATCCACCTTGACAATGTTGCCAAGATAGATGCTTACTGACTCCACGCTGAGTAGCCTGCTATCCTGCCCTGTGCCAGGCAAAAAGCACAGCCCATAGAGTGAAGCTAAGAAGACTGTCCCTTGAGCAGCCAGTCTGGATCACTACCTCCCTTTCTGCCTCTCTTTTCAAAAACATATTGGCAGCTCACAACTATGGGGCAAGAAATCAAATATCCAAATGAATATGGTACAAGCAGCTATCCAAACAGCTGCTTTTCAGTCATGGGAAAAGCAGACCAACCACCAACCATGAAAATTCCATCCACACTCTCTGTTCCATTCCAGGACCTCAACACAGGCAGACCAAACCACCTAGCTTACCTGTCTAGCTTCTTCTTAAAAGGGAATCCCCAGCAAGAATCCATTCCAATAAAGCCAAGTGGTGAGCAGCACCTCCTGGTGTCACCAACAAGTTAGGAAAGAGCCCTCTTTGGGGGCTGGTGCCTTGTTACCCCCCTTGCTGGGTGCAATACCATGTCAAAGTGGAGGGCCTGCTCTGCCATCAAGTGGGACTAATACCTGTTTCCACTGCATCCAGGTTCCAGTCTTCTAGAACATTCCAGCCCCCCCTAATGTCCTGCATGTGTAGCTGTGCTGCTTCGAAGAACCAGCTAGGTACAGAGGAGAAACAGGGCCCTGAGCCCTGAGATAAGAAGGCACAGTCAGGTTCTTGGCCCACATTCTTTCCAAATCACGTTGAAAGAACCAACAGGATCAATCTAGGACACAAACAGCCCTCACTTGGGGTTGACCTTCTTGGTACCCATTCACAAGAACTTACTGAGAGCACAGTCAGGACAAGACCCTGTGTGCACACAAGCCAGGTGAGATTCCCACAGGTGCTGAGATGGCCAAGTTCCCTGGGGCTCACAGAGCAATGTGGAGTTCAGTCCTGTGTCCAAGAAAAGAACAATGGCTCTTTACTGATTCATGTGGGCATAAAAGGATATGTAAATTTGCAAAAGATATGCAGCCTTGCTATGCCTGGAATCCTGCCAGAAAACTCAGGAAAGTGCATGTGTGTGTATACACACACACAGACACACAGACACACAGACAGACAGACAGACAGACAGACACACACACACACACACACACACACCAGATACTATGCAAATGCAAAGAAAAAGATATTAGAAAATGTTTCGGATCCTGCTAATGCACCTTTTCCCCTACATTTTACCTTTTCCTCTTCCAGAGAAGAATGTAGATTTCCCCCAATAACTTAATCACTATTGCAAAAAGAAATTAATGAAGATCAAAGAAAGCTACTATTGTTCACATCTCAATTTTCCTATATACGGGGGGGGGGAGAGAGAGAGAGAGAGAGAGAGAGAGAGAGAGAGAGAGAGAGAGAGAGAGAGAGAGAGAGACCTTAAGATCTGCAGTGAACAGCCTGAGGTGATCCCCAAACCTCCCTTCTCAGCCCAGGCCTAGGGATCTGAAGGCAATGGCTATGATGCCATTCCTGGCAGGAAACAAGGAAAACCAGGATAAAGGTGGCTTATCTCAGCACCATTTCTTACTGTCTTTACAAAGTGCACTGGCAATCTCTAACCACCAAAAACAATAGATGACCACAGAGTGGAGGAAGGAAAAAAAGAAAACCCAGGATTGCTCAGTGGCAGATAAATTAGCAACAGTTGCTCCTGGCAGTGGAAAAGGTTCAAAAGCACATCTGAACTATGAACTCCCGAACGGCCTCTGAAATCACTGTTCTTTTCAGTACAGGACCCTTCCTGTCCACACTCTGCAGAGTTCTCCCAGGTCTCCGTGCTGACAGGCCCCTGTAGCATGGATTCTTTAATCAACCCAACACCTTCTGCACTTGTCATTGCTTATAATCTTTTAAAAGATTCATGGAAAAATGGCTAGGGATGCAGATACCCTGAGGGAGACAGAGACCAGAAAGCCCCAGGAGGCCAGCAGAAAGGAGTAATAGGTTTGGGGTGGGTTAGGAAGCTAAGGGAAGAGGTGCTGAGCTGGGCTTGGATGATCCAGTAGTAATCTGTTTCAAGGCAGAGCCTTCCATACTTATAAAAAGTCTGGAGAAACGAGAAGCATGGTTTTTAAGGGATTTGGAATTTGGATATTTAGCATGAAGAGCAGTTCAAATGGAGAGGAACAAAGTATAAAAACATACCTACTACACAAAGTGGACAGGGAACCCCTCTTATGACTTCCTGGGTAGGCAGGAGCACAGAGGAATATGACACGACCCTTCATTAACTCTGAGAACACTGCGGCTATAAGGACATAAGAGTCTGTGAGGGCTAGAAGTGACCTCAAGGGCCACACTGCCCTTCCCAGCAGCCTCAGGCTCTGAATGTAGACCTTCCCAAGGTCCCACCCTGGCTCTCTTACTGTACTCCTCCTTGCAGATGCTCTCATGGTTTCCCACTATAGCATGGAGCACAGCTTAGAATTTTGTGTGTATGTATCTGTGTGATTATTTCATTCACAGTAACTCTTTTGGCAAGGCCTATAGTAGCCCAGGCGCATGTCTGCCATCTATCTTCTATCTGTCTCACAACTGTCTGTCCAATATTCAGTATGTCTCATGCTGGCAGAGGCCAGGTCCAGACTGCACAGAAAGCTGTCCCTTGGTACCCAAGAGACACTGGTTCCAGGACCCACCTCCCACCTTGTGCATCCACAAATCCTCATATAGTTGAGTCTTTTACATAAAATAATACAGTATTTCCTTGTAACTGACATATATTCTCACACATACTTAAAATCACCTCTAGGTTACTTACAAGACCTAATATATACAATGTGGATATCATATAAACAGTTTAGAAAAAAATGGTAAGAAAAAAGCCTGTAAGTATTCAGCATAGGTGCAACTTTTTTCCTAAGTATTTGCAACCCTTGGTTGGTTCACGTACAGATACCAAGCCTGTGGATAAAGAAGGTGAACTGTGATTGTGTCTCCAGCCCGACATAGTAGATACTCAGCAAAAATATGCTAAATTAGCACAGCCCAACCTCTTTTTTTAAGAGTTGGATACTGAACTCCTGAATAATTAGATGATGTGTGCAAAGCTGTACTCCCAGACAGTAATATGCAGAGACAAAAGCAAACTAAGTTCCAAGGTTTCTGAGGAACAGCTCTGACAGTGACAGTTATTAAACATTATGTTGGGGCAAGCGGCTCTAAAGGAGACGGCATACAGATTAAAAGTTATTGGAACAGGACACAGCACTGCATTCACACCCTACCCCTGTTCCTGCAGTGGACACACGTAGATGGCCTGCCCAGTGTGCAGTTCCCCCTGGCAAACAGCCTCTGCCTGTATTTGTGCTTCTACAGAGACTTGTCCTCAGCAAGTGAGGCAGTGAAGTACATTCCTCTGGGCACATTGATTGCTTAAAGCAAACACATGACTTGAACCAGTTCAATCTTAGTGAATCTCAAGACCTCTGCTTGGGATGCTGGTTCAAAGTTTCTGGCTCTTCCACAGCTGATGTGTACTCTCTCTTAAGACCTAAGAGAGACTGCTCTCTTCTGAGACTGTTTTGTTACCAGGAGTGAAGACAGCTTGACTGAGGCCCATGAGCCAGGACAATCCCTGAGACAAGGAAACAGACCCTAACACCAACAGGAATTCCTGCATCACGCTGTGCCTGCACTTCCCCAACACAAGAACCATGATATTCCTTTTATTATTTCAATCAGTCTAGGATAGATCCTGTTTTGCTTGCCACCAAAAGAATCCTGGTACATACCAGGTGTGTGACCTTGGAAAAGTAAAAATTGAGAGGCAACATTTTGAGAGGCAACATGTATTTTAAGACTGTCTTACAGATTAAGAAAGGACAATACTGGGCCGAGGATTTAGTTCAGTGGTTTCGCCGCCTGCTGCGCAAGCGTAAGGACCCGAGTTCAATCCCCGGTACCAAAAAACAAAAACAAAAACAGAAACAAAAAGAAAGGACAATACAGGTACCAGGCACAATTTCTGGTCCTTACTTTCTAAATAAATATTCATTACTTTTAATGAAAGGGTTCAACACAGACGTTCTTCAAACACTTTTTCTAATTATTTTAAAGAACTGGTTTACAAATAACCCTGAGATGGGGCAGCCAGAAATAAAGACATAAAAAGGTTAATAGTTATAGATATACAGTTATAAATAACTACAGTTCATTCCAAAATGGAAGCAAACATCCTTGAAGTTGTAATGATAATCAGCACATGGAGTCATAGACTTTACTACTATACATGCAAACCTATCAACAAAAATACAGTGCAATGAGAATTTAACTGTTTCAAAACATTTTAAGAAGACATCTATAATGCAAAGGGGAATATTATCAGTTGTGCTGTCTTGGGGGGGGGACAGACAGACAGACACAGTCAGTCAGAGAATTTGAATGAATCTAGACAAACAAGGCGCCATAGGAATAACAAGGATCGTTCCCTGAGCCAGGTGAGCCAGACAAGAGAGATAAGCATGTCTTTGAGCTCAGGCTCCAGGGTCAAACAAGAAAAGCTGGTTTGTCCAAAATCCACAGGGCAAATTCCAGGTCAGAAATAGGAGAAAGAGCCCAGAAAGTCAAGCTCAATGAGTGGGGAACAAAAATGAACCTGGGCCAACACAGTGGCCAATGATAACAATAACCAAGAAAGCACTGTGCGAGATTGTTACTTGCCTTGCATTATCTTATTATTATGAGAGAGCTAAGCCATCAACATAGCCTGGACATGTTTGTGTCTTTCCACAAAGTCAGAATGTACTGAACAACAACACAAACACCAGCTAGGTCAACTTTGTCAGCTTTAACTCATTGGTACTAGGTATTCAGGATTTCACTCAGTCATGAGTCTGAGGCAATCACAAGTGCTTTTATTCGATCCCAATCTTAATTATCAATACCTCTAACATTCAAATCATGGATCACACTTCACACAACCATTTATAAGTTGCAGAATGGCTAAAAAAAAGGGCGGAACTGAATGCAAAACGCAGAGGGTATAAAGATGTAAAGTGGTCACAGCAGGTGGCCAGATACGAATCCAGGTAGGGCTGTCAAGGACTGAGCTTGTTCAAGGCCCAGGTCCTGACAGCAGGCAGTTTCCAGTGGGAGATTCTGGGAAGCTGAAGCCCAGGGCACAGAGGTGGAAGTCATCAACTGTCAATGTCGTGACTCATGCACCAGGCGTCTGCCAAGGGGATGAGTCAGTGTGTGCCACATACCCTAGTGCTGGGCATCCCTCCTTCTATATGATCTAGGTTGGGGGTCAAGTCTGTTTTGCCTGACAAGCTCAGGGGTCATTTCTTCGATATGGCTTTGATATGTGATGCATATATGTGCACTGACTTAATCTGATAAGCTCACAGGTGGTTAGTTTTTTATTAGCACAATGTATTTATCACTTTGCTCTGTGCATCCAGGGGTTGTTCTACTCCAGAAATTTGGTGTGTCCAACATTTGGCAGTAACAGACAAGTCACCAAGTCCTTCTATCCCAGCACTTGCGCTCAGAATAAAGCAAACTGCTGCTTTAGAGTTGTTCAGGGTAAGGCTCAGCCCGAAAACTACTATTCTATACAACACAGACTCACAGCCCACTCTCCATGCTTATGAAAATCCCTGAAGCTGTTACTTTGCTCATTTTTAAAGTGATAGAAAGTTAAATATACACAAAAGTAAAGAGAACAATGAAACCTCATTCCCTATTATAAAAAATCATCCAATCAGGGTGATTTCTGATTTCTCTATACTCCCCCACTCGTCTGTCACCAATACTCCTCCCTTCCAGCTCCAAGGAATCACCCACAACCCATCTCAGGAAGACAGCGAAGAGGGCAGGGTGTGTAGAAAGCACATGACCCTACCTTCAGCTGGGTGGGAGCACCATCCATCTTCCCAGCCTGTATTCATCAGCAAACATGGGTAGGACAGCAGAGCTGACCTGCCACATCTGAAAGGTTAGGGAGACGTCTCTAAAACCACACCTTCCCCCATACGTCATTAGGGCATGGTTACCACCCCAGCTCCTAGTGGATTTTCCTCAGTCTATTGTCTTTCTAATCAGATTGTGTACTCTAATCCTGTGGAATCTACTGCCCAACCCCTTTAGAATCCAATCCAAATTGCTGCTCCAAGGGAAAAAGCTTACCGTGTCCTGGCATTTGGCCATCTCTCGAGTCACCAGGACACAATAATGGATCCCTTTGGACGCACCGAGCTTCCCTTAGAGTATTTACATGTAACATCAGCATGGTACATAGTTACAGGTCTGGTAGTTGGCCCTAAAGATACCATTACTTGTGTTTCAGTCTCCAGTGCCTATCAAAGGGCTGGACACACGATGGATCTTTGGTTAATGTTGATTAAATAAAGAGCAAGTAAAATGAACAGATGAGTAACAGGGAGCAACACACCTTACGCTTTGAAAATCTCCCCAACACATGCTTCACGCTAGGTAGATGGTGAGGTGCTTGAACTGATGAACCCCCTGGTTAGGAAAGACCTCTCTCCAGAGAACACTAATTTCGGGGGCTCGGGTACCTGACAGACAAGCATGCGCTCCACTGCCTGCACTCTTCACAGTGATGCTGACTCTAATCACATCATCCACCAGGCCCTGTCTGAAGTAAGTGTTCATCTCTCCAGCATCCATTATCATCATCCCAATAATGCCTGATGCCCTTTCTGCGCTGGGTCCATCTCCTCCCCCGCAATGGATTTGTGGAAAATGCCACCAGAACATTCAAAGTCCAGTGGATAGAGGGATCAATCCCACTCACCACCCAATCTTGGCACACATACCATTTAAAAGGAAAACCCTCCGCCATGCTCAGCAACTTACATGTGTAAAAACAAGAATGTTTCCAAGAAAGCGGCCTCATTTTATCTGCATAACCCTTGGACTCTCACTGGACACATCCCTGAAATTGTCTGTTTATAATCTGACCTAGTGTGAGCAGGGTGAGGAAGTCACCAAATCTTTTCCTGCACATAAGCTATGGTTTTCCCTTTGAGGTTAGCCCTAAAGTTTAGATTCTGTTGGTGTTTTCTCTTTGCAAATCAGAACAACCAAGTGACCTTAAGCTCCCCCAGAAATAAGCTACAGGACACTGTACTTCAAGATCTATTGTTATGTTATGCTCCTCTGAAGAATAAAGATGTTTTATTATGGTAATTCTCAGGTTATAAAGCACTCACCCTCTCTCCAGGGTAAATCAAATGGGACATAATTTTCCCAGATTTTTTTTAAACATTCCATTTGTTCTTAGAAGTTGTAACAATTATTCAGAATGACAGTCTGGGTCTGTAGCTATGTCCTTCCTCCCAAAGGAAGGGGTTTGGGAAGGATTTAACACCCTGCTTTACAGGCAGAAGTCACCTCTCCTTGCTTCTTACAAAGTGCACACTGAATCCTGGTGGATGCAGAAATCTAACTGAAACCACCAATCTAAAGCCGAAGAGGAAGGAGGTTCAAAAAGGGAGCCCTGAAGGCCACAAGCTGGGAATAGAATCTGCTGCTTCTACAAGCACGTGTCCCTGAAATGACCTTTCCACTGAACGGTTTGGAAATAATTTATTCATCAGAGCAGCTGAGTTCTCATCTAACACCATGAACTCTGAGGCCTTGGACAAGGTGCATCATAACCATTATAAAGCCCTGATGATAATACTTCACAGTGGTCCTCTAGGAATTAGAGCTGAGGTGCTCACCAATGCCTAGCAGCCAACATATTATAGTCAGACTCTTGATAAAGGAGTGGTGTCAGAATGGCAAGAATGAAGGAAAGGCTGACACTTTCCATGAGGCTCAGGACAGTTGTTAACAAAACAGCATGGGCAAGACGTTTAGGAGCTGCCTGGGCACTGGCGCTACACGGAAGAAACAGTGCCTGTCTATGCCAGAACTGAGCTGTCAGAGGAGAAAGTCCCTAGAGTAGAGGAGCTGGGCAGTCATTCCGGTTTATATTTAGCAGAACTACTCTCCCCCTTAAAATTATCCTTTAATCTTTGTATCCATCATCTAGCCTCTTGGATGAACCTAACCTCTACATAAACAATGTAAACTGTGTGCTCAAAGAAACCAACTCAGTGACTGAGCAAGTAGATCACTTCTTCCCTGAAGGCTTGGTGTTCTCATCCATAAAATGGGTTTGTTCTAAGCATCCAATGAAAGCATCTTTAGAGTATTTTTTAAAATGTGTATAAGGCATAGTGCTATGGCTGGGTAGTCCTTAAAGGTTTATGTGTTGAGGATTTGGTCCCCAGTGTAGAAGCTGATGGAATTTTTAAGAAGAAGGACTCATGAGGAAAATCTTAGCTCACTGAGGCGCTGCCCTGGGAAGGGAATTCTAGTCTCATGGGGTGAGTTTTTAAGGAAGTGAGCTATTATACAAGCCTGAGCCTGGCCCCTGGCTGCTCTCTGGCTTCCTGTTTTGAGCTGTGATATCGTGCTCCCATCTCATCCCCACTGCTGTGATCTGCTGCGACATCCTTACCAGAGGCTGAGCAAACAGGGTCGTCCAATTTGGGACTTTCAGCTTCCAATACTGTAGGCTAAACAAATTTTTCTTTATAAAGTTAGTCTGCCTCGGGCATTCTGTTGCAGCAATGAAAAGCTGACCAATGCACACCACACTATTTGCCTTACTAGAGGAGAATACCACCAGGTAAGCTGGCTCCCTTTCTGGACTAAGCACTGCTGAACATTCAACCCCAAGCCCTGAATTTCAAGGAGCATCAGTCCTACAGGTGAATGTGTTCCTTGAAAACCACTTGTTTAAAAAGCATCTTTTAAAAAACTACAATGATGGCATCTATTTTTGGAAACAGCTGTGTCAGGAAAAGTACTGCACTGATTCACAAAGCCCAAGAAGACAGCACCCCCTTCTTCCCCTACCCCCACAACAAACCACAGCACGTGCGGGGCCATCACTGAGACAGTCAACAGTCCCACGCGGCGGCCAACACATGGCTCACCTGTGAGCTGCACTACTGTGATATTGCTGAGGTGGTGCACAAAGGAGAGACAAACCATATGTGCTGTAGAGATCTGCAAAATTTCATCCCAGGGAAGCAAAACACAAAATATTTACCAAGAGTAAAGATCAATATGCATGAAAAGCCCATTTCTTCTATTCTTTTTAAAAATATACCCAAATCGGGGCTGGGGATTTAGCTCAGTGGTTCTGGCACCTGCCTCCCAAGCGCAAGGTCCCAAGTTCAATCCCTGGTACCAAAAAATAATATATATACCCAAATTGGTGCCACAGAAGAAAATGAGAAGTAGCTATAGCAAGGAGAAGAGATGTGGACTGGACAGGAACCATGACCTTTGACCTGAAGGTACCTTACAGAGCATCATTTTCAGGCCCCGCAACCCATTACCCAACAGCAACAAGGCCGCATCCCGGACATCTGTAGTTATGAGTTTCCCAGGCAGATCTACTGTGCAACTAATGCCATACACCCTACTACGAGGGGCTCCAAGCTACATAGCAAAGAGAACTAGCAAATAATTGCGAAATTCACACTCATTCTAACATACGGAAGTCCAGACGCTGATAGCAGTAACAACACAACAGTTAACACCAAAGTAAACACTGAAAGAAGGCCCTGAGTTTCAGCTTGACATTTCAAGGTGCAAAACTCCACAAGAGCATGGTGAAACTGAATGCTTAGAATGTTAAGTGTAGTGGTGGTTTCATGTCTTTGTGCATGTATCAAAACTCACAGAACTATTTGGATGCATGCACATGCAAGTGCACACACACACAAAATTATGGTATGGAAATTTAAAATAAATTAAATTTAAAATAAATTTGAAACACACAGAGGAAAAAAGGCAAATGATATATTCACTTAATCCAGTAATTCTCAGTCTTGGCTGAATTACCTAGGGAGCTTTAAAAAAATCTTGATGCTCAGCCTGCAGACCAGATCAGCTGCATCAGAAGGTGGGTAGAAGGGGATCTTCAGTATCGTTTAAAGTGCTCCAGGTAGCTAGAATGGGCAGCCCCAGTCAACTCCTCTGGAACAACAGGAAGATACCAGCAAAAATGACCTCAGCTGTGTAACATACAGACATGTGGCTCCCAAATGGTAGAAGCCCATCTATCTCTTCTTACCTCCCACTCACCCAGAGTCACTAAAATCCACTTAAGCTTCCAAACATCATGTTTTTTTCTATCAACTTCAAATTGGTTTCAAGGTATTGGTGTGACCCATAAGCCAAACACAGAGGCACTCTGACACCTACCAGTAGCATCCTTAACAACCTCAACACTTGCTGACAACCTGTAGGCTACAGTGGGTCTCAAACATCAGAAACCCCTGCAGACAGGATGTGAAAAACTGCTGACCCCACGGGGAGTGCCTGATTTAGGAGCTCTGGGTAGGGGATGAGAATCTGAATTTCTAACAAGCTGTTTGGAGGACCAGGGCTCTACAGAAATTTGCACTAAGTACATCATCAGTAATATACAAGCCAATAGTTAGCCTGAACCAGATGGCCCTCGGTTTAAGATGGTCACAGCGCTAGGTGTTTTAATGATGAGTTGTTATTTCAGTGCTGACTTCGAAAAAGAAATTGCAAGGATTTCTGTGAATCACACAACAACTTTTCTTGCTTAAAGACTTGCATTAAAATAAAAGGCATCATTTTTACCATAAAACTGGTTAGAAATGGAGACTCTCTGGCCCCATCCCAAATCTACTGAGTCAGAATCTGTCTTAACAGGCCCCCTGAGTGATTCAAATGCACATTAGCATTTCAGAAGCATGAGCCTTGACCAGGTTCCTCATTCATGGAACAGGTAGTTTCTCAGTACCTACTACGTGCATTTGTACCCAGCAGTGAATATGGCAGACAAATCCTCTGTCCTTGTGTGGCTTATACAAAGTACCAGAGCCATGGGACTTGCCCAGGGTCACAAAGCCAGTTAGTGTCAGAGACAGATTTGGAATCCAGGTCTCCTAGTTACCTGTAAGAGTAACAGAAAGAATAAAGGCAACAGCCCTATGGAATTATGAAATACACACTTGGTCTTCTTCCTACATTCTTACAGTTCCTAAAACCCTAGGAGTTTCTGGTTAAGAGTGTACTTTGTAAGCTGATGAGATAATTGATGGCTAGGGACCCCTAGGTAGCTTCAGGACGGAGGCTGATCAGGAAAGACCAACGACTGAATAGAGGGCTGGGGATCAGTCCAGCCTCGAACCTCTGGAGAGGAGACAGGGGTTGAAGTTTGAGTTGATCCCTAGAAACCAATAAGTGATTATCCCTAAGTAATAAAGCATTCATAAAAATCCAAAGGATGGGATTCAGGGGCTTCTGAGCAGCTGAACTCTGGAGTCCCCCAGAGGGCAATGTGTCCAGAGAAGGCACAGAAGCTTCGAGCTCATCCCCCATAGCTTGCCCTATGTAACTCATCTACCCATTTCCCGGAGTTCTGTCACCTCTCTCACGAATTAATTAAACCCTAGGAAGGTGTTATGGCAACTCCAATTTATAGCCAGTGGGGCAGATACCTATGCTTATGACTGTCAACTGAAAAGGGGGCAATATTGGGGAACTAAACCCTGAACATATGAGATCTGACACCATCTCCATGTAGATCAGTCTGAATCAAACCAGACAACACCTAGCCAAAAGACTGCTTGGGGGCCTGGTGAGAAGAAATCTGTGCACATTTTGGTAAAAAGAAGTCACAGAAGCATTCTGTGTCATGTTGTGGTGAGTACAGTAAGAAAAAATGAGTTTTCCCCTAAATTCTTACATATCTTCATCAAATAATTGTGGGGGGGCAAAAAATAGATGAACAACTTCTACATATCAAGTTAACAAAACTTGGGAATCAAAAATTCCCTGACCAAATCATCACTGCTGGATTATACTGGACAATAAAGAATATTTATGTAGATAAATATTTCTTGTAGGCCAGAATGAAAAAAAAATCACATTTTAAGAAGAAAAACACCTTGACCACAGGCTTTACCTAACACTGAAATCTTCGATTTGCTCAGAATGTACTGCTCTGATACATCTTGGTGATGATCCAATTATTAGTGTTCTTTTCTCACTTCTTTCTGATCTTATGAACTACCTTCTAGCTGTGGGAGTGCTAACATTTGTTCAGTTGGGTGCCTTTTACAGATTATCCAATTTAATCACTTTGTCTCTATCAAAAGAAGGAAACAGGCTCAGCAAGGTGACCTGAGTACACAAAGCCATAACAGAACACAGCTTGGTACAGCAGAGTTGGGCTTTAAATTCAGCTCTGTCTGATTCTTAATCCCTTTCACAGTGAGGTCCCCGAACAAGGTCCCCACCTGGGTGCATGTTGGAAATGCAGACCCTCAGTTTCCAGCCTGGATCTGCTGAATAGTCTGTGTTTTAATCCCCAGTGAACTAATGTTCACTGCAACATTTGGGCAGCATTGAAGGGGGACATCCCAAAGCTGAATGGCCACCTCTCACTTTTTAAGACAGTTGACAAATGTCTGTGGCTCACACCATAAGCAAGCAGCAGCTAATTATCAGAGCCTTGAAGCCACCAGAAAGAGGTGTCTGTCACATCACAAACTAACAGTGATTCACAGGGCTTCCTGTGGCTGGGCCTTTCTAAAAACAGCTACCCACAGGCTGCTAGTTAGGATTTCTCTCCTGTCTAAGTGCCAAGGAAATCTCTGGGCCAGGTGCTAACATTTGTGAACACCCATGAGAACATCAAAACACCACCAAAATTCATATCTTCCTGGCATTGTTTTTTAATAGCCACAGGGGTAAATTTCTAAGTAATGAATGAGGTGAGAACAAAAAGTACTATGTATTAGTCAGCTTTCCACTGCTGTGACAAACTGTGACATACTTACTACCTGAGAATAACAATTCAAAGAAAGAAGAGTTTATTTGGGTTTACAGTTTTAGAGGTTGCAGTCCACGGTCACCTGGCTCTATTATTTCTAACCCTGTGGTGAAGTAAATATCACAGTGGGGAGCCTGTAGTGAAACACAGTGGCTCACCTCATGGTAGGCAGGAAGGACAGAGAGAGAATGAGCCAGAGAGGAAGGAGCTAGGGATAAGTTGTGCCCTTCAAGGGCATGTCTCCAGTGACCCACCATGTTTCCTTGAAAATAAGACCTACGCAGAAAATAATCAGCCTTGAAAACTAGAGATCAAAAATGCCAGCCCCAATCAGCCCATCCTTGACATCACTGCCTTAGTGTAGCCACCAAGCAAGAGAATAGTGATGGCCTCCAATGAGACCCCACTGCCTAACAGCCCATTCAATGCCCACTGATGAGGATGAACTCATCAACAGGCTAACCCACTGATGAGGTCAGTACCCTCCTGATCCAATCTCCTCTCTAGGCTTCACCTCTGAACATCACTGCAGCAAGCCCTCAATGCATGAGGCTTTGGGGGTCACTTCATATTTAAACCGTAAAACACTATTACACTCAGAACAAAAACCAGTTCATCTAGCATCTATTGGTCTGTCTCTCTTATATAATGGCCCATTACTATCTGAGAACCCTCACTACTAAATGTAAACTGGGTCCAAACAGCTGCTGGGGAGAAGGATGGGGGTGGGGACAAAAAGGAATATACTCCACCAACTTTCTCTGATCTCTAACTCAAGTTTCTATAAGTGTGAGTCATGAACTGCCTGACTGAAAATCACATGGATGGCTATTAAAAATGCATGTTTCTGGGCCCAAGAATCTGCATGTTTAGCAGACCCTTTCCCACTGATTCCCACCCAAATAAATATCTGAGGTCTACTGCCTGACCTACGTTCAGTTAGATGAGAATTATCAGACTCATTACCTCATTTTCACAACTGCAAGGCATCACAATTCCACTTGTGTGTACACGCATGTATGCACACTGCAAAGACACATATACGTATAGAGACTCTAAATACAGGCTGTGGCTTCGTGTCTGGACACACATCTATGTCTTCTCACACACTTAATCTGGGGAACTCTAGCGTCTCACTTCCCAGGTATGCACGGCCTGTCTACACACAGACTGGACACCCTTCCTGAGAACAGGGGATGACATCTGTAACCCCTACATCACCTCTCACATAGAAGCAGAGAACACTTCCAAACAGAAGTGAAGATCACCCGGGACACAGTTGGGGACAGAGACTTTTGGGCCAGCATCTTAAGCTGATGGAGAAGACATGAGATTTAAATTTTTGGCTTCAATTTAGAAGTAAAAGACCTTTAAGATTCCCACGGGGCCTGTTCAGCAGAGAATGCCTCCTGACCTATTGAGCCCACTAGGACTGGCCAGGCCACTCCATAGCAGGGGCCTGAGATGAACCGGTATTGGCCTCACTGGGCCTCAGAGGGGACTCTGAGGAGAAGCAGAAGAGAAGCCCCGGCAAAGTAGATACTGATTTTTGTGATATTTTATTGGCTTAGTTGAGTCCATTGATTATGTGAAATAATAAGTGTATGATCTACATGACCTATGGCATTACTGCCCATTCCCCACAGCCCACCTACCCATGCCCACCATCAGTGCAGGACCAAAGCCTTTCATTTACTCCTCTGAGCAGGTCTTCAGCAGTTCCCACTGGCAGCAGTGTAGATCCAACACCCTTTATCACCACTGAATTCTCAGAGAGACTCTCAGAGTTCCTCAGCAGGGTGCAACAGAGCCTCCCTGACCTGAGCTAAAGGCAGAGCAGGGATGTAGGGGGTCATATCTCTGGCCTAGCCACGCTGCTAAGCAGCAACACACATGGGGACATCACATCTCAGGGACTCAAAGTCACCTGATCCCTTAAACTGCCCTAAAGGTGCTTCCAGGCAGAATGCTCCACAAGTCTAAGCAAATGTTCTATTTCCTACAAGGCATTTGGCACCCTGTTATGTAGTAAAAGAAGCCAAAATTGGCTAGAAAAGGGTGATTGCAGTAAGTTTTCACCAATTTCTAATATCCAAGGAAGAGTACATTCTAACATTATCACAGAGGAGCCATTGTACTAACCTCCAGTGCGGCTCTGCCAAAGGCCTGAGAAAATATGACTGGAGAGGGTGGGCAGTGAGGTCCCCAGAGCCATTTCGTAAGTGAACATGAGGATGTGTTTAATAAATTCTAGTAGAACCAAGTTACATAAATCTGCACGCACCAGTTAATCCCATGCCAGCTTTAAATCATCTCTAAGAGACTGGCATCCATTTCCAGGAGATCATACAATGCTGGAGACCCCACCCTCACCTTGGAGATGGTGCCCTACCTAAGGATATGCAGCATGTTAAGTCTACTGAGCAGATGAGACACACCAAAGAGACAGTGGAGGAGGGGCTCTGGACAGGAGGGTGACATCTACAGTTAGATGCTACAGAGCGGGAGCCATGTGACCCCTGTGGCTAGGGCAAATGAGCACCTTACATCCTCACTTTCTTTACATGGAAAACTGGACAGTTACCAGTGATCCCATCAGGATGCTGTGTCATGGATTCATATACACAGATACTACGAGGATGACCACAACATTATACTCATCCTACCTAGTTAACCTGATGACTCCAGGTAAGTCATTTTAGTTCTTTGGGCCATTTTTTTTCCCTTGAGTATAAAACCAAAGGAAGTCCTTTCCAATCTCCAAATCTTTTTAACCTAAGCCCTTCTCTATTCATTTCCTAAGGTGACTCATCATGAACAGCAGACACCAGCTTGAACTTCCGGACCCTCCCATGGTTTCTCAAACCTCTGTAGGAATGAGTGAATAAAAGCAAGTGTACAGACCATGCATGAACTCAGCAGAATTGATTCTGGACTCCAACGCTGTGAGTTTGAATCAAAGTCACAGGTGATGGCTACCTCAACAGGTATCATTTACTGATACTATATGGCAGGGACACCTGTTTAAAGGACATGATTTTATCTCTTCATTCTAAGGCTACTCCATAGTATGAGCCAGAAGCTCTGTGTGAGGCACAGAGAAGAGCAATGACTGGCTTTTGTTCCAGAAGATGCCAACAAGGATGCTAGGGTACATATGTACATGTACACACACACACACACACGCACAGCTCCTGGAATCAGAATTATTCCATCAAAAGAAAAGTGTGGAGCCTAAAATCCCCCACTTACAAAGCTCCTATTCACAGCCTTGTGAAAATCAGAGAGATTTCCATATTAGAAGACATTTTTATTTTGCAGCACTGTAAAGGTGAGGTTACAAGGACACAGGAATGCTGGTATAGCCCAGAATTCCTCCAAACAGAGTCCCAGGGCAGCTTCAGGGCTCTTTCCCTACAGGGAGTGGAAGGGTCGGGTTTTATGTTTACAAATGCCTCACTGGGAAGCAGAGCGGTTCCCACACCAAATGGCCCTCCGTCCGGGCCTCCAAGGAAACAGGAGCAGCTTGTGGCCCCAGTAATCTGAGATGCTCCGCAGGCTGGGGCTTCCAGGTCAGCCCCAAGGCTGTGAGCTCCTCATAGCCAGGGTCAGATGGGAAGCTCCATATAGGAAAGGAAGTCAAGTGCATCTCACATTCCTACAACAGTGTGCACCTTAATTGCCTTTTCTCTTCACTTTCTAACTTAAGGATTTTTTTAATTGGCCTTCATGATACTGACTCAAATTTACTGAGGCGCACAAATGGTCACTTTTCATAAATGTTCCTTGTGGATTTAAGAATTCTGTTTCTATGCCCCAACTTATGGGGCTGTGTTCTACTTATGTCCACTCGATCAAGCTAGGTTTTCCGTTTTGTTATCGCAGTACTTATTTCCTATTTGATATATTGATTACTGGTGAAAGTATATGAAATTTTCTCATTTTATCAATGGAACTGTCAGCTTTTTCCTGTAAGGATCAGCTCCCTCTCTCCCTCCCTCTACACACACACACACACACACACACACACACACACGTTTTTAAGGGCAAATTATCACAGAATAATTATATATTGCAGATTTGCAACTTAGCTTTTGTTACCATTTCATCAGCAGCTTCAGCGTAGCTTGGGTGTGAGTCCCAACTCTGCAACCTACTCTGAAGGCTCAGTTGTCCTATCCATAAGAAGGAAATATACTTCCAACCTCACAGGATTCTTGAAAGGACTAAACAGGAAAGGCTACGTCATATACTTAGCATAGTGCCCAACTCTAAAGATGCTGCTGCTACTAATAAATGATCCACGCCCTGCCTATGATGACGTAGCCGCTTTCTAGTAACAGATTAAAGCCTGCTGGCCCCCTTTCTTGTCAATCAGAGAGCTGGATAAAGCAGGGAAGAGGCAGGTGGGTGAAAAGCATTTATTCCTGGGCCTTACGACTGGGCAGGTAAAGAACACCACCAGCATGTCCACACCTTATTGAGAACATTATGTCCCATGTCAGCTCAACACTTTTTCTTCCTGAACTCAACTTGAGTTTTCTCCCTCTGGAATTCATTTCCCCTCATTGCTGGCTGGAGGGCCCTGTTGAAATAGCCACCCAACAATGCATGTTCTAGACTGTGGTGTATCTAAAGCAGGCAAAAATTAGTGTGTCAACTGTAGGTAGCTTCTGTGGACTTAGTCCATCCCCAGGATCCACGTAATTGTGCTGGGAAGGAGAGGAAGTTGCAAGTGTGCAAGCAAGCTCAGGGCAGGTCATTCATTTCACTAGCAGTTTCCAAATCTTCTACAACCCTCTCCCACATCCCAAAGGGGTGTGTGAATCTTTGTCAAAGTCAAAGTTAATTGTACATCAGAGGGAGAAGATGCAATTTTCTTCTCTGGCTTTTGAACTCTGAAATTCACGCCTGGGAGTCATTCTGTCCTCAAAATGTCAGCTGCAGGGGAAGAAAAATACAACCAAAAAGGCAGAATAAGCCAGCAAGAGAAGCTGCCAAACAGAAGAACATTCTTAGAAAGCCTTAGAGGTTAGCAAGTCCAGAATTTGCTTTTAAAGTATTAACAACAATAGAAGAAAAAACCCAAAGAACTACCCACCCTTGCTGCAAAGTAACTTCTGAGACAGTTTTTACCTCCTATCCATGTGCAGCAGGCGTCATGGTCTGGGTCTAGATGTCCGCCCAAAGCCTCATGAGGTCAGAGGGAGGGGCTCTTCAGAGGTGGCTGGATCAAGAGTGTGTGACACTGGGATTGATTCACAGTGCGATGCGAGGATTAAGGATGTGAGTGCTACTGGCCCCAAGGGAGGGTAGCCTGGATAAGATATGAGAGACAGAAGGAAGCTTGTCGCTAGCCACCTGCCTGCTTTTGCTGTCTTCTGCCTGCCATGGACTGCTCCTCTGCCTTGGAGCCATGCAACTATGAACTGAAACCTCTACAAACTACAAACTACAAAAATAAACCTTTCCTCCTTTAACTCTGGGTGTCAGGTATTCCATCTTAGCAACGAGAAAAGTAACCAAGAGAGCAGGTAACCACAAAGAGTCCATGGGGCATCCAGGGTGGATTCTGGCTGGCTGTGCCAGGCCCTTGGCACATGAAGCGGAACATCATGAGAACTTTACAAATGGACCACCACAGCCAAACCTCAATTCAGAATCCAATCCCTGATCAGCCAACTGTATGAGTTGTCAAACTCAAAAATAACCTTATTGTTACAGAATTTATATCACATAGATTCCCCGTTTCTTGGTATCTTCCCTCTAAAATAGGAGGGAAATGATGTCAGCCAATGCTATGCCCAGCTTCCTTGAGATCCTTGAGAGTTCTACCACCATTTTTCAAAGAGCAAAGCTGGGCATCTCTCAAAGTGGTCTCCCTAACCCAACTCCAGGACCCCATACTCCGCATCAGCCATTCTTCCTCAACCACTGCATAGATGTCAAAAACCCATTTGGAGAGGAAAAAGACGGGCAGGATACTCTCCTTGCCCTTCAAGCCTCAAGCTTACAGTTTGAGCACTTGTATCCCAGAATTCAAAGGACTGAACACAATTCATTCTCAATCTCTGTGGCCAAAGAAATAACAGAGAATAAAAAAAAAAAAAAGGAAGATTTAAAGTGGAATATTCTCCTTCCTTCCATTCATGCCAACAGGGCAAGTAACAGTGTGGAAATTTCTGTATCTCTAATTTCACTGTCTACTCTGACAAGGACAAAGTATGAAAGGAATTCAGCATACACAATCCTGTCAAAAATTATCAAGTATATAAAAAGTAAAAGGTCTCCCGCAAAACAGCTGAGCAAGAATGAAAAGCAAGACACCAAAGAGGCTACCTTTTACAACAGCCTATCTCATCAGGAGACAGAACTTCTCCAACAGCTAGATACACACAGAAAGTAAACGAATGATATTGAACCTCCTAAATCTACAATTTGATGCTTCTTTTTCCATTTAAGAACACATATGGTCATGTTTCCATTCATCCCCCTGATCTCTTTGCTGTAGCTAGGATTTCCTGTGTCAAAGCAGGAACAGTTTGACGTACTATTTCATTGTCAATGAAGGGGTAGAAACAAAACCTGCTCACACTCGTATTCCTCACATATTCAAGATGGCAACTGTGAGGTCCTCTTTCTCAGCCTCGCAAAGGAAGTTTGTGTGTCTACAGATGGACTCACATGTGTACACAGTACCCAGCTCTTGTGCCTTCAACAAACTTCAAGTGGAAATTTCAGGCTTCTCCAAGAAGCAGGGAGAGGGACGTGTACCATTTCCTCTCACAAGGGACAACTAACAAACACAACTTTAGGAGACATACAACAATAAAGAGTTCAGATTCCCAAAGAAAGGGATATATATCCCTCAGATCTTGACTCAAATTCTTCACCTTAACTGAAAGACTTTTTGAAAGCTTCAGAAATCTTTTCCTGGAGACACAATCTCAGTTGTACACACCCATAATACTGTTTCACTGAGAACCATGTCGCTGATTTAATAGTCTTGAAGCACCAAACAGACACAACCCACCACAAACCTCACGCTCCTCCTGGGCCACCAGCCAGACTCCCTCTTTGCCCATCACCTCTACTTCCCAGTCTGACTTCTGTAGCTGACATAGCCCATACCAGCCAATGAAGGGAGGGGCAAACTGGAGCCATCCATTCACAGTTCTCCACTCTGCACAGAGGCAGAACTTCCAAGGTTAAGCGTATTTAATATGCTCTCATCATCTCCCACTAATGATGTAAATTGAAATGGCACAGGAAGCAAATTCCCTCAGTGTCTCATTTATGAGCCACGAGGGATGCAGCTTACAATAAAGACGTGAGCAGTAACAGAAAAATCAACATGGCCCAGGCCAAAACTTGATGCCATTAATATTCATGAGATATTTACCAATAAGAAATCCTTAGCCTCTTCCACCCAAAGGTCCTGAGCTCACCAACTCCGAGTGGTGTAATGTCTGCCTTTTACTAAAGGATATGTCTGATTTAAAACCCCCAACTCCATGAAGACTTTGGGCTCCAGAGTCCACCTAGCTCTGCCACTTAGATCCCTGTGACCTTGGCCAATGTGCTCAACCACTTAGTACCTCCGTTTACTAATCTGTAAAATGGGAACAATAGCACTCACTATTTTGTAGCACTTTTGTGAAGTTTAAGCAAGTCAGTATTTCTAACTGTGCTTAGAATTCAGTATGGCCCATGTAACTGCTCTGTAAATCTTTAATATTGCTCCTCCTTCTTTTAGCATTATGCTGCTTCCTCACTCTGAAGAAGGCAGGGCTCACAGCGATGGGCTCTCTGCTCCCCACTGGGTTTTTGTATGTATTACTTCATTTAGTCCTCAAAACACTTGTAAAAGGCAGATAAGAATGTGATTTTCCTTGCTTGAAGAGCCTAGACGCTCAGATAAGCTTACAGATTACACCACTCCTAGTGACCTGAAACTTGACAGTTCTACCTGCTCCTACCCCCCCTAAACCACAGTAACTACAAAGGAAAGCGGCTAGCCCTATTTACAAGTGCCTGCTATGTGTCCACCTGGCAATCTCATGGCTGGGTAACTGTCATTACTCCCATTTTTCAGAAGAGAACAACGAGGCTTAAATTGTTGGAGCAATATATACAGTGATAAGAGATAGGTGGGACTATAGAGTCTTATAACTATTTCATTCAAGAAGAGGCAAACAGATACACAGACCTTGCCCAAAACAGTCTGTGCTATCAAATCAGAACATTCCACAAAAGAGTTACCATGACTGAGTAGTGCAGGAAATCAAAAAGCTCTAGTTCTCTTATAACATTCACAGTGTATCTTTTATAAAAAGAAATCAGAATATAAATGGAATGCTCAATATCCACAGCAAGTTATTTTATCACAAACAGCTAAGTTGGATAGAAATATTACAGGCAGTCAGATAGGGCTAGGTCCTCAAGAATCAGGACAAAGATGAAACATCACAACTGTGGCCAGAGACACATCTGTTAGAAACCAGGCCTCAAGATAAAGGCAAGATGACCAGGCCCGCATACCTCCTCAAAAGATAAACACTGAGCCTAATGAAGTCTAGATAGACATCAGTCACCCCAGTGGGTGTCCAAGACCTCTGGACCCATCATTTTTAGAAGTCTTTGTTCTTCCCATGCACACTTGTTACGTGACTTGTTTCTGTCAGGTAAAAGGGCCAAAAACCAAGACCAGACCAGGCCGCAACAAGCCTTTATTAGGGGAATAGATCTACCGGGCTGTCTCTGAACAAAGGAGAGACAAAAGCAATGTGGCCGGGGCAGGGAGAGTCTTTTATAGAGACTGGGGTGGGGTTTGTAGGGGCTGAGGCAGGGTTGAGTGAGGTAGTGACTAGGGAACGGAGGAGCCAGTGACGTCACTAGGTGGTAGGAGGTGAGCAAGTATTAGGTTACTCTCTAGGCGGAAACAGGGGCATGCTGGGAAGAAAGGTTTATTCTTTGGTGGGAGCAGCCATCTTGGCATGATGTCACACAGGGGAGGGGGCAAGGCACGATAGGAAGAGGGCAGCTACTACACATAATAGCTGCTGAGGTAGTGGGAGACCTATCAGTTTCCCCATTGGATCACTACTACCTAAGCAACCACACTTGTAACCTTATTTATTGGTTATAGCTACAACCCACACTACCCACATGAGTTCTGATCTATAAAACTTCCCTGTATTGTGGGGTCCCCAGCTAAGCACTCAGGACCCTCCTGCCTCTCAGGAGCTATCTTCTCTTCCTACTTTTAACCTCCATTGTTCCTAAAATTCATTCTTTGATTTTTAGAGAACATAAACTCAGCATATCAGACATCTAACAGGTTGGGAGATACAATATTTTCATATTTCATCTCCTGTATCAATATTGTTTTTTTTTCAAAAAGGCACAGAACTAAAGTGTTAGAGGAGGATAATTATTTAGATTTGTTATGAAACAGTAGCCAGCATCTCATTTTTTCTCCTCTGCCCAATGAAAGCAAATGGAACAACAAGCACAGCCCCCTAAGCAAATTTTAAAACCCGAGCAGAAACAATTTTGCTTGGAATGTCTTCATGTTTGTTTCTGTAAGAATTTAACTCAAGTCATTTTTCAAGTAAAAAATACAAAGCCTACAATTTTGTTGCAAATTTTAGAAGAATTGGACCTTCACTGGGATTTTCTGTTAACAGACATTCTGTAAGGGAAGGGTGGATAGAGGGAGTGCAGTAAGCCCAAGGAGTAGAAAAGCTAGGCAGGCAGGCAGAAAATAAAAGAGGAAAAGCACAGGCACAGAGACTAGGGGGACGGTGAAGGCACAAAATGGGCTGCAGACTGAAAGGTTCCGTATATTGGGAATTAGTATTAATCTTTCACCGTCCTTGGCTTCGGACCATCCTCCCACTGTTGAAATCTTATGAGCTCATTCATCCACATCCACTGATCTTCAGTGAACAGCAACAGGGACAAGGGGCCCTCACTGTGAAGGAGCGGGAGGTAGCTCAGCAATGTCTTCCAAAGCTTAGCACCCCAGCTGGAGCAACATCGTCCTTGAAGGTTGTCCCCAGGGAAACCCACCTGTCCCTCCTCTCTATTCATCCTGCACTCCCATGATGAAACTCAGGACCCAGGGGATCCAAACACAGCTCTGTCTCTTCATGCAGTTGCTGGCCTCACCACCTCCCTCAAATCTTAAACAACTCAAAAATATCAAAATGGAAGGTGAGGGGCAGCTTATTAAGAATGATTGCATAAGGCCAGGGATTAAGCTCAGTGGTTTTTGCTGCCTGCTGTGCAAGCGCGAGGACCTGAATTTGATCCCCGGTACCAAACAAACAAACAAAAAAAAGAATGATTGCATAGCACGAGACAAATGAGCAGTGCAATGATTGATCACCTGTCTACCAGAGCTCTAGTCCAATTAAGCAAGGTAGGCAGACACTGACTGTTCGGAAGGCAGTAGGACATCAGACCATCGGCCAAAGGAAGAAAGACCAGGAATCTTGAGGCTACAGTAGCTGTCTAGAAACAAGCATAGACATAAAGTGCAAACCACAGAGCTCGAGATAATCACAGGTCACTATCAGTGCCACACAGTAAGTGTGTTCTCTTGTCTGCAAGATAAAATTTGTCTTATTTGTAGTCAAAATAAATCTTGAGTGAAATTTAGAATTCTTCAGGCAGAACAGCAAAACTCCTAACTAGATGTCAGCTAACATAATTAGGACCAAAATAAAATCCACAACCCACAAAAAACACTGTGAACAGGAGTGAAGGATGTTGTATGTCATCTGCAAAGAGGAGAGGACAGAAGCTCACATGCTACTCTGGACCTGACTTAAACACTGTCACTACCATTTCCATACTGCCTTGCTCTTAATCAGTAAGCCAAAATTTCAGACAAGCTGCAACACAAAGGCAGAAAAGGACACCTGAACAAGCTACTTTCCGCCCTAAATCCACATCTCCAACCGTAAGGAAAGAGAGCTGGCCTGGGTGAACCGTAAAGTGTCACACTGTCAGTGTGTTCAGTGTGAGGATGCACACTGCAGCTGTCCTTCCCCACCCAGCATCTTGTCAGAAAAGGAGTTTACGAGCAGGGAGGCCTGGGTTTCAGGGTGAGCTTCCTGGGAGGGACATGTGAGCTGCCGAGGGAAAGGCAGAGGTTGCCTGCAAGAGGAATGTCAAGTATGTTCTGGGGATTTATTTATACTTTACAACCTGTACACTGCCGAAAGAATTCATGGGAGTCTGATATAAAAACACATGTATGGAAACAAAGCAAAAATAAAAACCCAACCATGTGTACAGGGAGTTAAATAAGGATTTTTAAAAATCAAAACAGAAATGATATGTGTATTTTCTCTATCACCCTGATCACTTAGTCATTGGCAGCTTGGGAAATACAAAACCAACGATGATTATATATATTTATATATATATATATATATATATATATATAACAGTGCCTCAGCCCTTCCAACACACCCTCCTTCAGGGACAATACCCTTGTCATGAAGTTTACTAACTTAACTTACCAAACTTAAGAAAAAGCTTAAATTCCTGTGCACAGACAACCCAGAAAACAAAACCACAAGTCATTGGCTCTTTGAAATAGCCAAAGTCTGGAAACTACACAAATTTCCACAGGCAGTGAAATTGGACAAATTATAGTGTGTCACACAATGGGTTCCTTACAGCAATAAAAATAAACTAGTGATACAAACAATATCATGAATCTTGCTGATACAATGCTAAGCTGATGGTTAGCAATAGCTAAGAGGTCACAGTAAATTTACTTTTGGGGAGATTCAAATTATACTGGGGACAGTCATCTACTCCATAGACTTAAGTAGAAGAACCCAAAACTCAGATACAAAAATAAAATCTTAGCCCTGGGATGATCTTAGGTCAGTAGCCTCACCCGACTGTTAAGGAAACAGAGCTGAGTATGGAGTTTAAAGCCACATGTGCTCCCAGACTCAGGTCTATGCCTTTCTTCCTCTCCTCCCCTAAATGTTCCAGAGTGCCATTTCAGCTCTCCTTGGTATCAGCTGTACAGAAGAAAAATGGCTTTTTTCATAGTCACTCGCTTTTAGCAAAGTCTCCGCTTCCCCAGTCTGTCAATTCTACACCCCAACAGGATGAAGACAGAAGCAGCCTGAGCGCTCATTAGCAAGGCCAATTATTTAGAGACGCTATCTGCTGAATACTCACTCGACTCAAACGGACTGCTGAGAAGTTCAATGTGACTCACAACTCTTCCGAGTCTTCAACACCTCAATTATAATCACAACCTGACACAAAATTAATTTCCATGTTTTGAAATAATATACCAAACTGACTGATACAATTTCTGTTTCCTTCCCTCTGTCGAAGTTTATGCCTGTGAACTGCAAAATGTCTTCTATAGTACTTAAAGGTCAGATTATGTTTACATACTAATGACTACTATGAATTAATTACCGCTCTTAATTAAACAAGAGCATCTGCCTAATACAAGTTGTGAAAGACCTTTCAGAGAAAAGAAAGCGCCACTGAAGCTGGGATCCAAACAGGCCAAAGAGACTTTCCAAGGGAGATGGTGTGGGGTGTTCTTGAGAGCACCCCAAACTCACATTTGGCCTTTTAAACAGAATCCACTGCCAGAAGGCAGCAACTTTGAAGCTTTTTTTCATACTACTGACACAGTGAAATCAAGTAAAATCTCATTCATGGTCTGTTGAAAAGTTTTGTTCTCAAATATGAGTGCCTCTAGGAAATTAATTCTGGAAAAAAAAAGTTAAAAAAAGCAGGCATGTGCAGATGGGGACAGTTGCCTTCAAAAGGTGGCGGTGAGAAGGAAGGGACAAGGTCCTGGGTACACTAGGTGCATACTCACAAGGAAGTGGCAGGGAAGGGGACAGCAGGTGTTGGCCCACTCCGTGACCAAGAGCTGTCTCTCTTTTAGGCTTTGAGTAGAGGGAGCAATGGTTAACTTGTAAGAGAGCTGGAATACTCTCTGCCCCTAGTAAAGCAGAAATCAGTGAAACTGAGCCAGGGTCATAGCTCCAACTGGCAGGGCTATGGGCTCTTACATCCATGACCTGCAAAATGCCACACAGGCTCTGGGAAGGCTTGGAATTCCACTGTGAAGTACTGAACACCGATCACACGCGGAGCTTCCTCTAGAGTGAACACTGGGGAAAGAACTGTAATGACAGAGGCTCCCAGTGACTGTCACAATACATTATTCCATTCTCACAAGCACTCAAGGGGGGAAAGGACGGATGCTTTCACAGATGGGTAAGTGGAGGCGATGTGACTTTTCCAAGGACAGACAGCAGAAGTAAACCTGGATCTTCCTCCACTGTCCCCAAGGAGATAGAGCATTCCCTTCCCCAAAGATGAAGGAAACTCAACATGTGCAATATAACTGGAGCACTGTGGCCACAGGATGACATGGCACAGGGGCTCAAGCATAGAAGACACAACCTGTCAGCCAGCAGAAGGAGGATTCACAAAAGAGGCATCATGGCACTGGCTTTAGGAAACAGGTAGATATTAATGGCTGGCAACAGGCAGAAAAGCCCACCAAGCAAGGGAAAGGCCCAGGGCCTGCAGAGCTGATGACAGGTCAGGGTAGCCAGACTTAGGTTATTTTTGTGAAAGGGACTCAGCATAACCACATGGATTCAGGGGCCACCTCTTCAGGAATAAAAGGTTTTGGAGAGTGTCGTGAGGCAAATGAAGAGTTGGAAAATGGGCAGGCTTGGGCATCCTTGTGTAGCTGCCTCAGGTTGGACGCAGAACAGGGGGATGTTGAGACCAGAAGCGGGGATGCCAACTACAGCAATCCAAGAGAAATTGGTGTCCTTGATCCAACAAGTCAGAAGAGGTAGCCTGAAGGGGCATTCAGACCGAAGCAGGAAGGGATGGAAGAGAAGGATGTAAGAAAGGCTGAGTGCTTGGTTTTCTAGGCCAGGTCAGTGGAAATAGATGTTGTTACCAACCCAAACAGGAGAGGCAGGTCTGAAGTTCGTCAAGATAGCACAACCCAAAGCAGCACTGCAGCATCGAGGATTTTTGTAGGAGAGTTTTTCCTTCCAAGAAATTAAGGATACTACAGACATATCCCATCTAGACCAATATCCCCTTATTTCACCTCAACGCAAGGGGAACCTAAAATTTTTCAATGGCTGCTCTATGTCTGCCAAGTCAATACCATTACAGAACTTCACAATCCCAAGAAAAGGAAAATAAACATTCTGAAAGGGAAAATTATGACCTCGAGCAATAATTACTATCTACATTTTTAAGCAGACTGAAAGAATCCCTGAGGAACAAGATGGAGAGTCTACTTGGTTATGAAAAGACTCCGCGGTAATCATTTTCCGCAGGACCTGGGTATCTTCTGAGAAGGTTTCCATGCTACTGAGGAGCAGCATGTTATTCAGAATGGAGAGACTCAACACAGAAAAAAAAGACAATTTCCTTCCAACAGACATTTCTGAACCAACAAGAAATAAGCCTCCTGAAGTAGAGACAACAAATAGCCAGTGGGCCAAGGAGATAAGTCCATTCAGCGACCTATGATCATTTCACTATTAAAAGCCTCAATTCTATGCAGCCAAGATGAATGCAACCTTCGCAGAAGGACACTGAGCAGCTGTCTGACAGTGTTACGTGGCACGTGTGCAAAAAGGTCACCTAGACTATACTGACCTCGAATCTTCCAGCCTCAGTCCTGCCCCACAACAGTAACCCAGTGGCCAATGAAGTGTTCTTGAGGGTGCCAACCAGGACGGGACACCAAAACCCAGTCCCTCACATGAACACACTTCAGTCACGGGTCCCATGAGGAGGTACAACCAGCGGGGGTTACTGCTGTTTCACTCCATGGCTTCTCAGGAAAACGTACAGAAGAGGCCACCTGAAAGCAAGTTAAAGACCCAATTCTGTTTTAACCAAAGACAGGAAATCCAGGGATATGGAGTCATTCATTTTATGTGGCTCAGAGCAGTGGTTTGAACACAAATTATCTCATCCTGACACAAATATCTCAATGTACAGAAATTGCATAACGATTAAAGAAATCAGGGTTAGTCTTTAATGTGCAGGGGCTAACTCCATGAAGCACGACTACATGCTCCACAAACACTCCTCCAAGAGGGTCAGGCAAGACTTCGTGTCTCATGGTGAGCAGGGTCGGGGTGCCCCACACTGGTCCAGGCGGAGGAGCTCAAGAAGAATGTGTTCTTATCCAGACGTGTCAACCTTCCTATAACACTGTTGCATTCAAACAAATAAAATGCAGCATGGTATAAAATGTAAAATCCAAGCATGCTTAAGGAAAAAAAAAAAGGAGAATTCAAAGAAATTTTCACAAACCTACAGTAGGCAGTTGGAAGCTGGCCCAACTCTTTGGGCAGTGTATATTGAACTCTTCATGAAAAAGCACAGGATAATTTTTATATCCTCAACCCTTTTTCTTAGAAACAACATTCCTAAACATGAACCACAGACTAACAAACTCCTTGGGCACCCATATTTTTTTTTTTACCCTGCTTATTTGTCATCCATACCAAGTGCTGCTAGCAGCTGTCTTGCCGTGCCCCACGGCCCTAGAGCAATCCTGTCACAGAGGCTGGACACAGCACTTGGGAGGGGTCAGCAGCTGAAGGTCACCCCAAAGTGAAGCCACAAAGAACACAGGGGCAAGGTCTGGAGTTTGGCAAGACATGCCCAGCACAGAAGAAGTAACAACCCTAGGACTGCAAGAACCTCCAGTCAAAATGCTTTACAACTGCATATGGTCGTGGCTAAGGAACCCCGGACAGTCTGAGCACGTTAACTTTGACACTTCATTCCAAATGCACTCACTTTTCCAGGATGTAGGGAAAGCGTGTGGTATGGCTTTAGGCCACGTGTCTGGTTTTTCTGTTTGTTTTTAACACATAAAAGCACACTTGATCAATTCTGAGAGAGTCATTCTAAAGAACCTGGAGGCAGCCAGTGCGCAGAGTCAGGACACTGCTTGGTGACCAGGCATTTACATCTATCCCGTAAGGTCAGCAAGCCTCATCACCTGACCAAGCATCACCCTGAGTGGGGAAAACACCACCATGCATGATTTAGTGCAGAAAAAGACACAGAAGCCCCATGCAGGTCCTAAAGCCATCGCCTAAAACTTACAAACTCAATGATAAGCTGCTTAAGAAACTGAACCCCAGAGAATGATTTCCTCAAAGCCACAACCCTGAGAAGTTCGACTCAAGTTCGACCAATCCCAAAGCCAAGTGGACCCACCCTTTCGGTCACTACAGCAAGGGCCAAAGCTTCTGAACCCCCCTCCCAGGCTCCTGAGAACAGCAGTCTTGGGTGGGTCACCAGGGTATAGGGTAGCTACTATACAAACAGGCACTGAATATGGCCACATAGGGCAATGGGACCAACCACATCTAACCAGACCCCATTCTGGAAGATGTTTAACTAAGGGTGCCAATGACAACACCAATAACAATACAAACTTACAGACTTCTGAGAGAATCCCAATTTAAAATTTTTTCCCACGTGGCTTGCAATATTTTTTAAAACAATTAATTTGAAACTAACATTCCTAACGAAACTTAAAGCTAAATGTCTCCTACTCTGATTGGGAAACCATGGAATGTGGAGACTGAATCCAAAGTGACCAGATTCTGCCTCTCTCCAGGGAGCCCCAACGGTGAGAATGGTTAAGATCATAATCCCAGAGTCCAACCACTTTGGTCCAAATCCTGGTTCCACCACTAACTAGCTGTGGGATCCTAAGCAGGTTACTTATGCTTCTTGGAATTTTGTTTCTTCTCCTTAAAATAGAGATAAGAATAGGCCTTACTCCATAGGGTTGTCAGCAGCCAGAGGGAAGAGGCTCCAGGCCAGGGTGAGCAACATTTCAGGCAAGCCAGCCAGCCTCTTCCAGGTTCAGGGGTGCCATCTACAAAGGAGGCCTGTTAGTGGCTAAGACCTACAAGCCCCTCAACGCCTAAGACAGGAGAGTTTCCACATTCCAGGTAAAACAGGCCAAAGATGGCCACTCAACAGCCACACTGCTGTGTTAAAAGTGCAAGCCCCAGGCTATATTGTTCTTGGGAGTTTAGACTACCAGAAAACACCTTGGAAGTTTGCTAAGTCAATCAGACTTACAATGCCAACTGGGTATGCTTTAATGTATTTATCATCATCATTACCATATAGACATTTAAAAATAACAGAAACAGAAATCTATCAATGGATTAACCTGTAACAAATGCTGTTATCCATGCCCGACCAAATAAATGGGCTCTATTATCAAACAAGTATTAAAACACAAGAGCCATTTTTCCAAAAAATGAAATTTTTACAGAAAAGAAATCAAGCTTTCTTTACTAAGCAGCTATTCCAAGATCCCACACACCTCAGGGCCACCATGCTCAGAATAACCAGTACATGCAGGCAGGCAGGAAGTATAAAGTAATAGTTAAGATCACACTCTTAGAGCCCATCCACATTGGTTCAAATCCTGGCTCCACCACCTAACTAGCTGTGGGATCCTAAACAGGCTATGCATGCTTCCTGGAATTTTGTTTCTTTACCTCTAAAATAAAGATAAGAACAGGATCTGTTTCACTGGGTCGTTAGGAGGTTAAGTAAATAAGTAAAGCACAGATTACAGGGTTACTTAATAACCACGTGTTAACTTGTACCATTACATGTATGTACAAAAGCAACAAATGAAGAATACCAATAAGAAATAATATTCTTCTATTCATGGAAAGAACAGCATATATAAGTTGTAATAAAAATATATGGTGAAAGTTTAAATTAAAAAACATTATTACAGTAAAGACACACTGCCATTAATCACCCTCTACATACCCCTGCCTTGCTTCAAACACACTTATCCCATTGTTCTGGCCACTTTCTGAAGCAGTTCTGGAAGTCCTCTTTCATCAATGTCTTTACAAGGTGTGACCAAAAATACGGTGAATGCTGCTGTGAGTACCATCCAACAGAAAGCAGGCTTGTAAAAACATGGTAAGGGCCGGGGATTTAGCTCAGTGGTTTCGCTGCCTGCTGCGCAAGCGCAAGGACCTGCGTTCGATCCCCGATACCAAAAAACAAAACAAACAAAAACATTATGGTATGTACTCATCCAATTTATTCACCAAATCTGGTACTGTGTAACTTCTGGCTCTTCCCTAGAGTCAAAATGACCATGACTGGTGAACATTTTTAATCAATTCAGGATATCAAGGCAGCCACGACTGCACAACTAAACACATTCACAAAAGAAGACTTCCAGAACTGCTTCAGAAGGTGACAAGAAAAAGTGTGTGGGGGGAGGGGGTATTTTGAGAGGTATTAATGGCAATGTGTCTTTTAGTATAATAAAATTTTTAATTTAAAACTTCACTGTATTTTTCAATCGTACTTATATACGTGCCTCAAAAGCCTAAAAATCTGTAGCCAAAAAAACTTCAAATTTTACCAATAATAATAAATAATCTGCATGTTAAAAAGCACGCAAAGAACTATACAATAAAGAATATTTCATATAAAATTAGGAATCTAGTTTCCAGGTGTGACTCGTGCGCGGGATTAGGCTCATTACTTTAGAGTAAGATCTCCTGTATCTTCCTTAGAAGACAAAAGAACAGAACTGCGCAAAGAACAGTCTGGTGAAAGACATCTGTGCCTCTTCTGTCTACTACTGTTTACATTCTTGGGAAGATATCTCAATTGCTTACTAAGCATGCCATACCCTATTATGCTTCAATTACACAGTTCCTCTGATCAACCATGTTAGCATTTAATTGCCATGTAGTTAATTTGTGGCACTAACACAAACTCATGAGCATTTCTGCTTTAGCCACAGAAATCATCAAACATTTGACCCAAGGCCCACTTGTATTTCCCTCACCCGCCTGAGCTCTGTCTCCCAGGCATACGCCTACTGTAAGATTATGAAAGTTCTCCAGAATACCAATTCTTCTCCAGCCTAGACCAAAATTGCCCAAAGAAGGACCAGCCTTGACACAGGAGCTCCCAGCACAAACACCCCTGCTTAAGGGGGTCTTCGTGGGGGGACTAGATGATAAGTACCCAGACTTTGGTATCCACAGCAGAAAATCCCCAACAACCCTCGACAATATGGCCGACGTAATTTTGTCTTTAATATCCTAGCTTGAGAAAACAACCTCCAACTATACTTAATTAAAAACAGCGATTTTAAAAAAAAAAACAGCAATGTTTATACCTAAAAAGCAGAAAGGACAGTATCTTTCAACAAAAAGCTATTTATAAAAAGATAAATTTCGCCTATAATCCCAGCACTCAAGAGGCTGAGGCAGGAGGATTATCACGAGTTTGAGGATAGCCTGGACTATATAGTGAGTTCAAGGCCAGTCTGAACTACATAGCAAGAACTCATCTCAAAAATAAATCATCTTTATTTTCCTCCTTTTGATTTTATACCAATTTCTGGATTAGCTCTTCAGGGGATATTGGATTAAATAGTTTTAAATTCCCTTCTAACTCTTACTATATCTGTTCACTGCAGCTTAGCAAGTGTTTTTAAACTAAAAAAAAAAGTAGACATACTTATTTGTCACCAGTAAACACACACACAAACACACACACAAATTTAATAGTTCATCTACATATGCTAAAGTGACAAACACATATACCGAGCCAAAAAATAGACAGGGAGTAGGGGTTACAAAAAAGGAAGCTCTGTGCTTTCCTGGTATAATTTTTAGGAACATTAATAACCATTTGAATGCCATTCTGTTCACACAAGATTTTGAAAAGCTATTTTTCTGCTCTACATCAGGAGTGCAATCAGCTGTTTTTAACTCAGAGTACCAGTGTGTAACTCTCAGGTTGTGAGGCTATTTATAACTGCAGAGCAAGGCAGGCTTCTGCCATCTCCAAGTACGCCAAGACCCTAGGAAATGTTGCCAGTCAATGTCACTTATTTCAAACACACTGGCAATACAGAACTCCCCAAACCTCTGGGAGAGCTTTCACACTAGGAAAGCTACAGAAACAAGCAAAAGGGTCTCCTGGCAGGAGGGCTCTCATCTTTCCCAGATTCAGCACAGTTCCTTGGAATTCAGATGGTCATCTGAAAAGTTGGAATCCAGTTGTGTTTGTAGTACCACCCATGGGATTATCTCATGTAGATATGCACGCATTTGTTCAATAAATATTTGCTGAACATTTCCTACTTGTAAGGCACTATGGCTCTTCTCTCACTTCTCCAGCATCCCTGAGGGTACCTTAACCCACATATAACCAAGCATCCTATGCAGCGCCCTGACAACAGTAACACTCCTGGAGACCACATCACAGATAGTTGCAGAGGACAGAGAGGTATCACAGTTGGCTAGATCTCACTTGAGCATCATAAAAAGAAACAAGAGAGGAAGTCCCAGGAAATCTTCCACTCCACAATGTAGTCTCCATTAGAGCCAGACCTTTATGGGTCTTTTTCAAAATGGCTTGGCCCATGTCTAGAACAATGCTTGTCAAAAAGTAAATGTGGGGCCGGGGATTTAGCTCAGTGGTTCCAGTCCCTGCCTTGCAAGTGCAAGGTCCCGAGTTCGATCCCTAGTACCAAAAAAAAAAAAAAAAAAGTAAACGTGCCTGTACAATGGTCCTAGACATGGCACTGACTTCACTAGCATGTACAAGGGATGATCGAAAAATACGTTGAATGTTTAAATTTTTTTTTACACTATTATATGGTATAAAAGACACGTTGCCAAGAAGGATGGGATAAGTGTGTCCCAAGCAGGGGGAAAGTATTTTGAGGTGGGTTAATAGCAATCTGCCTTTTACTGTAATAACTGTTTTTAAATTTAAACATGTGCCATATATTTTGGTCCTCTAGGGCATGGAGGTTCAGTGACCGTAGGCTAATATAAAGACCAAGTTGAGACTATGTAAAGAGGCAGGCACTCTTGGCTGTCTGCCCCACAAAGGCATAGAAGGCTGAAAACTGTATGTTCAGACTCAGTTCACATAGCAGCTGCGAATTCCTTCACTTGCTCCCTGCAGATGTCACAATTTAATCCAGAACAGAGCAGGTGGAGAAGGGAGACTCCCTCCACATTTCACCTAACAGCTAATGTTTGTGCAAAAAATGACAAGGAGCCAGCAGAGCTCTAGCCCAAGGCCAGCAGATGGGGTACAGAGCTGTGTGAGGACTTGCCCACAAGGCTCTGGGCTCCACCCTCAGGCCCCAAATAGGGGGCAGGTGGGCACCAGTAAGACAGGAAGAACTGGCTAAACAGAAGGATTCTGTGCTTACAAATATGATGCCAAAGGATTGTTTAAATGCCAGGATTTCCTGGTACATTTTTAAATAGATTTAAATTCAGTGTTAACCAGATTTAAGACAGTTTTTTATGACTGTAATGCATGAGCTGAAGTAAGATTCACTTGCAAGGTAGGAGGAGAATGAGGTGGGATCAAACACCATCAAAAAGAGGATGAGAAAGAAGAAGGGGAGGGAAGGAGAGGGAGGATTAAGAAAAAAAGAATGAATGAATGAATGAACGAACACTACTTCCTCTGGTTACCTTCTCAGTACTTAGCACTCTGCTCTCCCTCATACAGACTATAATAAATAATAGCTTCGAGGTTTACTTAACAATCCATCCTGAGTTAATTTTTACTATGGTGCAACCCCAGGATCAAGGTTCACCTTTTCCCACATTAATACTCAATTGTTTTAGCATCATTTGTTGAAAAGCCCACTTGTTCCAATGAACCATGTTGGCTCCTTTGAGCATGTCTCCTAACCATGTACATGGGCCATCGAGCCTGTTCCATGGATCTAGTTTGTCTATTCTTATGCCAATACCACAATGTCTTGACTTCCTTCCATTGCTTTATGGTAAACCCTGAAGTCCTCTAACTATGTTCTTTTCCAAAATTGTTTTAGCAACACTGAGTCCCTTGTATTTCCACATAAATTTAATAATCAACTTATTAATTTCTTATAAATAAGCAAAAATAAAATACCACTTTTGAGATTTTGAAGAGATTATATAGACCTTATAAATCAATTTACTGAGAAGATATCTAAACCATGTTAAGCTTTCCAATCTATAAACATAGCCTGTCATTCATTTAAGGGACCTATTAAAGTTGGGGGGAAAACAGTAACAAAATCTAGAGCTACTACCTTGGGTGTCAAGAATGGAAAATCAGCCAGTCTCTGGGAAATAATTTACAACTTTACACAGTACTTGTATGATACTTGCATGTAACAGATTCTACCGATAGAGAAAGAAAGGCATAAGAATGTACAGATCACGAATATGGAACTCAAACCCAGGACCTCTTTAACCCAATTCAGACCCCAGGGTCTATGATTCTGTACAGCTCACTGAAAACTGAGAAGCAAAAGGCAGTGGGCAGGAGAGAGACCAATAGCAGAGGAGAGGGGGAGCCCAGCTACAGGAGAGCCACTGGATCCCAGAAGCTGCACGAGGTTTCCAGGTTCTCAAACTGGCTCACAGGACAGAGGAGGAAGAAGGACCCGTAAAGTGAGGTGAAAACAAACTCAGAGCAGGAAACAATCCTTCTCCAGAGGCCCTAGCTAGAGAAGAGCCAGGAGAGGCACTGGGGCAGGCTGCTCAGGGTGCAAAAAGGATCCAGTTTGGCCACCAAGACACGGGGGAAATTCCAAGACGGGAAAGGTTAAGGAGCAGGGTAAGCACTGTGATTTCCTTTTCACTCCATGGAAAGTCATTTGCCTAAGGAGCTTGAAAGATGATGGCAGTAAGCAAATCACTGATCACTGGTATCTCTCATGTGTAAAGCACATTGCTCTTCAGTGTGAAAGTCGCAGTAAGTAGAAGATTCAGTCGTGGGGTAGAACGATTCCAAACCACACACAATGAATGGTGTGGATACGTCCTGTGGGTCCTGTGTGTCTGCAGATGGCTGGTGCAGATCTCAGTGCTGTCTATGTAGGATTGAAGGTCAGTTCCTAGGAGGGTCAGTCTACTTGTTTTGCTCTGAAGGGGTGATTTTTTATTCTCCGTATTTTTCTACATCTTCCAGATTATCTACAGTGAAGCCCATGACTTTTATAATAAAAAAGCAACACATAGATATATATTTTAATGGCCATCGAGAAGGTCTGTTAACTCTACTGTATCCCAACTCACAATCTGGCCACAGAAACTCAGATAAGATAGATCAGAACAGCCAGGCCACGAAGCACTTGTCTTTGGAGGGGTGGGTAGCTAATAAATGCAGCAAACAGAGCTGTAAAGTCAAACCTTCTGGGCTCTACAAAATTGTTTTCCTCCAGCCCATTTCTGGGCTCTATGACAGCTAAAATGAAAGGCTTCACCACAAAGTTGTTACAAGCAAGGAAGGGGGACAGAGGTGACATGAAAGCAGAGAAGAGCATTTATCACCAGCCACTGACTTGTACTTCTGCAAGCGGCAGTTTCACAGCCTGCCTGGGGGTTCATATTCCCAAATTCCATCTCCAAATCTGGACCCAGAGCCACAGATGAGGTGTCCCTCCCCTCTCCCTGTGCTGGGCCAGCTGCCAAGTGACAGATGATAAGTGAGTTTTTATGGATCAATATTCTTGTGATAACCCGTTTTGGAGGCCAGAGCACAGCTGATTCCTGTCTGAAATTCAGCCGGCCCAGTGCTCTGGCAGTGAACCTGACATTCAGAGCCTGGAGGGACTTGTCTGAGGTCAGGCATGAGGCAGCGGCACGGGCTTGTCATCCTGGCTCACCCCTCATCCAGAGCTCTTGTGGTCACATCACAGATATCCTTCCTCCTAAGAAGCTTCAACACCTACAAACTACATTCATATTCTCTCTCTCAAGAAAGTTTCTAGTTCCTGCATTTGTTTTTTGGCAATTCTGTATTTCAAAGCTTTGGCCTCAGCTGGAAGATTGTTTGAAAAATGCAGGCAAAGAGAAGAAATACATGTAACCAACTCAGGCACAATGAGAACAAAGAGGACATGCACAGCCCTGGGCATGCCAATGAATGGCCCAACCCTTTTCTTTTGGCCAAGTGGAAGTAAAGAGTAGGGCCAAAAGTTCCTCCTTTTCTTACACTGAAGAAAGGATGCTAACCTGTCCCAAGATCTTTTATAGATCTTTTATCCCCCTGAAAAAGGTATTCTGCTTTCTGTTCAATGGGATACTCTATAACATGCCCTATAGCACACTGCACTTTTAAGCAGAGTATTTCTAAACTCCCACACTTGCACAAGATGCAGTTTTCAGTGGTGTTACTTAGGAGGCACAGAAGTGCTCTGGCAACATGGCAAGGGCCCTCAGGTTACCAAATTCTGAACAAACAGAACTGTTTTGACATAGGAACTGTGGTGGGGCCTGCACTTCAGAAGAGATGGCCAAGAGTGGCTTCTGAGAATTGTCTTGAAACAAAGCTATCTTTCTTCTGCATCTTAACTGCTCAAGAAGAGTATGCATATTAAACAGCAGGGAAAAGTTACTCAATTGAGGCAAAAATTCCTTTCCCAACAGTCCTCCAAGAAGGAATTTCACATTGTGCCCCACTCCAAGTGGGCACTGATGTCATTTCAGATTGTCACTGTAGATATTCATTCGGGTCTCTCTCTCGGCCCTTTCTAAGGGAAACTTGTTCAAGTGTGCCTCCTTTTCTTGCCTCCATGGAGGGTTGCTAACCATGAACCCGGCCCTGTTTAGACCCCAGGGGTGCAACAGCATGTCAGACTCCACCCGGACCCATCTGCATCCTAAATTAAGCATTTTAACCCACAGCAAAGGTGTCCTCTTGTTTTGTGGCATGGAGGCCAGTCACAACGCCTCTGCCAATATACAGGAGCATTTTGGAGGCATGAGTTTTTTCCTCAGCCATTTAAGTTCTAAGGCACCATTTAGACTGGAAAGGCCCTTTGCATACATTCTAAACAGGAAAATAATGTACACCCAACAGCCACCACCCATCTTGGACAGTCCCTCCTCCTACTGCCACCTAATGAGTTTGAGAAATGTGAGGAAATTCTACCATTCAAGGAATATAAATGGTGGCAAAGGACACTTCTCACTTGGTACACAGGGAGCTGCCTCCCTTTCCCCTCGGTTTTACTGTCCTTTTGCTTACAGGAAGCCATGCTTTGAACCATAACAAAGTTTCATCTCTGAACTTTTATAATAAATAAAAATAACATCATAGAGAGTAAAAAGAACATATTGAAAATACAAACGTAGGCGAGGGTGGGATGGGGAGGGAATCATCCCCCTGCATCAAGATTATTCCTACTTTCATGAAGTCAATACAGCAAGTCTGTAACTGTTGCAACAGGTAGAGTCGCAAAGAGCAAGTCCTTTGGAAGTCTTGCTGGTCCTTTTATTACCACTAGCTTTGGACTCTACCACATCCTATTAACTGACATCTCTGGAAGGACAGCAATGGCTCCTAGATAGCTCTAATCAGAATGCATCAGTTCTTTAACAGTTTTGTCAGATTCTTTTGATAATTTTTCATGCCCTCTGGGTATCCCCTCCATTCCTAACATGTAATGGCTGAGTGGCTGATTCCTGTTTATCCCTCAAAACAACTAAACTTCCAGTGGGGAGGGACTCCTCAGAAGAAAATTCTGCAGGAAAAATTATACCAGAGACTGGGGCCTATGAACTCCTGGAAATATCTCCCACCTATGCTGGGTACTAAGTGTCAGATATCCTCTGACAAATGATGAGACTACTCAACAGCACACACTTTTCTAGGAACACCAGCTCCTTTTACCTGAACTCAGGACCTGGGTGATCATAGGCACCAAATTCCATCAAACTCTCCAAGAGGCTTCCTGCCAGATTATAAGCAGCCACTGAAGAAAGCAAGAAAGAACAGGCAAGGTATCCTGGAGACTGACCACAAGGTCAAAAACACTTTTAAAAAAAGAGTGGAAGACTGGGCACTAAAACCACACAAAGGGTTTAGGGCCATTCTTTGTAGGATCGAAGTATTCAGAAAAGTAAAGAAACTAACATAAGAGATATTGAGAAAGCAAGTTCAGGTTAAACAGAGGAAACATTTATTTTTTTAAAACTCTTATCTATGTTTTTAACAGGTATAAAATTCCATTCTTTAGGGGCTGGGGATTTAGCTCAGTGGTGCTGGTGCCTGCCTTGCAAGCACAAGGTCCTGAGTTTGATCCCCGGTACCAAAAAAAAAAAAATTCCATACTTTAAGTTTCTCAAACTAAGCATGGGGCTTTCCTCAGTCTTAAAATTGAAAAACTGTTCACGCCTAGGTGTCAGAATAGACAGGCTAGATGTTGTGTAAAAGAAAAGCACCCAAAAGCCCACCACCCAAAAAAGAGCTCAACATGGCTAATAGCAAAGTTTCCTTTTTAAATATTTAGAGTACAAGTTTACCTACAATTTTAAATTGCTTAAACTTATATTTAAAAACTACAGCACCTCTCAGCATAAAATCATTCTCAGGGGCTGAAACTGAACCATATCATAATGAGGCTCTTGCTATGGCTAAGTGACCTGTGGCTACTCAGTCCTGGGTAGCCTTGATTCTGAGAAGGAGCACCAAGCAACCATTTTCAAAAGCAATCAAGCAAAGTTCCTGCTAGACCAGGAGAGAGGGTTCTTCCAACAGAAAAAGCAGACATCCTGCATCCATGGAGGATAAGGAGCCACACTGCTGGAGTTCCAGAGGAGCCAAGGAAAGGACCAGGAGGCCAACAGGTCACCCAGGGATGATGAATGATTGTTTAGCCAACCAAATAACTGAGTTAAGGGTCCTTCCACTTAGACAAATTTTGTTTCCCCCTCATAGATTTAAGCTTCTTAATTCAAATATTATATTTTCAAGTAGAAAATTATATAGTCTCTCAGATGTTCTGGGGAGGAAGGAATGGAGAAAACATGTGCATTGCTATTACTTATGTTCAGAGCACACTGGGAACTCTTACTCCTCAGCACCACTCGCTCGCTCACTCACTCATTCATTCATCCATTCATTCCCTCAGTGAATTTTACCAAATCCCTACTATTTACTAAGCATGCCACAAACACAGGGGATGATGCTATGGCTGCAAAAAGGGCCTCTTCTCAGAGGCACCGGAAATATAGACATAAAATTCCAATATGCTAGGCAAGTGTACTAATAGTCACATATCTAAGGGACAATTAGCATCCAAAGGACAAGGAACTTCTCTCCATGTGGAAAGAAGGACACAAGCAGGCATTGCTTTATAACACAAGGAACACAGGTCAGGTCAAGACAGCAAAAGTAGAGCACAAATACACACACACACACACACACACACACACACACACACAAACCCCTACTCATTTGCTTATAGGACGCAGCTCAGACTATAAAATATATACTTAAATGAATCACATTGTGTATGTGTACTGAACAGTACAAGGCAAAGCAACTTAGAAGGAAAAGTTGGTCGCAATCTATAAAAGAGATGATGGACATTATAACTGGGAAAATTTGTACATGTACAATTTTGACCCCAACTCTTAGGAGGAGAGGCTTTGGTAACCCAAACACATAAATGCACAGGTCCATTTAGGAATAATCAAGCACTGATCACCCCACCCCATCACAGCCCTGAAGAGCACACAAATCACCTGTGCATCTCCTCACCTGGGTGAGGCCTGGAACCTGCATGCCAGGTGAGCTCCCAGGGCCCACTCTGAGCAGTAAGGGTGAGGAGGCAACAGTTCTCAGTGACCAACCATCCTTGTCACCCAATTCCAATCCTTATTGGAAACCTACTGATAGGGACTCTCTAGGAGAAAGGATTGCCTGTTCCATCTTTTTAAGCTGTTGTGAGGTACAGCCAGCACTGTGAATCAGTCAAGTCGGCTCTCAGAGCCACAGGTCTTGTCTAGACACCCTTGACCCCGAGAATAAGTCAGTTCCCTCCATACACAGTTAAGAGCCAGCAGCTTCTGAAGGCCCATAGGGCTACTGAGTCAGGAAGAGGGTGCCCAGCTTAGCTGCCAGCCTGGCCAACTCTGCCATGGCTACACTTGGACTCAGCCTCCATGGAGTAATCTGCAGTGGCATCCACCTCAACCTTTTCTATCCACTAGAAATGTTTGTCAAAGCCAATGCTTAGATCGTTATCTTAGTCTATTTAGCTTCATAAAACACACAAGAAGGGAAAAGAGAACTTTTTTTTTGGTCCAGAAATTACATATAAGGGGTCATCCATGATGAAAGACCGGGAAGAAGCCACAAGGCGAGCATGCTATTAACGAGCCTGATGCCTCCAGGCGCCCATCTTTGAAGGGCTCTCCAGCCCCACCCCACCTGCCTGCAGAGTACAATTTTGTTAATAAAAGGGCTCCAGTGGAATGTGGCCCTTCAGGGCTTTTTACACACAAAATTGCTTTTTTTTTTTCTTTTCAGAAGAGTAATAATAGTCTACCCTATCCAGGAGGAAAAGGAGATAGGTCTGGGAACTACTTGAAATACCAGCATTTCAAATTTTTCATTCATCCACTTTCCATTTAATAAGGCCCTTCAAATTCTGTTCCAGCCTCATGCTTCAAATTATACCCATCTCATTAACAGCATAATGCCTGGACCCCTCTCTCACTTTCTTTTATGGTGTGGTTAGTTGGCAGGGGCCAGAAAAACCTTTCCCCACAGAGGTCTCATTTGACACCACACTTGGGAATCCCATTTCCAGGTGAGGCTTTCCTAAGACTGTTTCCACGGTGTCCTCGGACTGCATGATCCTCTGCTTCTATCCAGGGCATGCTCTGGGGAGGGAGATCTGAAGCTTCCTCAGACATGTGTAGATCATTCAAAAAGAGACAGCCAGCAGTTTACAATTCCCACCATGTGTCTCAGCATATCATGTTCATCTCTCTATTCTTGGGACCTAGGAGGGTAATTGTATAAAGAAATGAATGACTAGATAAATGACTGGAAAATAACAGGATGAACAACATCCTGTCCTCCAGGAGTTCAGTTTTCTAGCTGGGAGACTCAGGCGGCACTGCACAATGTAATTGCAAGTGGAGGGAAAGAAACGCAGGCTTGCAAGCCCCGCACTGCTGAGCTAGGGGTGCACAGCCTGTGTTTGGGCCTGGGTCCTTTGATTCCACATCAGTGTACTCTCCTTTTCCCGATAGTAACAGAGGCAAATGTTGTTCTAGGAAGAGAGAGAAAGGGGACTAGGCTGGGGGCAGGATGGCTGGGAAGACTCTGAGGGGCGGCATCTGAGCCACTCTTGGGGGAGCTGAGCTGGCTGTATGGAGTGAATTTGGCTGTATCAAGTGAATCTGCTCAGAATCCACACACCACTCAACAGTATTGAACCAGAGCATGCTGGGAGGGAGGGGCACACGGGGTAGTGGCTTTTCAAATGAACCTTTCTCCTTCTTCCTTTAAAAGAAATGTCATCTTTATCCTTGAGTGCTGGGGCTGGGAAGGAAAGAACAAAAACCCAGGATATGCAAGAACTATGAAAAGAGACTAGAAAGAGCAGATCAGGGGTAGTCAAAGTTACTGATAATTTTATTACATCTGTGGAAATATGACTCTTAAAACAGAGAATCATCCAGAAAAATGCCCCAGGGGGCCTGAACCTCTGTCACGTAATGATTTTTCCTTCTTAAGAGAATAAAGGGTAGTAACAAAGTGTAGCCATTTTTCAAAATAAGGTCACACATCCTGTTCCCCATCCTAATCTACTCCAGGGAAGATTAGCAACATGCACAAATCCTCTGCTTGAATGGCTGGCTCCCTAATCTACTTCTGGAGAGGCTCCTGCTTTTGTTTAAACTCCAGAGACGGGGAGAGCCTAGATTCAGAGGAGTAAGGGGTCCAATTCAATTTCACCAAGACCGTGCCCTCGGGCATTCAGGCAGCAGGGAGGAGAAGGCCATAGGGCAGGACAACTCCTGGGTGTGGGTGTGCCCACCCAACTAGAAAGGAAACAGGGGTTAAGGCCCCAGGGATACTTTGAGGATAAAAACTCACAGGAAACATACCCGAAAGTCTGTTGTTCAGCCTCCTGCCATTTGCCTCCTTGGAAATACAATAATCTCAGTCTCATCTGGACAGAGTGGGGCCACATTCCTAACTTGAACAGATCTAAAAGGCATTCACCAGTGTCTTCCCTTGTTTTAGACAAAGGGACTTGGAGCCACAATATTTACCTACATTAGATTTAACCTTCTCCCTGTGGTAGACCAGCTTCCTACATAGGAGAGTAAAGGAGTTATGCTTTAATGGATTTAGGAGATCTTTTCATGACAAGATTAGAACAGACTCATCCCTGGCGGTAATCTGCTCAAACCCTTTCTCATACTGAACTATAACATAATCACAGCAACTCATGGGGTAACAGTGACAAACCAGGCATGGTGCCAGGCCCTTCACCTGCATTATCCATCTAACGTCCTTATCACAGTAACCCTACAAAGGGCTGTGCATCACCAGCATTTACAACTGAGAGGCCTGAAGCTCAGGAGCCTTGGCACCTGCCTGCAGGCATAGGCCAGCAGGTGGTAGAGGCAGGATGGAGCTCAAGCCCAGGTGACACGTATGTGGGAGCCTAGCACTGCTGTTCCCGACATGATTTAAGGTTCTCAGTTGAAAACTCACCGCTGTTTGCCAGTTACCAGTGCAGCAGCTGGCTGACAGCTGTTCAGGGACCAGCCCTCCCAGATCCTGATTTATGCCCATTATCCGGCTCTCCAGCTTTGAGCTATGAATGTCTACTCCTACTCCGCACCCCAAAGGCGATAGGAGGGAACGCATACCTAATGCAATTAGCTCTTTCGATCTTCAACCCTTAATCGGGAAGGCCACAATAACAGGCCGAGCTCTCAGATATTACCAGCATCAGGAAGAGTGGCCAGAATACCATCCTGGGTGATTACATCCTTTCCAAAACACTACCTCATCAAGTCATCTGCTTAGGATTATCAGAAACATAAGAATTTACAAAACTCCTTTGTCACTGACTTCTTTGATTGCAAGAAGGCCAGCATAATGGAAAACAATTATTTAGACTAAAGGAATGCAAAATAAATTTATTTGCATATTTTCATTCATGAACTTGACAATTTCTGGACATTTAAAATCTACAGGGGTAAATGTTTTAGGAGAAGAAAATCATAAAAGGAAACTCATATATGGCAGAATTCTTTCTTTTAAAAACAGAGGCTAACTCCAGACGGCAGGATTATAAGGCTGGTTTTCATTTTCTGTTCCTGGGTCTGAATTTCCTGATTTATCTATAATAAATGGATCACTTATACAATAAATAAAAGCTATACAATGCATGTGAATAACAGCTTGCTCGTAGGTTTATTATGTTAGACATTTAGTAAAATATTAAAATCCATATGCATCCCGGAAATGTTGAAGGGGAGACCAATCTCCTCTACGCAGCCCCTGTCATCTCCCTATCTTTCCGAGAACAGTTATTTGAGTCCTTTCCCTTGGTGAGATGAACTTCAACTGCTTTCTGGCATGTTTCTGAACAAGAAAAAGCACACAAGAACACATTGTGTGGAGAACGGAGACCCCTCTTACGGACAGAGCCTCCCAGTACCCCACTGTTAAGAGTCAAAAGTGGCAACAACCCCAGAGCAATCTGATGAGGATCTGGAAACTGCACATTCAGCAATACCAATCCATCTGTTACAAGATGTTCTGCGTTCCCTTACAGCCTACAACCGTCTATTTGGCATCCATTATCACAAAACTAATTCTATTAACTATTTTCTTATTTTCTATATTCTTCATGCTGTGGCATCTAAAAGCCTTGTAGACATGGGAAGAAAATGTTCCTCCCAGGGCAGTCCAAGTCTTAGAAACACCTAAGGGGCCAGAGTCTGTATCATGTATCTCCTTTTCCTGTTCTACCACACCAAATCACTACTTCCTCTTCCCTAAATCATTCTAGGGCCAAGTACTAGGCAACTAGAGACCAACCCTATGGACTGAGGGCCCCTAGAGTTACCAGCTAGCCCATCCTAAGCTGTTTCCTTTGCCTTGCCCCTCTCTCAGAGACCCCCTAAAGGTGTGCCCTTAGCTTTCTCCTCATTCCTGTCTTCTGCCTCCTGACCAGCCTGTCCTACATGGGGAATGTTTGTAATAAAAATCTTCTGTTTAACCACACTGGCCTCTGTGCCATCTCTCAGTCATATTTCTGTAAATGAAGACCAAGCCATAGAACAGCCACCAACCTGAGCCATCAGAACAAGTTCCCAAGCAGGGAAAAAGTATGCCATCATCCAGCCCGTGCATTTCACATGAGTGCGATGTCCCTGCAGCTAGCTTCTATAAACTGAGTTATCAACCTTCTGTCCTGCCTGAGCCTGTTCTATCAAGAACCACACGGGGACCCAAGGCAGACCCAGAGAAAGATAAGTCCAGTGACAGATGCCATGTCAGAGTGGGGCACAGCCATCGATCCTAATAGGCTAAATAAAGGGCAGCCACACCATCATTAGTCCAGCACTGAATTCTGTCACCAAGGAGAAATTATGACATTTACTTGCTACCTCATAAAGTGGGAAAGCAGATAATGAATGCCCTTCAGACATTTGCAAGCAGAAAAGTCTGGCCTGTCATTGGGGGAACTTCAAATTTGTGGGAAACTCATTCAATCCAAATCTGTCCTTTCCAAAAGATATCGAGGTATAGAGGGTCACCAACTCCTCTCTAAGTCACTTACAGTTTACTCTAGTTCTCAAAACTGTATTCTCTACATTTCCTGGGCATTAGCTTTAATTCCATCAACCTCAGCCTGCCCTCCCCCCAGCACCCCTCCTCCCCCTGACCACCACAGGACCACAGGGTTCTAGCATTTCTGCACCAGGCACAAAAGATTCACTGTGAAAAGGAGGATGTGTGCCCAGCCAAACCTCTTCTTGCTGCAAAAATTTCCTAAGTAGGAAAGCAAGGTACCCACATCCATGGCTTTAAAACTTAGGAACACACACAACCCTGGGAAACTTCTGCTCACACCAAGGCAGGAGATAAGGAACTACTGACATCTTTTTGAGGGAAGATAAAATATCTCCTAATCTAGTTTTCCTAAGGCTGCCTGTAATTTTTGCTCCAATTCAGGGATAAGCATAACCTCTAGGAATATACGCCTAGGCATATTTTTCCTATTAGCTGTCTTTGGGATATGCTGAACTCCTCCTGTCGCTACTGACTCCTTTGAGGACACAGACAAACATGTGTCCCAAGTCACGTAGAGATAACCCACAAGTCAGTTCAAGCATTAACAACTGCCTAGAACAAACTAAAAACTGAGAAACAAATGAACCCGTAAATCAATTTAATCTTGGTCTCTTAAAAAAAAAAATCAGGGAAGGGTCGTGGTTAATGTATCTATTATGTTAACAATCATTTTTAAAAAGTCAAGCAGCAAAATAATGCTAATAATAAAATCCGTACAGATTATGACTCAGGGCTAGTGAGTCTGACCACAGCATGCCAAAATCATTGCTAAAGGTCTGTAATCTACTATTCACCATGGGTATTGTGTAACAAGTTATCCCAAAATGTAGTGGCTTAAAATAAACATCATCTCACAGCTTCCACAGGTCAGGAACTCTTGGAAAACTGAGAGGACTTAGCTGGGTGGCTCTCTCAGGTAGTTGTCCTCGGAAGTGGTAGAGGCTGAAGTCATCTGAAGGTGTCACTGGGCTGGATGACCCACCCCAAGATGGTACACCCACAGGGCTGGTGACAAGAGACCTCAGTTCCTCACAGGGTGGGTCTCTCTGCAGGCCATGTGTAGTCTTCACAATATGGCAGCCAACTTCCTTCAGAGCAAACAATCCATGAGACACAGCAAGAAAGCCACAGTGTCTTTGATTTCTTGGTCTCTGCGTTCATCAACCATCACTTTCACAGTTTTCTATATACTTACTTCTAAGTCCAGCCCACACTTAAGAGAAAGAAGACTGGACGCTGTCCTTTAAAGAGAAGAGACTCAAACATATGTGAGCCTATTTTGAAACCGCCCTGGGAGAGAGAAGAGTGTTTAAAAAAAAAAAAAAAAAAGGTTCCAGGAATCAGAAGTTCTCCAATTATGAATGGCTACCTGAAAAGTTTCAGGGAATATTTCTTACAAGTAGATTGAGCAGTGGTCTCCCCTTGACAACACTGGTACAGGGGATTGAACCCAGGGCCTTTGCACTGAGCTACATTCCTAACCCTTTTTATTTGCAAGGTCTCTCTAAGTTACTAGGTTAACCCAAACTGGGCTTGAACTTCTGATCCTCCTGCTTCAACTTCTCAAGAGTCCCAGGATTACAGGCTTGCACAGTGTTATTTTTTAAAGTCCCTCAATTAAAAAATCATTTAATTATTTGGGACCTGTACCAGGTTTGACAAGTTGCACCTGAATTTCATGTGTGACTGTTTGGTTGGGTTTTTTTCAGATTATAAAGAAAATGGGAAGAGAGGACCCCATGCACTTTGCCACATTCGTCATAAAACTGTACATTTGGTATTTGTCTTTATCCATTTATGGCATTTTTGTTTTCCTAGTCTAACAATATTCATATCCTTGCTGTGCTTTTAGGATAAATCAGCAGCTCAATAGAAAGCTATCACAGTGCTAGGCTCAGTAAATATTTTGAGATCAATTAGGAACCATTTGGCTGAACATTGTATTCTGAAAATAATCACCCAAGCAATAACACTACATTATAAAGACTCTGTTTATGTTTCATCAGACAGAATTTGAAAATTGGTCTCATCCAAGTTTTGTTTCCATTGGCAGTGCTGGGTACTCATTCAACAATTACTCAAATTCCCCCAGAAACACAAATTCTGGCCATTTTGCAGTGATTCTCACAGTCTGGTCCTACCAGATCCTGCTGGTGGTCTACAAGCCTGAGCTTTTGTTACCAAACCACTGCCCTGTCTTCAACAGTTCCCATCCCCACCCCACTCTCCACAGTCAGCTCAGTTCTGCTGCTTAATCGAGCCTTTCCTGAACTCTCCAGGCTACAGAACTTCCCCATTCCCACAAGCGCTACACTCTTCCAGCAGCTCTGGGCCAGTCTTAAGGATGTCACTTGTCTCACACCAGGAACACCTCTTATTTCTGGTTCCCACCACCAAATTCACAAGGTCAAGGACAATGTCTTACTCCTTTATGCCTTTCCCCCAGCTTTTTAACAAATACCAAGCAAGAGAACCAATATATACTGTTGTTCATAATATACATTTTTTTGATCACTTGTTGTGTTTCATTTTACAAAGTACCATTTTCTTGATTAATCCCAAATGGATTACATGTGGTCATTGTGTTTGCTTCCATATTAACAGGTGTGAACAAGTATAGGAGTCAGCAAGGTCAAATGCCCAATGTGCAACAGTTCATACACTGGAAGAAGCTTGAGAAGCACCAATCCAAATTAATTCAGGCTATAATGCAACTCTAAACTTATAGAGTGATAAGCAGCACATCCTGCCCACATGGCAGACCTGAGTTCTGAGTCGCCTCCACGTGGAACCTCATCATCAGTGAAAGAGCAACCATGAGGGTCTTATCAGCCTAATACACTCACATCACAAGCTGACCAAAGCTGAATGGTCAACGAGCAATATCAGAATAGCAGTAACACACAAGAGAGAGAATGCAAGGCCATTAGACATGTGTTCAGAGGCGCTCTCTCTGTATCTTGATCTAGCTCTTCCACTCCTACGAAATCCCACCACCATTGTTGCTGGCAATGAGCTGTCTGTAGATCCTGGCCCTTCTACTTAACAGGGTATGTACAGAAGAGCACACCACATAGAGATGACCACTTTCAAAAACCCCAGTATACAAGATGCACTTACAAACCAAATGAAACTATAGAGAAGAATGCTCTCTGTAAATGTCTAACTTTTTAAATGCTCAAGCCCTTCAGACCAGACAGATTGAATTATGCAAAGTCAACAACATATTAACCAAGGAATCGAAGCTAACATGACCAATAATGGGACAATATGACATCCTGCACCTCCTGATGTGATGTACTGAGAAGGTTACAAAACACTTGTATGGCATTTCTGCCCAGAAATACACACAATTGTGAGGAATTTTGAAGTGAGAAAATATCACGCAAACTCCAAATGCTACTAAATAAACAGCTTGTACTCTTCTAAAATGTCAATGTCCTGAGAGACAAAGAAAAGCAGAGGAGCTATTTCTGATCAAAAGAGACTAACTAGAGACTTGACAACTGAGTATAATTTGTATGATCCTGGATTAAATCCTAGAGCAGGGCAAATAACTGCTATAAAGGACATTATGTTAAGAAACAAAGTCTGGATTGAACTGGTATTCGACAGTAGTACCACAATCCTGTTTTCACTAACTAAAGTGTGCCCTTAGAGGCGGCAGTCTCCAATATTTGGCAGAAAGGGGGACAACGTGCTTAACTTTGCTCAGTTCAGAAAAGACCACATGTAATACCAACAATGATAAAGCAAACAGCAAAATGTTTCTAATTGATGAATTTAGGCAATGATCTGTGGAAAGTTTTTTGTTTTGTTTTGTAGGTAGGGTGCTGGTTTGTTTTGCTTTTTACTTAGTTTTTTATTAGTACATGTTTGCAAAATATAATAATTACATTCATTGTGGGGAATTGTTACATGTATGTAACAGATCTCAATTCTATTTCCCCCTTCCCCTATACCTTCATTTTCTTTTTTCTTTTCTTTCTTTCTTTTTTTGGCCAGCATCAGATTTATTCATTTTTTTGTAAGTCTTTACTAAGCTAACTATCATAAATAGATTAACAGACAAACAGAACAAAAAAATATAAGACATCAAGACAATTATACTAAATCAAGGTGCAGTTTTAGATACATTGGCCATGCTGGACTACAGTAACTTTTTTTCTCTCTTTTTTTCCCCTACTGTTTGTCTTTTATTTTGCACTTTATTTATATATTGGATTTCTCATATTAGAGAAATCATGTGATATTCAGAGCACTTCACTTAATATTATGGTTTCAAGGCCGGGGCGTGTCGGCGCAGGCCTGTAATCCCAGCACTCGGGAGGCAAAGGCTGGAGGAACACTGCAAGTTCAAGGTTAGCCTGGGCTATATATAGTGAGTTCAGGGCCAGCCTGAGCTACAAAGTGAGACCCTGTCTCAAAAACAACAACAACAACAAAAAATAATAATAATAATAAAATTATGGTTTCAAGGTGCATCCATTTACCTAGAAAGACTCTAGTTTATCCTTCTTTATGGCACAGTAGTACTCTTGTTATAAAGATAGATGACAGACAGATAGACAGAGCACATTTTCTTTATTCATTCATCTGTGAGTGCACATATAGGCTGCTTTCAAGATTTAACTATTATGAACTGTGCTGCTGTAAACATGGGTATGCATGTATGTCTGTAATACGATGTCTTTAACTTGGGAAGATACTTAGAAAGGGAATAGTTTGGTCAAATGAATTTCTCGTTTTAGTTTTTTGAGGAATCTCCATAATGATTTCCATAATGGTTGTATGAGTTTACACTCCCATCAACAAGAAGGGTTCCCCACCACCACCACAGCCTCTCCAGGATTTGTTGGTTGATTTCTTGACGGCAGCCATTCTTTCTGGAGTGAGATGGAATCTCAATGTTGTTTTAATTTGCGTTTTTCTAATGGCCAGCAATGTTGAACATTTTTCATGTTTTTATGGGCCATTTGTACTTCTTCATCTGAGAGGTGTCTGTTCATTTCCAAAACCTATTTTATGATTGGATCTTTAAATCTGGGGGGCCTAATGTTTGGGGTTCTTTATATATTCTAGACATTAATCATCTGAGGAGCAGCTGGCAACATTTTTTTCCTGTGGCTGTCTCTCAGCAAGTCACTGTGAAAACGTAACACTGGAAGCCCCGAAGTGAAGCTGTCCCATGGCTGCTCTCAATCTCAGTTCAAACAATCAACCCTTCCCCACAATAGCATCCAACCACAGTCTCTCTCCCGGGATATGAGAGGGGCCTCGACTGGAGTCACTCACCAGCTGTTGCCTGTTGAAGGACTCACATGTGAATAGAATCCCATGCTCTCTCTGCAACTCACAGCATCTGCTGGTCCAGTCTACCACTGCCTTTCTCCCTGCAGCCCTCTGAGGCCTCCAGGTTTCACTCTGTCTCTGTAGATTAGGTCTCCCTTTCCTACGAGCCACAAAGTACAAACTCTTCCTTTCCTTCTCTGTGTTGTGTTCTATCTCTTCAATTTCTCTGTAAGTTTTAATTTTCCTGTCAGATCCTTCCTGGTTTCCAAGAATTTCTCTTTCTCTCTCTCGCTCTCTCTCTCTCTCTTTCTCTCTCTCTGTCTCTCTCTTCCTTCCCCAAGTTGTTATTTTTCCAGTGTCTGGATTTTGGATCTCAGAGAGGCTGAGTTGTTGTTGCTTACCACGCTGCCATTTTCTTGGAAGTCTCCAGAAGTTCTTTAGACAACATTTTTTGAAATTTTTGCAAAATAATTTTTTTTTTTTGGTGGTACCAGGGATCAAACTCAGGACCTTGCGCTTGCAAGGCAGGCACAGTGCCACTGAGCTAAATCCCTGGCCCAAAATAAATTCTTTTAAAACAGCACCACCAGCCAGGCATGCTGGCACATGCCTATAATGCCAGCATTCTGGGAGGCTCATGCAGAAGGATCTCAAATTTGATCCCAGCATGGGCAACTTAATAAGACTGTCTCAAAATGTAAAAAAAAAAAATTTAAACAGGCTGGGAATGATGTAGCTTAGTGCAAAGCCTCTGATTCAATCAATCCACAGTACTACATACACACATACACAAAACAATACTTCAATTAGTGCACAACACTTGTTTCTATAGTAACATCTGTTCAATAAGGTGAACTCCCCAATATGAAACTCATCTGTGACCATCCACTGACCCCTAGTCCCAGGTGAATGGTTCTCTCTCCCAGCCCTAAGCCAGCAGGACACATGGCCCAGCTCAGACATTCAGATCTCCAAAGAGTTAGGAACCGAGCTGGAGAGCACTGTGGAGCTGAATGTCACAGGAGTGCATCAGACATGAGGTCCCTAGGCCAACTGCAGGCTCAGGAACTGCCCTAATTTAAACTCACAGCGGGGCCAAGGGTGTAGCTCAGCAGTACAGCACCTGACTACCAAGCATGAGACCCTGAGTTTGATTCCTGGTACCAAAAATTAAAATTAAAAAAAAAAAACAAAACCTACAGGAGAAGGGAAGACCCTAGAGAAGCATCCAGAAACTGGTACTCTGAGTGGGGGATGGAGCAGGAAGAGGGAAAATCTCCACCTCCTTTATTTAAGCTAGCTCTCCCATGTCTCTGGTCCTCATACACCAGAATACTGACAAGAGCAGACCATACCAAGAAAATGGCATAAACAGCGAAGGTCAACTGTCCCTCAGCATGGGGCCACATTCAGAGCACTGCACATCCTACTTGGGTTTGCACAGGAAGTAAGGCTCCTTCAGCTCTCCTCCTTCCATAGCTTCTCCTCCCGGGAGAGGCTCACTGCAGCTGAGGGTAGAACCTGCCCACCAGGCATCATACAACACTGCACAGCAGCAAGAAGAGTGCAGAGTTTCTGGCCATCAGGAGGGCAGGACCCTGTGGCCTGCCCTCGCCATTTGCCCCCTGCACTCCTACTGACTCCTATAAATGTCTGGCCCAGAGGTATACAGAAAAATGGTCTTCAAAGATGCTCACATCCTCATCTTGAAAACCTGTGGATATGTCACCTTATACGGCAAATCAGATTTTGCAGATGTGATCAAGTTAGGAACTCTGAAGTGGGCCAGATGAGCCCACAGTCATCACAATGGTTCTTATAAGCACAGAACATTTCCCAGTTGTGCTCAATGGGAGATGAGAAGATGAAAGAAGGGTCAAACAGAGATACAAGACAGTGGGATGTGATAATGGGAGGATGGGGTCAGAGTGAAAGAAGGCGGGTGCTCTCTTGAAGCTGAAAGAGGCAAAGAACTGGCTTTTTTCTTGGAGCCTCCAGGAGGAACGCAGCTCACCTGAAACCTGGATTCTAGCCCGGCCAGGCCTGTGTCAGACTTGTAATGCATGGAATAGGAGGTTAATGATTAATGGTATTTTAAGCCACTAAGTTTATGGCCATTTGTCACAGCAGCAATCGAAACCTAATACAGACTGCTCTGGTTCAGAAGCATCTCCCAAAGGCCCATGTATTAAAAGCTTGGCCACCAGCCTACAGTGCTGTTAGGAAGTAATGAAAACTTTAAGGAGTTAGGCCTAGAAAGAAGTGAGGTCATGGCGGCTATACCCTGGAAGGGGACTGTGGGGGCCCTAGCACATCCCTTGCCCCTTCCTAGACGCCACAAGATGATGAACAGGCCTCCTCTGCCATGTGTTTCTGCCATGATGGTCTGCCTTGTCACAGGCCTAAAGCAACAGAGTCAAGCAACTCCAGACTGAAACTTCTGCAACCACAGGCAAAACCAAAGCTTTTCTCCTTGTAAGATGATTTTCTTAGGTGTTTTATCACAATGAGGGAAAGCTGGCTAACATACAGCCCCTTTTCCATCACAGGGAATAGCAGATTTTCATCCAAAGGATTGGGGTCAGGAAGCCCAGACTCCAGCTCCTGACCCACCAGCACCCCTCCCTGGTAAAACCACAGTTCACAGACCTGATGCTCTCTGAAGATAATTAATTATAAAACAAATGACCTCTGTGCCAGCTGAACTCATTTTGTACCTTCTGCCCTTGTTCTCTATATTTTGCCACCAGAGTTCTAAGATTTTTTTTTTTTTTGGTACCAGGGATTGAACTCAGGTCCTTGTGCCTACACAGCAGGTGGTGAAACCACTGAGCTAAATCCCCAGCCCTTGTTTTGTTTTGTTTTGTTTTTAAGTAATTAAAATAAAATCTGTCCCAAGTTACCAAGTCACTAGCAGACCCCGGCAGCCCAGTGCAGTAGCATTCAGGTCTACAACTCTCATCCACCTCACCAGTGAGCTCTCCCAGCAACATGCCCAATTTGAGTGGGCTGCCATTCTTCCTCTACTGCTGTGCTGATGTCACCATAGCCACCCTCCAGATCTCTGAGTCATCCTCCCCGATGCAGGCCTAAGCAGCGCCAGCAGGACACTGACCTGAGGTCAAGAAGCCCAAACCCAGCCCTGGGAATTCAACAGCTGCGCCAGGGTCCCTTTGGCCCCACTTCCACCCCCATCCTTCCCTAATGTCTTCTCCACACAGCTGCCTTTTGGCCTAAGGGGACTCATGCAGCTGGCCAGAGGACATGGCCAAGAGTAATCCATGGGTGTGGTTCTCCAGCTACATAGTGGCAGCTACTTAACTGATTGCTTCTGCTCTCAGAGGGGAGTGACAGGGTATTTTTTATCAGTGAAATACTTCCACTAAACAAAACATCTGGAAGACACAGCTACTGTCCCAGCTACTATGCAGTCTTGCTCATGAGGCCATGCTAAGCCTCATGGCTTTTGTCAAGGAGGTCTGCTTTAGAGTGGAGCCCATTTGGAACTCCAGGCTCTTCATTCTACCAAGAGCTGGCAAGAGCAGTTCCAGGGTAGAGAGACCAAGGCCGCCCAAGGCCACCCTAGAAGAAAAGAGCAGCAACTACTTCTCATGATCCTGTCTCTATCCACTTTAAAGCTGAGCCCCACACCCAGGCTGCTCAGATCTAGCCAGAGATAGGGCCCATCACTTTCAAAGGAAAAGGCACATATAAACCAGGAAGCTTGGGACTAGAAATGGTTCTGATCCCAAAGAGAGGTTTGTTCCAAGCATGCTGGTCCAGGAAGGGCCAGAGCGGGCACTGGCAACACACAGAAAGGAAATGTCTGTTGGGGATGGTGGGCAGGTCAGGGACTTTTATCAGCCTCTTATCAGGCTGTCAGCATCCATTCCTGTTAAATATGAGATCTTCCACAGATGTCTGCCAAATGACAAAGGGTGGTGAAGCCATCTTGAAGAGAAACGCTTGACACAAATGTGAGACCTGAGCCACATACTAACCAGCATGGCCGCAGCGAGACTGCAAAGGAGCATCTAAGGCTGCTGGGTGCCCAGGGATGGGGCGGCCTCCATCCTCACCCACCCTTCCCTCTCCACACCTGGACAGATGCGGTCACTCCTGAGCACCTATCAGCACCGAGCACCTATCCGTACCGGACATCACCAGGTCTAACGGGAGTGGAACAGGAGCCCCAGAGAGGCTGAAGCCTGAGACTAGACGCGCATCCTGGCCATCACCGGTCTGCTGGTTAGAAGACTGTGTTGAGTCCTGGGAACTCTCAGATCTGGCAGAGCCATTTTTTAGGAGACATCTTAATTTAGCTTTTAACATGACAAAAAAAAAAAATGTTGGAGATATAAATTGTGTCTTTTTTGTGTGTGTGTACGGGGATCAAACACAGGATCTTGTGCTTGTGAGGCAGGCGGCTGCACCACTGAGCTAAATCCCTGGCCCAACTGTGCCATCTTTTTAAAAGAATATTTTCTAAAGGAGTATATCTCCGGACCTTGAAATTCTACAAAATTGCCCAGAATTATCTACCAAAAAAAAGTCTTACAAAAATGCTCAATGCAATATAAAAGAAAAAATTTGGGGGTGGAGGGTGGGAAAATGCCTAGAACAGGGAAATAAATGGTTACATAACATTATCTTTCCAAATTAAAGTATGTAACAACATAAAGGAATAATATGTAGTCTTTAAATATGGAACAGATTTGTATTAGCATAGAATAAACGTCCTTGATAATTAGGTTTTCAAATGCATTACACACAACAATGTTATTCTGTTTAAAAAACACTTTCTCACACTCAAAGAATTATGAGAACTTTATATAACTTAGAATCTTGGTACTACCTTAAAAATATTTTTCCTTCTCACAAAATGCAAACAGGGTTAACAATATAATTTATTATCCTTAACTCAGGTAAGACCTTTTTTGCAAGGAAAAAGAAAGAAGAAAAACTTGCTAATTCTAAATGATTCCTTTCTTTAGGAATTATGCTTTTTTAGGTTGTTTTGTTTTAAAATCCAAAGAAATTTGCTTCTCAAGGTACCAAATGCGAAACAGAAATGTGATTGGCTGTCACTAGGAGCCCATAATTTCTGACAAGGTGATGAAATAGTGAAATGGGCCAGAACACGCTACTTTGCTGGAATGGGAGTACCTATGGGTCTGAGCCCTCCACCCCAAGTCTCCTGGTAAGCAATGCTGGCTCTGGGGCTGGGGCTTGAGAATGGCAGAGGATCTTGCTTTGGGGCAGCAGCAGACCACTGGGAAAGCAGCATGGGAAGGAGAAAGGCTGCGTCTCTGTCCCCCGCAAATACCATTTATATTACATTGTGATTTTAAGAAAGAAAAAGACAGGAAGAGAAGAGCACAGCTGGGCACAGGGAGAGGACAGAGGCCTAGCCAGGCAACAACTGTAGGGCATTCAACAGAGGCAAAGACTGCCAATTATTTGCAGAGCCTTGTACAGTAAGACATTTAAAGATGTCACACAAAACCTGGGTTACAAGAGGGACTGAACTTTGTAGAACCAACACTGAACTTTGTAGATCTAACACCTCCCACCTGCTCTCTCCCATTATCTCACTGAAGACCCCAGAGAAGCCTTCATGGCCCACTTCCTACAAAGGCAGGGAGACTCCGGTTGTTCTGTAGCCCTGTCACTGCAGGATGTGACCGCCATTCCCACTCCCAGGCTTGCTCAGTGAAGTAGGCAGGTAAAGGAGGTCATTATGTTGTTGGGTTAACAGATGGTTACTAAGCCCTAGGTCCAGGGCTGTGCCCGGGATACAGGGATGGAAGAAGCCTTGTCCCTGCCCACAGGGGACTATGCGACTATCTAAACAGAAGCTGGCTTCAGACAACAAAAAGGAGCTCAGTTAGAGGGAACCAGCCAACCCTGAGAGGAACAGAATGCGTCAAGGGGTCCTTGAAGGGCGAACGGCCAGGGTAAGCACAGCAGTCTAAAGGCCTTTGTCTACAACGGCCTTGCAAGGAAAACTCATTTCTCTCCTTTCGCTGCTGAGGAAATGAGCCCAGGGAACAGAGGCTACTAGTCTCTGGGGCCTGTGTGACAAATGCAGGTGAAGGTACTTGGGCTTACAGTTATCCCACTGCAGAGATGGCATTTGACCCCAGCTCCCACCAGTCCCAGAGCCCTGAGTCTGGACAGATAAACATACTTACCCCTCCAAGCCTAAAAGGCCAAGAGGGATCTGCTATTACAAAGTGATTCCATCCCGTTGTTGGAAGGGCTTCCCAGCATCCCAGAAGGGAGGTACAGACATGGGTTCGGTGGAACAGCTGGCAATCCAGGAGTAACACCTGGCTCTTCTTCGTCACTGCCTGGAACACAAGAACTGGATGCTCATTCCCCACCTGCGGGTCAACTCAATTCTGTACTTGGTGAGAAGCATCGCCAGCCCACAACCACAGAGTGGCAGGAAGCCAAGAGTTAGGGAGCCTAATGGAAAACATAAAATCCACAAGGCACTGGAACTGTGTATGTGATGCAGAACAGACGAAATAACCCTGAGCACAGCCATGTGGTTTGGAAAGTGTCTTTGATACAGAAATCCGAGCGGGCAGGACACACCAAGTCCAGCCAGCCCCACGCCTCTTGCCTTCCAGCTGGGAGCCGTCAAGGACAAAGCACAGGAACTGTGTCCCCAGATCATCAGCAGCCATCACAGTCCCAGGGAAAGCTGGCTGTTCCCCTCGGGCTTGGCTGGAGCCAGCAGAGGCGGAGCAAGATGTCTGCCTCCAAAATTAGCACTTTCTCTCTTCCCTGTTCATTTCTGCACCACGCTATCCAATCCCCTCCTCCCCAGGAGCTGATGTGCCACAGAGCACCAAGTCAATGTTGTTGCATCAGGAAGGGCCTCCCTGGGAACATGGCAAGGGTGGGGAAGGCAGACGAAAATAAATAGTCCGCTCTTACCCTGGCAGTTAAACCCCATTTCTAGCCATGGTCCAGATAGTAGAAGCAAGAGGAGACAGAGCCCCACGTGCAGCCCACAAGTCTGGGCTGGAGCCTGCCTGCCACACTGTGGCTGCCTGACCCGGCCAAGGTTCTTCATCCCGGGACACCTCTGAAGCGGCGGCTGCACCTGACACCCAGCCTATGGGAAGGTTGAGCTCGGAGGATGTGTGTCACACACTCAAGTGCTCTAGACCCAGCCTTCAAAGTGATAATGGTTCAGGGGAGGACTGACTCAGGTTCCTGTGAAAACTGAAAGTGTCTGCAGTGCAACTCACAGCACTGAGCCCACACGGCACCTCAAGGACACCCCAGGGCCTCTCCCCTGCTTGGCTCAAGACTCCCTTCAGAGCAGTGTCCTCAGCCCCCCTCCACCCCTCACTACCCTTGCTCAAAGGCTTCTGTGCTCAGATCACAGCTCCTGTGTGTCCCACATCCACCATTGACAGCTACTTGACAGCCAGAACCCCTTCAGTGTGCGTGGAGACACCACCAACAGCCCTACACAGAGAACTCAGGGCTTCAGTGCAGAGATCAGAGTAGCACAGTATTCACAGGAGGACTCGATGGGCAAAACCACAACCCTGACAACCACAATGAGGTGCAAACTCACAGAAACAGGTGGCAGTGATGAGCCCCTCACTTCTCAGCAGGGTGCAGATGGCCGGACACTGAGAGGACGGACAGAAGCCTGCCAGGCCTCGGGTGGCTTTGCATGCGCACGCATGTGCGTGCGCGCACACACACACACACACACCCCAGGCAGTTCTCCAGGAGTCATGCTCCAGGACAGACTTTTAGTGCTTTCCCCAGAACAGTCGGTCTCTAAGGCCGCAGCAGGGCAGCACCTCGGAAGTGTCAGAACTTCAGACTTCAAGCCCTACTCAGGCTCCCAAATAAAAATCTGTGTTTCAATAAGATGCCCCTGGGACACTGCCAGGGAGATGAGACCTTGCCATGCAGCACTTACAACACGGCATTCCACCCAGATAGGGCTGCGATGGCTAACTTAGGTTTTTAATTGGTCTCGTCTTTCCTCTTGGATTGAGTTCCATGATCACAGATAGAACGTGTTTATCTTAGTTGCTGCACAGAGTAATTACTGAAATATTACTGAATGAATGAATGGGTAAGTAGGCAGTCTACCAACCATCCTATTCTAAGTACAGAAAGACTTGAGCAGGGGGTTTGAGAAAGAGGAGAAAAGGGAGAGAGACTCCCTGTGATGGGAGAAGGTAGTTAGATAAGGCCCTTTGGAGACAGCTGTGGGTCAAGACATGATGGAAGAGGAGATATACAGATACACACATGCCGAGGAGAAGGTGATGGAGGTGGCGCTGGGGAGTCACCCTCATCTGCTGGAGAGGCTGCAACACTGCGAAAGAGAGAAGAATGGACAAGATGACTAAGAGAACCAGGACTTGTATGTTTGGCTCTGATGGTGAAACAAAAGCTCCAAGGAGACAGACTCAGAAGGCTCCACGACCACGGTGATGATGACTGAGTGGGGACAGAAAGACCCTATCTGGGTGAGCGAGCACCCAGACTCTTGGAGGTGGGTAAGAGCAAGGTCGGCTCCAGAGAGAAGGAGTCCATCAGCCACACCTAACTGCAACCTCTGTGAGCTCTGCAGGCCTAGCATTACCTGCGAAACAGAAACGTGGAGGTGACTCACGGTTTTCAGCTTTTCAACAAGTGCACGCAGGAACTTGTGGGCAGCCGAGCATCCCAGGGGCCAGGAGTCCAGTCCAGATGTTACCCTATCGCGGTGCACTGTAAGAGAAACAAACGCCACACATCACTGCAGGAGGCCATACACACAAGAGGGCAACATCCTCCCTCCCCAACCATGCCTGATGGGGTTCAGATCATAAAAAGGGCAGAAAAGGAAAACGTGCACATGGCTAATGGCCTCAAGAAACTGGACAGCCACAGAGCTGGCAAACCCTCTGCCTCCAATGTGAGGAAGAGACACCAGCCACCAGCTGCAGCTCCGAAGCAGCCACCCTCTCAGGTCCCCAGCATGGACCCAGCGCTACAGCTGCAGGGGACCCTTGGAACTCAGCAGCCCAAGGCCTCTGTTCACAGATGAGAAAAGCCAAAAATGAGAGAGCACACAGGCCTTATGCCACATCAACCGCCAGCAAGCGCAAAACCAGGAATAGAATTGCAGAACAGACTCTATAAAGCTTACATATTACCTGTAAATTATCTCCCTAATAAAACTCCATCTCTAAACAAATATTATTCTTATTCTGTCTGGCTCTTAACCGAGGAGGAGACAAAGCAGCCTGTAGTTCCAAGTTAACCATTCCCTGCTTCTTTCTCCTTAATCCCAAAAGACTTGCACCAGCCAAACCAAAACTCCTGGTTTTCTTCAAAAGCGAAGTTCAAGGAAAAAAAAAAAAAAAAAAACAAAAAACTGTACATTTTTGCACAAAGGAAGAAAATCTAAAAACTTTACGGGGAAAATTAAAGACATAAAACATTTGAGTTTTATGGTGTGAAGAACACAGATTGACACAGAGCTCCTCTTCCATACATCAGCTTTGCAGACTCAAGAGGCCAGAACCCCTCCAAGAGGATACTTGGGGACCTTGGAAATCAGTGCACATAAAGGCTGGTTGTCAACACTCCATTTTGGTGTAGTGAAATAAATGATCAAAATGCTAATTCTCTAAGAAATGAACTTTCTGGTCATGATTTTCTAATTCAGCTTTTGTCTAATTGTATACTTACACATAATCATCTCAGTAGTTTCCTCTTCCCCTAGGTTCTAGTTTCAGCTGGCCCCTACAAATTGTTATGACTTCAGGCAGATCACCCCTAACTTTGGGGGCCTGTAGTCAGCTCACCCGTAAGATGAGAAACATGGATGAGATAAAAACTTCAGCCAGAAGATTCCACAACTCCCTTATGCTTTAGGAAGAGAACTGAAATACTTCACATTAAGTCAGCTTGTACCAAGTATGTAATTCTTGGCCTACCTTGAAGAAGTGAATGTCAGTCATTATCAATTTAACTTACCATATATCTTAGACAATAGTGGCAAAGTTGGTGTATTCTGTTTCTAGGAAGTCAGCTTCAGCAGAGACAAATCTGCCCCCACCGACACTGAATGGGTATTTGGATCTGTTTTCCCAAAGGTCCATTATTATTTATAAGGCATAGAGCAGAATTTAGGCAGTGAGATCATTTGTTTTGAAAACTATAGTGACTATTCCAATTTTTTCCCCCTCCCTTTTAGCATTCTAGTTCCTCAGAGTCAAGAGAGGAAGATGTAGATTTCAGAGAAAATGCAAAGGCAGTTAGGCCACCCACAGCATGGACCAGGATTCCTCGCTAGACTCCCCCAGGGTAGAGCTTCCTGCCCATTTACAGTTAGCCACTGTCTGGTCTAAGAAGCAAAGGAAGACACACACAAACTGAACATATCAAGAAATTTTCAACAGTCCCAGGATCCACTTAATGTCCACAGTATTCCTTATTCTGAGGGAGAAGGAGACAGAGGCAGGACAACATCACAAACACTTCTGAAAATACGACTGGGCCCTTCACCCAAAAGGAGAACACACAGAATTATGCATTCATGTTAAGGGGTTCAAGGGCCCCCTGAAATTCCTCTCTGTACCTCAGGGGAAGGACCCCAGCTGCAGTAACATAAGCACTCTCCCTTATAATTCTCTCAACCTCTAGAACTCCTTTGTAAATGGAGCCATGAATGGTAACCCGATGTGGTGTGACACACAGGAGCAGGGACCAGGGTGGAAACTTGTCACAGCAAGCACAGTGGTGCCCTCAGGATAGCTGGAGCCCGCCAGAGCTTGGTATTCAACTTTTCTACATCATCATTATTATTATTATTCAATAATGATAAACAAAGAGCACATGTTGTTTAAAACAGGAATGTACACACAGGTGGTAGAACTAAGAAGCCCAGAGACTGGTTAAAATCTGAGATGCCTGTCCCCTCTGAGGAGAAGACGACCGCTAAGTCTCTGTAACCTGGTGTGGGCTATACGGGTGTCCATTTTATTCTTTATTTCTACTTTTTTTTTTTGTACCGGGGATCGAACTCAGGACCTTGTACTTACAAGGTAGGTGCAGTGCCACTGAACTAAATCCCCAGCCCTACATTTTTTTATATAGATGAGTCTCATTATGTTGCCCATGCTGGCCTTAAACTCCTAGGTCAAGTGAGCTGCCTGCCTCAGACTGCCAAGAAGCTGGGACTACAGTTGTGTCATAGCATCTAGGTTTAAGCTCTGCCCGTGCATTTTATATGCTCTTCTGTATGTGTTTCACAGTAAAGCATTTATTAAAGGTCTGTTTCAGTGACAGGGACCTCCAAGAGTTATCCTTGGAGTTATTCTCAGCCTGGTTGTAAAACACACCAATAAAACTGTGCAGTGAGCCCAGGGCTGTCCAGGGCGGGGCCTGACAAGGAACAGTCACAAGTTCTGGCTCCAGAATCACCTTCTATAAATACCCTTTCATTTTTAAAAGTCCACACCCTGGGACAGCCCTGCGCTCTGGCTTAATGTCAGATTGACCTCCGATGTGGCCCGTCGTTCTGGGAAAAGCCAGTGTTGGGTTTCTGCGGGCCCAATGATCTTTCCTGGGATATGCTAGGCAGCCTATTTCCTATAGCACATTCTGTTACCAGGAACGGTCTCATCAAGTTATCCCCAGCAGCTGAGAATGGAGGGAAGAGCCAGATACTGCTGCAGAGTCAGGAGGAACATGTGGTCACCTCCTTCCATAGCTGGATACAGAAGCCTGGGTTCCCTCCACTTTCTTCTTCAGACTCATTACCTCCCTGCAGAGAATTCTGCTCATTCGATGAATGGGGAAGCCATTCACTGACCACAAATCTAGGCAAAAGGTAGAGACACAGTCAGCGTGTCCCATTCTCACTGCCCAACATGATCTCAACCAAATGCGAGAGCATTTGCCTTTCCTAATGACAGAGCACATCACCCCTGATCTTACTGGGAAACAAAGCTGTCTTTTTCAGTTTTTAGTTACCATGTTCATTCCTTTTTTTCTGTAACGAAACGGCTGAGAGTGGATAATTTATAAATAAGTTTTATTTCTTATGGTTCTGGAGGCTGGGAAGTCCAAGGCCTTCGGGGGAGGGTCCCCTTATGACACCTAATCCCACCTTCTCAGGACCCACCTCCCACCACTATGGCACTTGGGATTCAGTTTCCAACACGTGAACTCCGGTAGATACAATCAAACCACAGAAATTACAATGCCAAACATTGACACCACGTCACCCAGTATCATGCTGACCTGGGTTTAGATACCTCATACCCATACAGGTACAGGAGTTCATGTCTACTGAAGCAAATGTTAGTCCCTGCCTCTGCCTAAGAGTCTCCTCTACACTTCTCCTAGCTAAAGTCTGCTGTTTCAAAAAGTAAAAGCAAAACTAGGAATACAGAACCCACTTTCCAGCATGTCACCTTCCTCAAGAGTTAAACCTCCCACTGTATTCTGCCATCTTTCCTGAGCTGAAGACAAGCATGGCTTTATGTGTGTGAGCCTGTGACACCACGTGCTCACGCATGCACACACACACACACACACACACACACACACACACACACGCCCAAAATTCTTGACAGACTCAAAACAATAGCTGTACAGGGAAACCACTGCTAAGAGTGCAGGAAAAGCACAAGCCTGCCAACTCCAGGAGAACAAAGGGTTTCGCGGCGAACATGGGAACCCGGTGATTTCACACCTCTTTCCCACAGTGGCTGTGCAAGAGTGGGAGCCCTCTCAGAGTCAGAGGGACCCCTTGCAGACACAGTCGCTGTTTCCACCCTGGAGGACCAGGCAAGAGGATGGCCAGGCCAGGAAAGGGACTTAGGAGGTAGCTCTCGATGTCTGACTCAGACAATCCACGAACCAAGGAGGGAGCTGAAATGCTGGGGAGCAAGACCCTGGCCTCTGGCAGGCTTCCGTCGCCACATCCAGCTGCCCACTCCTTTCCATTGAGGGCCTAGGCTAGGATCCAAAGGGGACTCTCCAATAGCAATCTGACTCCCTGAGCACTAGACTGCTTTACTGTAGCTCCCAGTGACTCACTTCGGAGCCATCACCACTGCAAACAGGGGCAGGGAAAGGCCGTCTCGCTGGCCCTGCCCCAAAGGCATCACACCAGCAGCCTCGAGAGGGGCCTGGGGCAGACACCAGGGTCCTGGGAAGGTGGGCAGGAACTCCGTACACAGCCCCACCCCCACTTATTTATTACCAGCATAAAGGCCAAGCTGTGCTAAGTGGACAAGGAGGAAGAAAGAATCTTTTAAGGTCTAAAAGTTTTGTGGTCACCTCCCTGCATGCAAGAGTCATCCTGAGATAGAGGCCATATCAAGACAAAAATGCTTTTAATAAATTAATATTAGGTCCTCTATACATTCAAAAATAGCAAAAACTAAAAACCTATTCTGGGGCATTATTAATTTACCCTATAGGCAACACTTAACATAGCATACAGATGAAGGGTCGCTTGAATAACCCCCACAAGGCAATAAAACAGCCTCTGACCTACCCCAGACTGATGCAGAGGAGGGGTGAAAAAAAGCAAAACCTCTGCCCTACTGAGAGGCTCTGCTGCTTAAAAGAAGATTTGGGTCCCCTGTGAAGACAGATCCCTCCCACCAGCATGGAACCCAGGGCCTTGCAGATGCTAGGCAAGTTCTCTACCACTAAATTACCCTCCTAGGCCTTTTGTTTATTTTATATTTATTCATTTCCCTTTTTTTTTTTTTTTTTAGCTGAGCTAAGGGTTGAAACCTGGGCCTTCGCTTGCTGGACAAGTGTTTCACCACCAAATTACATTCCCAGCTCTTTTTTTTTTTTTGGTACCGGGGATCAAACTCAGGTCCTTCTGCTTGCAAGGCAGGTGCTGGGACCATTGAGCTAAATCCCCGGCCCTCCCCAGCTCTTTTTAAAAATTTCATAACAAGGAATCACCAAGTTCCCCACGCTAGCCTCAAACTTGTAATGCTCCTGCCTAGCCTCAAGTAGCAGGGATTACAGTCATGCATCACCACAACCAGCCAGAACGTCTGTAAAACAAGGCATCAGCCGCGTCTCTTCCCAGCGTGGGCTCCTCCAGGAGGAGGACCTGAACCACCAGCACCTCCATACAGCTTGCCCACAGTCCCCTGTGCCCCACCGGCTGTGCCTGGAGCTCTGTTCTCTCAACCAGCAGCTCCTCGGGGCCAGGCTGCCCACCCTTGGCTCTGCCAGCCCCTGCACTGGCCTGGCACCCAGGAGGCTGGCAGGGAGGAGAAGTGAGAGGTGGGGAAGGCTTCTTTAAGGAAGCCATGACAGGTAAACTAGGATGAACATTAACCATTTGAAGAGGGGAAAAAGTGACACTAGACCTTTTCCCCCTGGGGATCCAGGATAATTTAGTGATCTCATAATCAGGATTGAAAAGTCCAGCTTGTAAACAAGATATACAAAGGAAATGTCAACAGTCTTCCCAAAGGCCAGTATGGTAAAGAACCCTGGCTTCTCCCATCCATCAGTCAGCAGCAGAAAGACAGGGAATCGGACCCACCAGGGCTCCTGTTCTGCTTTCTGCTGCCTCTCGGCCCCGGTTGCAGTCCTGCTTGTGCTAGCTCCTTTCTTCCTCTGCCGTGGGCTCCATAAGCTTCTCTGCATTCCAGATAATGGTGAAATTTCTTAGCCTACGGTGTGAGGCCCTTCATACTTAGGACTCTCGCCTGGCTCCCTCAGTCCCTGCTCCCACCTTTCTCCCCCACACACAGCAAATTGATCCCCGGGGGCATCTGGTGCCTGGGATTCTGCCTACCACTACCACATCTCATATTCTATGCACCCACTTTGGGGTCTGTCTCCAAGTTGCTCCTTATGGAAAAGCTCCTCCTCACACCGTCCTTCTGATACAGATACAGTACTCCTTCTCCCAAACCCAGCTCCATCCCCTCCAAGATGACCCTTTGGATACCCCAATCTTTGCCTGGGAAGCCTCACACAGATGGCTCCCCTGTGCATTCCTGAGGAGCAGGGATGCCCCTCACCACCCGCACCCCACATCCTACCTGGAATCCAGCTACACCTTAGCAGACGGCACACAATCAAAGACCTACACACTGCATGCGTCTCAGCATGCTGATTCTGGAACAAACCAAGCATGTGAGCAGCCTGAATGAGAGGATAGTTTTTCTTCCCTCACTCTACCAACATGAAATAACCAATCGCATGGCTGTCATCTGCCTAGCTCTGCTTCCCAACAGCCAAACAACTAAACTTCCTTCTTTCTTTCTATTCTTCTTTTCTCCCTCCCTTCCTCCCTCCCTCCCTCCATGCTCCTTTGTTACCAATTTTTAAAGTGTGGGACTTGAGAATGCTTATAAACAACAGCTTCGAGGGCCGGGGATTTAGCTCAGTGGTTTTGCCGCCTGCTGTGCAAGCGCAAGGACCCAAGTTTGATCCCCGGTACCAAAAAAAAAAAAAAAGAACAGCTTCTGAGCGAGGTATAGTACTGTACCTCTTTAACCCCAGCACTCTGGGAGGCTGAGGCAGGAGGATCACAAGACCAAGCCCACCCTGGGCAACTTAATGACTTAACAAGATCCTGTGTCAAAATTAAAAAGTGAGAGGGGGGTTTCTGGGTTCAATCCCCAGTACCAAAGGGAAAAAAAAATAAAAAGGAAGAGAAAGAAAAGAAGAAGAGCTTCTGGGCAAGGAGCATTATAAAAGGAACTAATTTAAAAATCTACCCGAAGCCAGGTATCCTTTCGAGACAGCTCACTTCACACACTTTTTCTTCTGTTTCATCATGTGTGTTATGTGGTCCAGAATGACATAGCTCCCTAGGTCAGAAAATGCACTTGTTCAGGAGCAAATAAGAGTGGCAATGTTCTCGACACCTGTCTCAGATGAGGAGTCAGTCTGCTTCCTTGCTCCAAATAAAATAAGGAATCAATATTGACCAGTCAAGAAGCCTAATAAATCCTTTTCCCCATCACACAAATGATTCTCATTCGGTCAAGTTCTATTTCACTTATATGCCAAGAAAAGACAAAGAAAATCCCCACTACCACCTAGTCCCACTGGCACGAAAACATTATAAATTATCTCTTACATCATACAAAATGTCACCTTGCACAACGTGGCTGCTGGCGAAGGGTAGCCACAGTCATTGTCAGAACAATGGCTTTGTCTCTAGGAGTTCTGTGCTCCTCTGCCAGGGACTGGCCTTAGCTGTTCCGAAAAAAAGCAGAGACATTACCAGGAAGAACGTCCCAGCTAAGGACCTTTACAGTACTTTCTGAACAATCACCACAAACATAAAGATCAAAAGACAGTTCCTTTGTGACACTGAGTAATTTCAGAAGCAGACAGGCTGGGTAGATAGTCTCAACACACTAAATTTCCCCAGCCGAGTAAATCCCAGCTGTATAAGGGATATCAGAGGTTTTAACTTTCACATCGATCCCTTAGTCACTATTCTGTTAGAAGCATTTCTAAGAAATTTAAATCAGCACGCTATCCCCGCTGGCATGTTTCCTAGATAAGGTAAACTGAGGTAAGACTGTGTACACCAGGAGGAGACCACATCAAAATCAGGACTGTTCTTTATTTGGCTGTGGTTCTGGGCTCACATTCCGGAATGGAAGCCAAGAGCTTTAGGATTGACCCCCAAAAGAGAGAAGGGAAACTTGAACCCTCTGGGTATCTAAAGACTAGATAACCTTGATTATTGTCTACTTTTCCTAAGACTCTCTCTGGGGATGGATACGTCCACTTACCCAAGATTATACCCCAAACGTGTCTTTTCTGTTCCAACCACAAATTTTAGAAGAAGAAGGGACTTTGGAGATTCTGCAACGCAAGGAGTCTCAGTCTCTGATCAGAATTCCATAAAGGACAAAAGGGGGAAGGGGGGAACCTGGGATTGGGAAGCCATCCATAGCAAGTATGAGTTTCTTACATTTCTTTTATGAGATTTTGCATTCTAGCTTAGGTTCATGTTATGCAAATTTTGCACTTACTCAGTATGTGCATGTTTATTTTCATATGAAAGTAAATTTTTGTCTTCCATATTCCCTGAGTAAAATTAAAGCTCCAAAAAGATGTCTTAGATTTATCTTGTGGTTTCAGGAATTCATGCTTATTACTCAGCCCCCTTGCCCAGGAAGCAGCAGTTTTTTCTCTGCCCTTTCACCTACAGAGGAGAAGCCCCACTCACCAAATCTACTTAACGACTTAACCAAGAGAGCTGGTGGCTGCCCCGGGTAGGGAACCAACCTCTCCAGGATCTGCTCTAGGGCCCAGTGCCCTCTCGCATCCGTATAGTACACAGTCACCCACAGCTACCCCTTAACTGAGAGGTCCAGTCAACTTAAAACACCTACCCACACATGTTATGGTGGGTGAGGTTGGTGAGTATCCATCCCGGAGCTTGACTCAAGGTTTATAAATTGGGGACCTGCCTCTTCACTGGCATTCAGACTGCCAAAAACTCCTTGGCTTCTCCCCCACCCATACACTTTGCCCTAGACACACCCATCTGCAAAACTTAGAAGTATAAGCTGCTCAGTGGACACAGCTCCAGAGTCAGTATCATTATCACCTAAAACCAGAAAATAGAGACTAAAAGTAAAGCAAAGAGCAAATCCACTCAAAGGAAAACTTATCCCAAACAGGAGGTACTGCTAGCTACTTGGAGAGCTGCAGGAGACACTGAGACTTCAGCTGTGTATTTCACATTCCAAAGCAAAGGGGAAGGAGCCATGCTAAGGTTAAAATTGTCTTTAGGAACCCCAAGCAACATTATATGTATCTAAAGAAATGGTTCTCAACAGGGAGCAATCTTCTCCCCTCAAGGGACATCTGACAGTGTCTGGGGATATTTCTGGTCACCACAACAGAAAAGCGGGGGAAATGCTGGGGGTAGGTGTGTTATCAGCATCCACATGGTGGAGGCCAGGGACACAGCGACACACCCTATTATGCATAGGACAGCCTCCAAAACAAAGAATCATCCAGGCAAAATTTCAGTAGTGTGGAGGTTAACAGATCCCGAGATAAAATGAAAGAAACAGGAAGAGGACAGGGCAAAGTCCTGAGCCCTCATTCTCTCCCTTGTGGCCTGCTTGACTGGGTTATCGCCTGACCTTACTGGGTCAGTTCATTGTCAGTAGACAGAGACACTGGTCTGCTTCAGAGGTTTTGCAACCACTGAACTGGATCCAAGCACTCATTCTGTAGCCTTCCAATATGGCAGCGCTCCAGGCTTGAAGCCACTGTCTCCCAGGGGAGAATCTGCACTGGTCCTCGAAAAAGCCTGTGACATTTGCACTGGGAGGAAGAACGATGCTGAAAGCAACTTTTCTCTCCATATCACCACCCACTCAGAGTCCCTGGTGACCTCAGAGTCCACAGAAATGAGACGCAAAGCGCTCTTGGACTCCACAGCCTCTTTCTAATGCCCAATGCCCAAGCTGGAGGATTACAACCAATCGATAAACTAAAGACAAACGTGGAAACATCATTTTGAATTTTATGTTCTGTTTTACAACTATACATAAGCCAAAAAGGAAAAAAAAAAGCTTTACAATAAAATTTTAAAAGCTTAGTTGCAAGTACATTCAATGTACATGTAAGGATTTTACATTTTCTTAATAGTTGGCAACCATACACAAGCCCACCACCCCCACTTGCAGGGTGATCCAATACTAAGCCATTATTCCGTAGGTAGAGAAAGCAAACTATGACTTTGCCTCTGGCTGGGTCCACAGCTCTCCAGGAGAAAGGGCTGCCCTGAGAAGCTGAACCCTCCACATGCAACCCAGTGGTCTCTAGAACCACAGAATACAGCAGTTGCTTTAGAAGTAAGATTACCACTTTTAGGAAAAGAAGTATGACTTGCCTGGCTCAGTAGGTCGGACTACCATTCTAAACTGCCTTGCAAGTTTATGACGGCACTGTCTCTTTGAAAAAGTGGAAGACAGAAAACAATTTGCCCAGCCACGCTGTCCAGGAGCCTGGTCCTCCCCACCATGCATGAGGCTAGGGATGCACCAGATGTCATTCTGAGACAGCGGAGCTACACTAAAAGTGAGAGGAGATTCCCAAAAGAGAGGAGAGCGGGAACCAGAGGAATGTGCTAAGGCTAAGTGGAAGCAGCACAGACTGCTGCCATTAAGCAGAAAGCCTAAGGGGCTTAACACATTTCATTTGCTGCAAAGGAAAAAAAAAGGCAACAAAAAACCCTCCACTCACCATAAGTTCCTTGGGACATCCATCATCCGTAGAATCCGGAGAGCATTTGCTGGTGTACGGAGGACTAGTGAAAACTCTCAGAGCCTTCACGCAGGCACCCACATGCTGTCACTTGGCAGCAGAGAGTTAACATCCTGGGGCCAAGGCTTCCTCTCAGCAAGTTCAAATCCGAAATCATAATAAAGATGCTGAAGGGTTTAGTCATGAGCCCTCCCCTCGGCCATCAGAAGGAATGGCAAAAATGCAGAGTGAGTGCTGCTGGGAGCCAGAACAATTTCATTTTCCTCCTAACCGTGCAAAGAATTTGCATTTAAAATGAGCATTTCATCAGCCTTTCCAAGAATGCTGGGAGCTGGCTGCTAACATTAGCAAGAAGAAAGGCGATCTTCCAGGACACCAGATTTCTAATTACTACAACAAAAGTACCTGGGTCCCCTAGCAAGCTGAAGAACTCTGCTGGCTAATTACATCTTACAGGTTAGGTGCCAGCTCCACTCTTAAAACACAGTCATATCATGGTAATAAAAGGTAACAAAGACAAAGATACCTTTCTGATGACGAAAGCGTCCTGCAGACTTTCTCCGTCGTTTCACATGTATAAGCTAAGGGGTATTGGGAAACAGAGATGTGGGTAAGAACTAAAGCAGAAACAATGAGGAAAGAAAACTTGGAAGACATTCTTGTACTCAAAGATTAGAAGTTGCCCAGTGTGAGAGCCTGACCCAGGCAGCAGCCAGATGTGAAACCAGCCGGGACAGAAGGGCATGCTCAGGAGACCTGTGAATTCACAGCAATAGTTCTCAGCATCGTATCCAAGAAGCAGAACTTGGATTCTCAAGGGGAGGGAAGGAGGAAGAGCTGCAGAGGGGAACACTAGAGTGCACCTCCAACTCCTGGGCTGCAGGGCCTCAGGGGTGATGTGGGGAGAGGGAAGTCAGTGGGTGGCTGCAGCCTTGCTCCATTCAAGGGGGTAGTTTTAACTTTATTAAATACAGAAGAGCCTTTTATTTTCTTTACTCACTAATAAAATCAGAGGGTGGAGAGAAACCCCTGGAAACCATCAATCGAAGTTCAGAGAAGGGCTGCCAGAGACATAAGGCTGGAGAAGGCAGGAGACACCCCTCGCGCCAAGAGTACAAATTCCCTAACTAGTCACAGGGCTCCAGTGCAGACATGGGCAACACAGGGGGACTTCTTGGGGTTCTGCAGTTATCTGACTGATTCCTTCCACATTTTCCTCCTCCGGATGGTGGGGGCCACTCTGTGGTCAGGAGATTTTCACCAGAGCCAGAAAATTTCCTAACAAGGGCATTTTAATTAAAACGGAGAACAAGGCAATGCAAGAGGAAAAGAGGAATCTCCAGAGGATGCTGTCCAGCCTGGAGCCTCCATGTGGTTCCCATTCCCACCAGAGCCTCACACCAGGCTGGCTTCCTACTTGGTAGTTCTGGAAGGGAGGCCTAAAGCAGCTGGCAAGAGCCATACCCACTGCCCAGGCCATTTCCTCCTTCTCAGACCTCTCATTGCCCGGCCTACACCACTGCCTCACTCTTCTGCAAACAGGGTGTCCCCTCTGGTCAAGCAGACTCCCCTGCTTCCTTGAGGTGTCACTGTTGTGACATACAAGTCTGGCAAACTCAGCCTGGAAATCTGGACCCCCAGGGTCCAGGGAAGATGAGTCACTGGCTAAAAACCAGGAACCTAATGGATAATGCTGGTCTCCAAAACACAGGCCCTAGCAACATGTCCAGACAACTCCCTCAAGGGGACAGCCCACGGATCTTTCTGTAGGCCAGGCCAAGGGCCAGCCATGGACTGCACAGCACCCAGCCCCATCTTGCAGCCAGGTCCTCCGCTGGAAGCTGCTGTGAAATGACTCACTATGAGGCTCCTTACTGTGAGCCTCCTTCTTCTGCCATCATTTAGAAAAACAAAAATAGATACCGCCTTCCCTCCTGCCTCCCACAAAGAAAAGTTTAATGACCGGGCCATTACTTCATTACCTTGCACATGATCTGGCCAACACTTGGACTTTCCTCTGCTGACCAGGCCACTCTTGATCCAGCAGTGATATCCACTGGTGTCCTGTCCATGTCCTTCCCCCACCCCCGTGTGCACACTCCTCTGCAGGCGCCTCACCTGGCCTGCTCTCATCCTGCAAGTCATTACTTCCGGTTACCTCTTTATGGAGCTGCCCAATGCTGCTGCCTTCTCCCCTACCAGATCTGGCAGGTCTTGCTCAGGCTTGGGCAGAGCTCAGCCCACAGTGACTCTCAGCAACTATCTGCTCAATAAATGAGTCCATCGGAGGAAGTAAAGCAAATCTATCTGAAATGCTGCTGCTAGGTATAAATCCACCCACATCAAAAGCCTGTGTATGATTATTCATTATCAGCTTTACTTATCAGAACCAGAGTCTGAAAACTACCTAAATGCCCATGTACCCAAGGAGAGATGGGTAATATGAATAAAACTAATGAATACCAATGTGGCAGCAAGAAAGACAGACCTACAGCTCATATGACAGCGTGGACAAATCTCATCAACACTTGTGCTGAACAAAAGCACCCAGAAACAGAAGACAAACTTGGCAAGTCTGTGCAGACACCGTTCAAAAACAGGCAAAACTGAGTCAGGGTGGTGAGGAGGATGAGGAGGAGAGGCACGGTTGCAGGCAGGGGTCATCAGAGGCCTGTGAGGTTCTGTTCATCTTCTCCTTCCTGATCTGGACACAGTTTACATGGGGCTGTTCAACTATGCATTTATGATTTGTGTACTTCTCCACATTCTCTTTCAAAACTTCATCACCAATGAAAATACATTTCTGAAATAAACACAGGATTTGTTTCCTAAAAGAGCTGGCTGAAGACTCCTTTCTGTCACAAGGACTGGCATCGTACACCGAGAATCCCTGGACCCCCTGCCTCTTTATATGTGGACAACTGGTCCACAGTTCAGGTGAGCTCTACACACATCAAACACTTCCTGAAGCTGGAATGCAGCAGGAGACATGGCTACCTGCTGTAGACTCTCTCAGGTGACAGGACTGCCACTGCCCAAGGCTGACACAGCACTGGGGCAGGCTTCTGAAGCCCAACTCTGCTCAGAGCCTGATGATTTAGAATCTGGACCACACCAGTGGGAGAGAATAACAATCCCACATCACCTGCTGCCTCTTTTTGGTCATTTCCACATATTCAAACATTCACGAAAATTGGTCACTGTTGCCTGCCTTTTTTTTTTTCTGGCCCTCTTTCATCAATGTCATAATAAAAAATGTTTTTTAAAAAATTATTACTTATGGCCAGGGATTAGCTCAGTGGTTCCGTCGCCTGCTTCACAAGTACAAGGCCCCAGGTTCCATCGCCGATACCAAAAAAAAAAATTATTACTTACATAAATAAGCTATATTATACATTTTAGATGTGACCAAAGACAATTCCTCTTCACTTAAAAAAGGGGCGGGCCACAGGCTGGACATGGGTACAAGGGGAGATCCTCTCTCATGCAGGAAAAAAAGGAACTGAGCAACAGCAACAGCCTCTTAAGAGTCAGTCCAGAGCTCAGCACCTGAGTCAGCTAAGTGGCCGCAACTAGATGTGGAGGACAAGCCCTAGAAGAGAATCACAGAGAAGAGGAAAAGCAAACAAACCATGAGCTCACTCTCAGGACACTCCCGAATACAGCCCAGTCAGCCCCAAGTCTGCAACTACACTTTGACACTAACAGGCCCAGAAGACAAAGTTTTGCTCAGATCACTATCTTCCGGTCAACCTGAAAAGCAGACTCACTTACACACACACACACACACACACACACACACACACACACACACACACCCCTATATTAATCAAATTTCTCTCTGTTTTAAATTAATGTCATAGGACAGTCAGGGCTTGAGGAAGAGTCTAAAGGTTCACAGTTACAGATTTATAAAATACAACATCTTTTTTCTTACCACACTGGAGACTGAACCCAGGGCCTTTACACGGAGCTATAGCCTCAGCTGTTTTTAAATTCTGAGACAGGATTTTGCTAAGTTCCCCAGGGTAGGCTTGAACTTGCAATCCTCCTACCTGAGCTTCCCACTATGATGTGCCACCATGCTGGTTTCATCACCATCTTAAATATGAGGCACTCATATAATCTTATCCTATTTGTTGCTGCAGGGTGAGGCAGAAAGGGCAGATAAATTGATCTCCATTGTACTTTGTGGAAAGGAAGTGATATCCATTTTACTTTGGAGGGGAAGGAAAGAGAGAGAGAGAGAGAGAGAGACAGAGATGCCACAGCTGTTCAGTCATAGTCCAACCCACGTGGGTCAGCAGTCCCCAGACCACTGGTTTCATGCTACAGCCTCCCTTCATGTCACCTTAGAGAAGGGCGGGGTGGGAGAGGCGCAGAGAGGAAGCAATGCTGCTGACTGAGTAGATCCGGACACTGAGGACTGAGGATGCCTGAGTCTCACTCAGACCCTGGAATTCCTTCAAGACTCTTTGAGCAGGACCCTCCGAGAGCAGAAGAGATGTTCCAGGAACAGTACAGAAACACCAGGCCCAACCAGACATCTCTTTACCAACAATCACTGTGTGCTTCCTTTCTCCAGCTCAGAGTGAGGGATCAGAAGCCCACAAGGAACCAGGTCCCCACATGAAAAAGATTCCAGGGTTGCTTCCTAACACTCATCTCATGGAATCAGGGAAAGGTACCAGGATGGCCTGGCCTGACTCTCAGCTCACAGAGAAACTGGAAAAAGGTCTAGGGCACAAGAAAAAACTTTGTCCCCACCCACCATTGCTGCGTAAGCCCTTCTCCAACCCAGATGCCAGCCTGGCTGCAGAGAAGTTGCCGGCCACAAAGGTGCCTTGTTGACTCATCCACATATTTCTAAATCCCAAGAAAGGGAAGCCAAGGCCAACAACTGTTTGTGACAGACAGATGGTCAGACCTGACAATCAATCACGTCACCGTCGTTTGAGGGAAGCGGTTCCTTCCCGTTTTCTGGCAGAGTTGCTTCCAGACCGTTCCAAACTCCCAAAACATAGCTAATGACACAAGGTAAGTGGAGTCATGACACATCATATGAAAGAAAAACACTAGAGGTACCTGTTCAGGAGGTGAGGAGTGAGGGGCCGCCAGCAGCCAAGTGCTCCCTTTCCTCCACCTGCCAAAGGGCTCCCCCCAGATCGTGGGTAGGTGTCTGCCTGTGCCGGCCCCTTCAACCTTCCCCTTTGTCAAATGCCTCAGCTTGTCACAGCTTTCCAATCTAGAGGTGGCAGGAAACCCCAACACATACTTGCCCCTCTACCTCCTCACCTTTGTCCCAGCAGCAACTCCTGGTCACTGAATGAGGCTCTTCTACTAACAGAAGCTGGACCCCAAGGAAGATGGGACCAGTTCCTCCATCGTCATCAGCCCCCGCATCGAAGAACCTACAGCTCACATATCTCGAGCTACTGCTGATCTATATCCCCAAAACTCAAATCGCAGCCCTGACCCCTAACGTGAGGCTCTTGGAAAGGAGGTCTTTTGAAGGTAAATGGGTTGACCTGAAGTCATGAGGGTAGGTGGAGCCCTTGGGATGCAATCAGTGCTCTTATATAGTGAGGCACCAATGGGACTGCTTGCTCTCATGCTGTTGGCCATCGGAGGACACAGCAAGAACGCCATTTGCAAGCCAGAAGCAACTGTGCTGGCATTGGATCTGCCTGTCAGCCTGCATAACTGTGAGAAAATTCATTTCTGCTGTGGATGCCCATGATATTTTGTATGGTGGCTGAGCTAATATGAACCCCATGAGAACTGTTCTTGACCAAGGGCAGACAGTGCCACAGGCAAAGCTAAACAGTGTGTCAAATGTTCACAGGTTGTAAATACTTGCTTGTGAGGCACGCTGGTCCTTTCCCATCCCCCAGCTTGGTGACCCAATGCCAGGGTGTCCAGGAGCCCTGCAATTCCCCTTCCCTGCTGGAGGGCAGCAGGAGGGGCCAGAGCTGGGCAGAGACTGAGCAGTAAGCCACATGGTGGGACAGGAAGTCCCCGGCGACAGAAATGGCCCCAAAACCTTTGTACCTGCATTCTCCCAGGAAGATCAGGGCTCTGCGAGCACACTGTATGATAAGCCCTTGCTCCCATCCCCAACCCAGGCAGTCTAAAATTAGCAAGAGAAAGAGTCCGCTTAGTTCTGTGTCTCCTACATAGCCTGCTAAGTGTCACTAGCTCCTCTGGCAGTAACTTGTCTTAGGAGTGCTATAAATACACCTAAGCCTGCCGACATGAATTACGAATACTAGGAGTGACTTCAGCATTTTCAGGCACTGGCTATGTGACAGGGATGTCAAATTTGAAGTCCCCGGCACAAGACGGCGATTCAGAGAACACATAAATCCCTCATGCCCACACCTGCACTTGAAACGGTGGGCAGACCCCATTCAGAAGTGCATCCTGCTCCTGTGTTGCTAGTGCGGCTGGAGCGCTACAGATCCTGAATGCTCCAGGGACAGCAGTGGAAGAGGACAGGAAGGGACAGAAAAGGGTTAGGTTTCCTAGGTATTTAGAAATGACTCGGAGCTTCTGAGGGCTAAGTTCTCAGAGCTGGAAGGCTGGAGGCCAGGCAGGATCTCACAAGATGATCCACCCTGCCCTGTGTGCCCTGTGGCCTGCACAGAGGCCCTTATGAAGAGACGTCTGTGGAATGTCTGTTCCACGGTTCTGTGGGTGTCTGGGGTTTGCAACCACGGACTCCTAACCCCCAGGAGCAAGGCTGGCTGCACTGGTCTGCAAAAGCAGAGGCAGCTGGCCACCTGCACCTGAAGGAGAAGGAGGTGGCTCTGAGGGCGGGTCCTTGAGGTGTGGACTTGTGGAGGAGACCATGAGATGGCTGGCAGAACACGAAAGGCAGCGCAAGTATTCAGAAGACCAGCACCAGCGAACCACTGGCCAGAGGAAGGGAACCCGCTAGGGAGTTTGTTCCTCCAGGGTGGTGGAGCCTTCCAGAAGGGCACACTGTATAGGAGTAGCTGCAGGGGTCGGAGGGCACAGACAGAAGGAATATGCTGCTCTCCAAGTATGTCCAGAGTCATCCCATGACTGACACCAAGCCAGTGATACAATGTGAGAACTACTCACACCCCACAGAACTCAAGGCCCTGGTCTTTTGACAGCCTTGAGCTGGCTGGGGACCTTCCCACCTTGTGACCTATTCATGCAGTCTCTCCTGCTCCCACCAGCACTCTGACACCTTCAGGTCCCTCGTGGACTGACAGAACTGGCACTTCCATGCACCCCTCCCTCAGGATCCCAGTCCACCCCCTGCCTGTCAGGAACTTCTCCCTCACCTGCAGAAGGCAGCATCTGTGTCTCCATTTAATCACAGACTCCTGCTGGCGGGGACCTGGAGGCAGAAGGAAGCGTGTCTGTCTCCGAGAGAAGGCAGGCTGTGGGGAGGATGCCCTGGAAGCCATCTCCTCGGGCCTTGATCCCAAGCAGCTTGGTCCATCTTAGGCCACTCTGGGTCACTCCTCTGCCTGAGGGAAGCCAGCCTTCCAGGGGCTGAGCCAATATCAGTACTATGCCCTCCTCCTGCCCACATGCCCTGTCCCCTTCCCCACCCCAAGTGTCAGGCTGAAATCCAGAGGGAGCCCAGGGAGGCAATGAGGGGAGGGAGGGGGTCACTCAACTTCTGGGAGCACCTGCTCCAAGACACCTACCACCCACACCTGATCGCACCCCCATGAAAGCACCCCCAGCTGGTCTCAAGTCCCCAAAGCCAACACTTCCATGCACCTAGAAACCGGAAGCATCAGGCACTGAAGTATCAGGGCCTGGCCCCCATAGCAAATGGGGGCAGCAGCTGAAGCCCACTTATTCTTAGGGTCCCAAGGGCTCCCTACCTCTTTCCTTTCTGCACAAACATTCGCTTGAGAGCTGCTCTATAAACTGACATCAGTGGAAAGGAAACATCCGGAGTTGAGTCATTAAATACTGCACAGTCCCCTAGAGGGAAAAAAAAGGCCAAAATGAGCCACAAATTGCTAGGGCTTCAAAACCCCAAAACAAAATGTGTCTGGCCTTCTCTGATGGGAGTACCATGCTCAGAGGCGCTTTCAGCAGGCAGCCCAGGGACAGCCAGGGTCCCACAGCTGTGGGTGGGCCTGGCCCATGGGGAAAAGCACCCCTAACACTGAGGGTTCCCCCCCTCACCAGCACTACCACTAGCAGGAGCTACTCGAAGGACTCACTCTACTTGCAACCCTGAGGACTATCATTTTCTGTCCTCTAAAACAATGCAGAGAGGGCAAATCAGCCACAGCCACCTCAGCCCAGGGAGGAGCGGGTCACTGGAGACTGACACACACATGGCACAGGAAAAGGGCGGTTCCATGCTGGTCCCCCTCACCCAAGCCAGACCATGGGCATCAGCTGCATTTTCTGTCAAATTCTCAAAGGTTGATTCAAAGCACCACCAAAAAGAATGAATTTGAAGACAGTTGACTGTTCAACAGGAAAGGATAAGAGGGAAACTCAGAGTCAAGTTTCAGTTATTCACACATAATAATACCACTTCTCAGCAGCTGGTGCAGCCAGTCAACAACATAAACCCTGGCCAGGAGCGCACAGGCAACTAGCTTGGGGCGACTCCTCCAAAGCTCCCTCCTTGGTCCTATGGTAGTCAGGTATCACAGTACCTGCAGAGCAACAAAGGACCCTGTGTTGAGCTCCTACTTCTGGCACCTGCCATGTGCAGATCGTATTTCAGTCAGCAGGTACTTGCTGCTCGGTTATCTAATGAATCAACTGACAGAAGCCCCCTACACAGTCAGTTACTTCTCAAACCCATGTTTAAGGTCCACCTTTTTAATATTTATCAAAAATTAAGTTGACAATGCCAAATCACCTTGCTGTATGCCATCAAATCCGCTCATCTCTGCAGATCCTTCTGGCTATGTGCCTTTTACAAATGAGCTATTGTGCCAGGTGTGGTGGCACACGCCTGTAATCCCAGCACTCAGAAGGCTGAGGCAGGATTGCTGTGAGTTTAAGGGCCTCCTGAACTACATAGCGAGACCCTGCCTCAAAAAAACAAAAACAAGTGAGCTATTATGGGTTTACCACTGCAGTGCCTAGATTTAGCAAGTAAAAATATAAGATAGGCAGTTAAATTTGAGTATCAGATAAACCATAAATAATTCAAGATAAGTATCTTCCACGCATTATTTGGGAATACTTGTATTATAGAAATCACTGACTATTTGTCTCAGATTTAAGTTCACCTGGGCAACATGTATTTTCTCTGGCCACCCTACTTCACCATCATTCCGGAGAAAAGCTGAAGCCTGAGAACAGACAGGGGCAAACTTTGGAAGCCTCCAGCTGTCAGCTCATCCTACACAGAGGATTAACAGAGACAAGATACTGGCCCTGCCACTCTGGACAACAGCCAGGAAGCCAGCAGGAAGAGGAGAAAGTCCGGTCCAGAGGAGACAAGTCAAGTACGTTCTCCTCTACTTAACGGCCTAACTCAAGATAGAGGCACACACATATGTCAAGTTAAAAACCTAAGCCAGATGCAGAAGAACAAATATTGTAGGATTCTAATAAGAGACCCTAGAATCATCAAAATCATGGAGACAGAAAGCAAACAATGATTTCCAAAGGCCAAGGGGAAAGGGGCCATGATCAGTTAGCATTTAATGGGTGGGTTCACTTTGGGGTTCTTTGAAATTCTGAAGATGGGTGATGGAGATCAATGGGAATGTATGTGATGCTGCTGAACTGGTCAATTTAAATGGCATGTTACGTGTGTATTTCACCACATATTTTTTTAAACGAGCCAATTTCCTTTTGGTCTCCAGTTTAGCTGGGTTTTTCTTACTCCTGTCCAATTCATTTCTAACTGTGGAACAGGTATCTGTTGTTAAGAAACTTAGACCATTTACAAAGGAATCAGACATGCAAGGAGCAGACGAAGAGCACGATAGACCAGGACAAGGGAGGAAAAGCAGCTTGGGGACCTTCTGCATGTCTACCGGCTCCCATCTATGCAGCGCTCAGCGCATCCTGCAGAACCAGTGATCATTAAGTGTAGACAACTCCCCTTAAGAATCCAGCCTCTCCTCAGGGCCCTTCTTTGCCTGCCCAACCCTGACCTGCCCAGGTGCCTGAAGGACCCCAAGGAGCCCCTCACACCACACACCAGACCCACAAGCATTTAGGGGCCGGGGCAGAGGCTGGGGCATGTGAGACTCGTCCCCTCTGCAATGTCCACGTTTTCCAACGCCCTATGCAATCTAAAGCCAGGGGTCCTCAGACTTCACTTAAAAACCCAAATGACACAGAGAGGCAGAATCGGGGCTTTAAAAACAATACCATGAGCACTATTTAGTGATATAAGGAAGGCAGCTATGCTCACCACTATGCCACCAACACTGGACTATTTAGTGATATAAGGAAACACTCACAGGTGTTAGGTGAAAAAAGCCAATCCTAACGGCCTCATGTAGGAAACTATCTGTGCTGAATATGATCATATACAAATTCAAGTTGGACCCGAATTAACTAAGATCAAGTTTTCTACAAATGTAGTGACTGTCACACCCTCAACTTATGGTCATGTCCTGGTACTGAGTGACACCAGTCTCCCGTCCCTACCCCATCCCATAGCAGGACCTAGTGGTTGATGGGAAGAAGAACATTTCCCACAGGAAGTTTTATCTAAAAAAAAAAAAGGCTGAAGGGTCAGGATCCCAAAAACATACTACGAGTTCAGCCAGGGAGTCAGAGATTTTGCAGGAAACAGTAGAAAATGATACTAGAAAGATAACTTGGCGTTCAGGAATAGAGGCACCTGGGAGCCACTAAAGGTCTGTGAGGAAGAGAAGTATCATAGCAGCAAACAACTTAGCTAGGTTCCAGTTAGAACCATGTCTTTTCATGATCAAGAGAGGGAAAAAACAGCAAAAAAAGCAAGCAGGCAGAAGCGATAAGAGAAAATAAAGACACAAGATTGTGCAATTGTAGATACCCAGCCTCAAAAAGCGGGCTACTTCTCTACTTTCTCTTGTCCTTCCAATGCATGAGCTTGACCAAGGCTCTGTTGACTGCTTCTGGGTTTTGTTTTGTTTTTTTAATTGTTACGGACACATAGGGAATAATGTGATTTTGTTTGTTTGTTTGTTTGGTACGGGGTGGGGGGAAACTCAGGTCCTTGTGCTTGCACAGCAGGCAGCGAAACCACTGAGCGAAATCCCTGGCCCCCGTGATGTTTTGATAATACAGAAACGTTCAGGATTTGGCACTGGGGCGACAGTGGCTCTAGACCCTGGAGCGATCCCGATAGAGGAGACGGTTCGGGGGGATCTCTACTTTCCCAGCCTTCTGCCACCTCACCTCCTTTCAAGGTTACCAGGCATCTACCCCAGGCCCAAGCAGCAACAAGGGAGGGAGGAGGAGGAAGAGATCACAGCTTGAGGAGCCAGAGCAAGAGTCACATATGAAACTTCGCCACAACCATTCCCAGCCACAGGCCATTCCCAGTTTGTCACTGCCACTCCATGTGGCCCCCTCCCCAGAGACCTGCTGTACCTCCAAAGCTTCTGTTAAGAACTTTAAGCTACTTTGGTTCAGGTCTTGAAAACCCGATACATTCCAACTGCTAAAGAGTTTAATAGTCAGCCAGCCCTTACTATTTTATATTAAAATCAGTTATCAATTTTACTACACATCAAGGCTAATTTTCCCCTAAAATGGCAAAGCTGAGACATCACTGAGGAACGTTAAAGGAATAAGAAGCCAGCTGCCTTAAAAAATTATGCAAATATTGCCCTCTCTTTGAGAAGAAAAGAAGCCCCCTGGAGGAGAAGCAACTACAAGAGCAAGTTCTACATCAGTTATCTGAGAACAGGGTAAGTTACACTTTGACATCTTAAACTGTGTCAGTACTGAGGTATTCATGTTGGATGTTAGAAGTACTTTTTTGCTTCAGATTTGGGATAACAAATCACTGAATCTAGAGACCTGCTTTCTAACATTTTGTACTTCAGTTAACTGGCAAGGCTATTTTCAAAAAAGCCTCAGCATTTCTCTCTGTGACTAAAAAAGAACTGCACCATAGGATGGAAACATAAATGTCTTCCTCCCATGGATTTCAAGTGGCTTAGTCCTTAATCAGAGGTAATCAACATGTTGTCTCTCTGTCTCTCTCTTCCACACGGACTTTAGAAAAGAAATGCATGACCGAGGAGACACAGGAGGGAGGGAGCCATCACAGGATAGAGGAGAGGAGGCTTACACAGCCTGCCCAACGTCAGCTGGACCTTTCCGTCCTTCCTTGGGTCACTCTAATATTATCTTTCATTGCCGTAACTACATTTGCAAACGAGGGAACTCAAATCAGTAACTGCTACCTAATGCTGTTAAGCACTAGGCTGTACCTGCTTGAGGAAACCTATATGGAATTAGGTCCCTGAGCACTGAGAACTCTGTTACTCTTCGTTGCTGTGGCCTGGACTCTACAGCATACTCATCTCAGAAGCCTTCACCAGAGCCATCCTGGGCCACAGACAATGTAATGTCAGGTGGCCCAACCACAGCCAGTCTGGCACAGCTCAAAATTCATGTAAGAGTACATGGCTTGGAGAATAGATTCCTGGCTTCTAGTAAGAGCCGGCCCTAGGGTCAGCCATACCAAGCCCATCCTGGCCCATTCAAAGTGAGGTGTGGCCAAGTTCTATTTTGGTGCCATGAGTCCCTCATAGAAGCAGTCAGACAGTGAGAGGCTAGAAATCAGCTTGCTGCAACTGGATACAGCAAGAGCAAAACTGGAATTGTGTGGAGGTTGGAAGTTGGGTCCCTCATACCCTCAGGAGATCTGGAACTTGAGAGAGACAGACTCTCTTCCTGGAGCAGTTCTGAGATAGAAGACAGCTTGGGGAATTTTGAACACAGCACTAGGGGTCCTCTACCCCATTCCACCCTCTTGGCCACCAGCCACAGGAGGCTCCATATGCTTCCTTCCCCATACCCTGCAAAACCACTCCACATGGAGCCATGGTTTGTGTTTAGATGACCCCCGCCAAAGCCTCATGCGGATGAGGTGGGGCTTTCTTTTTCAGAAGCAGTTGAATCTGGAAAGTGTGATGCTGGGGTTAGGGGAAGGGGAATTAACCATTACATGTGAGTCATTAGTTTGGCACCGCCCTAATCCCTGTAGTCTGAATAAGACAAAAGGGGCAAAGATCCTGTTAAACTCTCTTGTTACCTTTGCTATCTTGTGCATGCCATGTTGTTTCTCCTCTGCCATGGCTGTTTGTCACCTCTGCCTAGGAGTTGGCCAATTATGGACTGAAACCTCTATGAACTGTAAGCCAAATAAACTCCTTCCCCTCCAACTTTGGGTGTCAGGTATTTTGTCTCAGCAAGGAGAGACAAGTAACTAACACAGAACCCCACCACTTCTGTAAACCACTTCTCCCACCTTCAACTCCTAATACACTTCACCAACTTCCCAGGTTACATCCCATTTCGATTAGTGAATAGTCCATGACTTAAAACGGGGGGAGGGCTTAGGGCTTCTTGAACAAAGTCTGTGACAGTTAACTGTGGTGTCAACTTGAATAAGTAACACCCAGCAGATTGGGCAGCACACTTCCGAGTGTATCTGGACCACTGACTTACTGAAGGCTCGCTGTGGGTGTGGGTGCCACCAACCAATAGGCTAATAGCCTGGTTGGAATAAAAAGGAAAAGAAAAAAAAAAGTCTTCACTTGTGCTTCTTCCGAGAAGCTCCAGTTTTTGTCATTGCCTTTAGATGTCTGTCTCCAGGCTTCAGCGCAGACTCCTGCCTTCCAGCTCAGACCCTTCAGCTTCGCAATATGAACTCATACAGCAACGGCAGTGAGCCCCAGGGCCTTGACTTCTGACTGGATCCTCCAGCTCTCCAGCACACAGATGGATGGCCCTTTCGTATTCTTCCACACCTGACTCTACAGGTGGCCACTGTAAACCTATCTTATAAATCCTATACATAACTTACATATAACATTAAATCTGTTCCTCTAGTGAACCCTAATTGATACAGTCCAGGAGACCAAGTATGTGTGGAGATTAATTTTAAAGGCTCTGAGAAGACCCCTGATAAATAATTTGTTTAATTTTCTTTTGATCCAGCAATTTCTAAACTCAACTATCCTAGATATCCATCTGTTCAGGAAAACCTATTACCTTTCTTATAGAATTGATGATCCACAAAAGAGTTTGGAAAATGCTGACCTTTTCCATTCATTTAACAATTAATTATGCCATGTCAGACTTGAAGGGTTATTTAACCTTGTGTTATTTCACTCTGTGCGCATTTACACATTAACTTAAGGATAATATGAGTTTCAGCTAGGAGCATTTTTTGCATGTCTTTGAACTCTCCATGGCCTCTAGTCCAGCCCGTATATAGCAGAGATAGCTGAAAGTGTCAGATCTGATAATAAAAATCACAGATGTATTTGAGAACACAGTATTTTAAAAAATGTAGAAAATCAGTTCCATTCACTTTTTAATATAAGGAAACAGAAGCCCTGATATTTAAAATGGATTGTCCGACATGGCCAAAAGTCAGTAACAGAACCTTAATTGGAACCAAGTTTTCTGCCTCTGTAGCTAGTATTCCTTCTGTGATTTAAATGAGGACAACCCTTCCAGGCTCTACCTGGTTTTCCAACTGGTAAAGCAATAGATTTGAACACCTCAGGCAGTACATTCAAACACACACACACACACACACAGGCATATCCAGTACAAAGAAGTGAATACAAAAGGAAAACCCAAGAACTACCTACCAGAGCTCTGCTGAACAGAAGCTAAGCCCTCCGAAGATTCCAGAATGTCTGCTAGGACTTTAAGGCTTCAGAGCTCAGCATCAAGAGCATTAGGAAAAGACTGTGACATCTGTAGTTCGTAGAGCTGGGTAAAATACTTGCCTGTCTACTGGAATATTATAGTAACAGTTTTAGCATTCACTTCATGGATAGCTACCATTATACAAGGAAAGCCTGCTCACATGCAAATAAATGCTACCTTGGGACTTAAGTACACGTGTATACGTGCATGTGCCATGTACATACACATGTGAGTCACTGCTGGCTCTTAAAGAGGGCAGGTGAGGAAGTCACGATTCCTCTTATTCCTTACCTAATCTAGAGGCATTGTGGGATCAATTCCAGCATATTCAGCATGAACATCAGTCACTTGGGGGCTCAGGGACCTTATTTGCTGATGCAGAATCAAGCTTCCAAGGGTGGGGGTGTTAGTCTCTGTGTCTCTACAAAGCCAAGGTGACTGAGACCCACAGGCAGGGATGACAATCACTGCTCTGGAGGCCTCAGGTCAGCCATGTCTCACTTGCAGCAGGTGCTGCTGCCTGGACATTGCAATAGGTCCAGTTCTTCTCCTGAAGGTCACTCCCTCCAACAAACAAGGACTCTGGCACTTGGTATCCCCAAGCCCAGCCTTCTCTCTTTTCCTAGAACTTCACTTGCATAGCTGACTCTGAGCATTCTCCCAGTCACTCCCTAGTCGTGATACATAATAATTTTGTTAACGCATAGGTCCTGGTTCTTTGTACCCCTAGTTCATCTTTAAGGTCTAGGAGTCCTCAACTAGTACAAACACACACGTGCCATGTCGGGGGCAATGCTTCATAATTTTAGGGAAAAATCATTTGGTTAGCCTAGTTCTCCTGCCTACAGCCCAGCTATGGAATTCCGAGACATAATTGCATTTTGGCCTCCGGTCACAACTGAGACCTCAATGATCCGGTGATGCTGGGATTCTCCAGGACAGGAGCTGAAAACATCCTGGGAGGAACAAACATCTACTCAGTTCCTCCTTGTTTTTGGATTGTTACATCTTACTTACGCAGGATGTACTGAACTCTCTGCAAGTCATTTGTTACACTTTGTTTCTCCCGATTTACTAAGTACTGAATAAAAGGTGTGGTGGGCCGGGGATTTAGCTCAGTGGTTTTGCCACCTACTGTGCAAGCCTAGTAAGGACCTAGTAAGGAGTTCGATCCCCCATACCAAAAACAAAACAAAAAACAAAAGGTGTGGTAAGCTGGGGGCTTTTGTCTTTGCTGCCCAGAGCAGCACTGATCAGACCCAAAGCTCAGCTTCTTCTCAGTCTCCTTTGTCTACCTTTCCTGTAATTCGCCGTGTGCTGCCGTGGCTCATAGGAGACCAGGACTCACTGCAGAGATCCTGGTAACGTCCCCTTCCCCTGTTCCCTACAGTGCCACACTACAAGCAACAAGCAATGCTCCACAAGGCCACAGCTCCTACCAGCACCCCATACCACACACATCCCCAGCAGCAGCTGTGTCTATCCCTCTGCCCTACTCAATAAAGCATGCCTTAATACATACAAGGGAAAAGCAATCTTCTTACAGGAATTATACCTTGCTCTCGATTTTCTAGTCGGTCATCAACAAAGTTTAGTGCCTTAACCAGTAATTAGCAAATTACTTCAACACACCTCACAATCGGTCGTGACACATTAGTGATTCAGGACTCTGTGGTTAAGAGCTGTTGACTTGACTAGTTACTAATAGTCCTATGCTGGTTTTGGAAATGCAGACAAAGAAGACTAAGAAGCAAATGATGGTTCTTTAGAAAATAGAAATACTGACCAATTCAAAATCTTCAAAGTCTATGTGGCTACATTTTAAAGGGCCAGTCATATACTACAGCGGTACTCACAAATCTGGGAATTGGCAAAAACTCCAAGACAAAGGCCTGAACTTCTTTTTTTCTTTTTCTTTCTTTCTTTTTTTTTTTTGCAGTACAGGGGATCAAACTCAGGACCTTGCACTTGCAAGGCACGCGTGGCACCACTGAGCTAAATCCCCAGCCCAGCCTGCACTTCTTTAGGAATGTATTTCTTACGCTATAGTCCAACTAGACCATCCACAGAGAAGAGGTCACCTGGAAACAGACCACTTGAGATGCCCCCCTCTTCCTCCACATTCCCTGGCTTGCTTTCTCTCTGGCTGAGCCTTCTCAGGCTCCTTTGCAGGTTCAAGCTGCTCTGCTACACCAGTAACCCTCACTTCCTCCAAGGCTCACATCCGCAGGTCCGCTGTACAGGTTTTTGGACTGGGTGGTGAATTCATTAACATCAATGCACCGACTTATGGGTACCCTACCGCCTGATTCCCACACTCAAATCAGCAAGCGAAGTCAGAGACAATAGGGGTGGGGCATCCCAGCCACACTCTCGCCTCACTGATTTTGTTTGGGGCTTGGGAATTTTAGTGAATTAGGTCTCTTGAGCCAGGTGGAAATAAAAAATTGATGAACAGGTGAAGAAATCTTCATTTTAGCTTTAATAAAGAGCTCATTCATAGCCCAACATATTTTCCTACTGCCCATATTTTAACATTTTATCAAAGATGCAAAACTTTGACCAATAAAGGTCACCATGCAACGTACATTATTTGTTAATGGTAGTAAACTGCAGTTTTATCAGATCCAGTGAAAGAAGCAGAAAAGGATGGGCAGAAACCAAACACTGTAATCAGAAATTACTATTTAAATTATAAGTGGCATTTCTTAACCTGGGTTTTCAAAGAATATACCAAATTTATTATTAAAATTGTTGCCTATGATAATCTGGATAATGTCCCCATAGTGCTCATGCCCCCTTGGTGTCCCTAACCCCCAGAACCTGTGAACATGTCACTTTACACTGCAAAAGGTACTCTGCAAACATGATTAGGGATCATGAGATGTGGAGGGCAACTTAGGTTATCCAGGTGGGCCCAATGGAATCACAAGGGTCTTTAAAGAGCATGGAGGCAGGAGGGCCACATTCAGAGGTTAAGACTTCAGAGAGAGCTTGAAGACACTAGGCTGCTGGCTGTGAACATGAGGACCCAACCCAGATCACTGGACACAGGCAGCCTGGAGAATCGAGAAAAGGCAAGGAAACAGATTCTCCAAGGAGCACAACTCCCCTGATATCCTCAGTTTACAATTCCTGAACTCCAGAAGCATAAGATAATAAATTTATGTTGCTTTAAGTTTGTAGTTTTGTTACAGCAGCAAAATGTGCTGGTTTTGAGTTGATTTGGAAGACTGAATACTAGGATACAGAGGGAAAATAGTGTTTTTTCCCATTCTTTTATATACTCAATTTTACACTTCAGTCGCCAAACTGTGGTAGAGGGTTTCACACCAAGCAATTCTGCATGTGACTCTCCAGCAGACACCAGGGGTGTCTTCTAATTCACTCAAGTGACTCTCAATCTAGAGATGGCATCAGATCCCACAGGTTGTGGGGTCGGTTCCGATGACTGCCCTCCCCTTCAGATGCCAGTCTGACCAGCTGGCTATCCTCCCTCCCATAGTCCATTAATCTGGCAGAGTGGCTCACAGAACCAGAACACTTTACCTACATCCACCTATTGCCAAGGGCATTACAAAGGATAGATGTGGAACAACCAGAAGGAAGCAACGCGCAGGGTGAGGTATGGTGAGGTATAGCAGGGTGCAGGCCTTCCACACATGTCCAGCACACCACACTCCAGAACCTCCACGTGCTCAGCTAAATGGAAGCTCCCCGAGCCTGTCCTTCTGGGGTTTTGTGGAGGCTTCACCACATGGATGAGGCTGATTACGTCGCTGGCCATTGGAGACTGACTCACCTTCAGCACCTCTCCCCTCCCAAGCACTCCTGTGAGACTGAACCTCAACCTATTTGACCTCAACCAGGCCCACAGTGTTAGAAATGAGTAAAATCAGGCAACAGCCAGCTGGTGACTGTGGGAGAATCTGCCAGAAAAGTGTTTGTTCTGTGAGGGGAAATGCCACACATCTGGTATCAGAAGTGCTGAGGGGCTGGGGAGGAGAAAGCACAAGACAGGAAGAACTCCTGGGCTTTTTTCTATCTGCAATTTAGCTCATTGTTTTCTGTAGTATTCAAGGGTGGGTCCTTCTGACAGCCCTACCAGTCAGAAAGCCCTCTTTAACAATGAAAAATTGGTACAGACTCGTCCAGGAGCTTGTGTCTTTGAGGGGTCCTGGAGCTTCACGGTAAATCCATCCCTTATACCAGAACCCATTTACACTGGACCAACATGTGACACATCACTGGCTCATCCTGGCATGAGACAGGAAATGCGCCCCAGAGCATGAATGCTAAATGGTTGGGAAACAGAGAAAGGACTTGTTGAATGAGCTATCTGGCACAATACGCACCAAAGTGACCATATCCAGAACCTGGCTTTGTTTCCATGGGCTATTTTCTAAAACATAGAAATAGCCTTGTTTTTATAGGCTTCAAAATAGCATTTGCTGTAATATTCATTCATTTGTGCTTTTGAGATTCACTGAGTACCGGGCAGCAAGGATACAAAAATGGTTGCAATTGCCTAAAGGAGCTCAACTCTCGAAAGAAGAAGATGTGCATCTCTATCACGTGCTGTTTTGCATGAAAGTTCCATTTTTTAAGAGAGGTATCATCATAAATAGAGGCAGGATGGTCAATAATTCTTGCTGTGGTGATCCAGGAGGCCACAGCCAAGGGCCAGGTGAGGATGGGGGAAGAAGAGGAGAAAGAGAAAGGTTGCCATGGAAATGCTCACCACAGCCAAGGAGGACAGCCAGCACTGCCCCACCCCCCAGTCCCTGGGCACAAACACCATCCTACCATCCTTTAGGTTAGGAGTCTGTTACAGAAAAAAAATGCTGTGCCATTCGGTTATATTTACTGATCTGCAGGCAGGACCATGCTCCAGCCAAGTTCCCAGTGTCTCTCAATGACTGGAACCTACACCACTGCTTAAGCAAGGAAAGGGAAAGATATGCAAGAAGTAAGGACAGTTTTATCTTTCCTTCAAATTTAAACACCAGTAGTGTAAAAAGGCAAGTTATTCAACCTCAAGTTTTCACGAAGCATTAATTAGATGCTAAAATCTAAGCGGTATAATGCCTCTGAACAGTGGAAAGAATTAAATTTATGAGAGGCCCGAACAGAGACCTGAAGGTGAGGAAATCCTATGCGATGGAAGACACAGGTGTGCAAAGGTATAAAGGTAATCACGAGCCTGAGAGGGACAACCCAGTGCCTGGCGTAAGGCAAGTTCTTTAAGAACATCAGTTAAATGTGAACACGGCTGAAACAAGTGAATGCAGAGAGTGCCAGGGTCATCCCGCCCATGTCCAAAATCCAGTCATGGCACCTGGCATCCTGCCTTGCTTGGTATCGGAGATCCTGTCCAGCACAGGGAGTTTAACCCTAGAAAAACCTTGACTCTGCTAAGCCAGAGATAGTCGGCAAAGAGATACAAAATGCCTTCTTGCCTCTCCATTAATGACCTCTGACTCCATCTCTTATGAACTTTTTGAAATTTCAAGTTCACTAGAATCAAGGCCAAAATCTCAGGATTCCCATAGGACAATGTACACCCCAAAGGGGAAAGTCTACCACTAGCCAGAGGCTTTTACAGTCAGTCATAGACTAATCACTCCCTAGAAATAAGCATTTATTCTCACTCTGAGTTTCTGGTGGCTGGTGGCATGCTGACCCAACTCATAAAAACTGGGTAAGAGAAGTCAAATGTTCTGTGTCTAAGGATCAATCCAGGTCCAAGATACCAATCATGTCTTGCTTTATACAACAACTCTAATCAATTGGCAGTGTGCCTCTCCTAGGACAGGTAGGAAAGGATCATGATCTTCTAGCAATGTCTGCCACATTCACAAGATGGAAAGTGATAGCACCAGGACCATCCATTTACTATCCTAATAATGTTGTCAAATGACATCATATATGCACAGACATAGATATTTATAATCATATATGTCATCTATATTTTTTCTGATTAGCTCTGAAAAACTAAATGCCATACTGCAAACAGCTAGATCTAAATTATAATCAGACTGTATAATCCTAACTACAAAAGTAAAAATTTATGAGGAGAAAATATGACTTCAATTTAGGCCTTGCATGTGCTGGCATAGCAGCTGCTAGAAAGACACAATGTCTAGGTCTGGCCAACCAGAGGACCTTCCCCTCCCCAGGTTCTCAGAGTCACCCGAGCACCTGCCCTGGCTCATGAAGAACACACACAGGGAAACTTGGCAGGATGAGGTGAACTGACCCTGCTGACCACCATTTGCCAGTCAAGGCATCATTTGGGAGGATTGATGTGGGCACAGTAGCCTGGTGATCATCCTTACTCTGGTGAATGCTGGCCCTACCTAACTCAACTTCTCTCCTACATCTGCAACCCTGGCAACACTAAGGAACTGATCAATGATATCCTAAGCTATGGAGGACAAGTAATAAACACTCAAAGTACTCAGAGGTGAGGAGATCACTAAGTCATCAATATTTAAAGTGACATGTTTAGAACAAATCTTAATACACAAAGCTGCATTTCCATTTATAGAGGGGCACGAGGCTGAATGAAATCTGGATAGAAAAGCACCTTGCAGAGACTTAACTTTGCAGAGAGAGTTGTCTCCAGCTTGTAAAGATATGCATATTTCCACAAGGGAAAGCATAATAACCTCTGTTTAAATATCCTGCCAAATGTGCAAAATGTGAAGAGGTAATCCACCTGTTCCCAAGTACCCTGCTTCCTGTGAAACTACCACTACTGATTAGATCTTATGGGCTCTTCTCAGTGCAGAAGTAATGGCTCACTGCCAATCATCCTCAAAGGAGTCTGACTCTCCCAGCGAGGCTGGCTTGTGCTGGCTCTATGAATGCTCTCTACCCTGAGCTCATCCCATTGCACTGTCCTCAGTGCCTGCCTTCCCCGTGAGCTGTCAGGAGGCCAGCACACCAGCTCCTTCAGAGGTGAGGTGGGAAGGGAACGGATGACAGGTGCTCCTCCTACAACCAAATGCCTGTCAGTGCGCTTGCTGAACTACTAGTTGAAGCATAAATGATTCATAGTTGTGCTAATCAATACATTCTTGCAGATGCTGCTATTAAACTTGCTCATTTTAAGTGGAAAATACAGCTTAGGACACACAGACCACTGCACCAAGTTGGTGGACAAATAAACATATTCAAATCATGGTACTTTTCCAAATTATAGTTTTACAAGGGCAAAAAGGAGGTCTTACTTAAAATAGAAGCCTAAGTATCCTTTGGCAGAACCTCCAGTTAGGCTGGGGATTTAGCTCAGTAGTTCCAGTGCTTGCCTCGAAAGCGCCAAGGTCCCGAGTTCTTCAGTTAGTAAGAGGATGGCACTACATGTCCCCAAAACAACAGATCAATGACAGTGACCTTTGATCAAATGTCCCTATATCAAGAGACATCTCAAGGCAAGGTGAAAGAGCACTAGTCTTTATAATTAACAATAATTATTCCAGGTCACAAATGTCAAATAAGAGGCAGTAAGGTCCACCTCCAGTGCAGTGACAAGACATTCCTAACACATCACCACACTTTTGGCCACTGATGCTGAAGTGGCTTCGTGGTCTCTCTCACCTGTGTCCTCTCAGCAGCTATCACCTGTCACCAGGAGGTGGCACTGAAAATGCTGCTGAATGCATTCATCAGAAAATATCCTGGATGCCTCACAGGCCGCACACTGGCATGGGAGATCCCCTTTTAAGAGCCCTTGATGCTACTTTTCCAAAAGCAGTTCATAATCAATAAGTGATGAAACAGAACTGTGCAAATAACAAATAGAAACAGCGATCAAAGTCCAGTGAACAAATGTGTCGGGAGTCTACTGGAATGTTAGAGCATGTACATAAAAGAGAAAGTACAGAACCAAAGAATCATAGAGCAAATGGCCAAATTCATAACAAAGCCCTGGAGACACTTCCCAAACAACTGGACTCTTCTGAGTACTCTTCTGAGCCTTCTCTCTATTGCCCACCCTAGCCACACTGGCCTTCACCACTTTCTCAAACACCACAAGTTCCCATCCACCTCAGGGTCTCACTGGGCAGCTCTCTCAAAGTAGAGCACTGTCATCTCTTTCCACTGATTCCCTGCCACCTACCACCAAGAGAGGGCCTGGCTAGTTCCAAATGAGGTTATAGGCTTAGACACATTTCCTCAGGGAAGATTTCGCTGATGATCCTATGACCACTTCACCCCATAAGAGACCTGAGAGTCCAGGTCCTCCTTCATGGCATCCATCCCAGGTTCCAGCAACTCTTGATCTGAATCCCCTTTTAGAAGAACCCTGGCTATGCTTGCCATGACATTCATGAGGCCAAGGCAGATGCCCATTCTGCTCCCCACTGTGCACCCCCCATCCTGGGCAAAATGCCTGGAACCCGTAGGGAATGATAATGGACCAATGGAGGCAGGAATATATGACAAGCAAACAACTTAGTTAGAAGTGAACATCCAAGAGGAACTGAGTAGCAGAACTGTGATGCAGAGGCCAATGGGAAGACAGGAAAAAGGTGTGTCTGTGTCTTAAATTTAAAACAGGCACAAGAAACATAGTGATAAGTTGGAGAATGCAGGAAAAAATGGTATCATGGAGAATGATATGAAATCTAAAATTCACAAAAGAAAAGATAAATGAATTGGGCTATAGAAAGGAAATCATCTACTGTGAAAAGCCTAACACAACCAAAGGTAAAATAGAAGAAAGCACTAGCATCAAAAAGCAGAATGCTAATCTTCCCTAATATACAAAAAACACCCCCAGAAATTGATAAGAAAAAGTCCCAACACCACAATGGAAAAATGAGCAAAGGACACAAAGAGTGAACAGAAAAGGAAATACAAAGGACTTCAACCTCACGCACATAAGGGATTTGAAGTTCCACGTTCACCAAGCACACTGGTAAATAGCAAAAGCAACACCACAATGTGGGCAAAGGTTTGGAGAAATGGGTATGTGGCTACATTATTGATTAGATAATTAAAATTGGTAAAAACTCCTTTGAGGACAACTTAGAATATCAGATTAAAGATGAACGTAGTCTCCGACTCAAGCATTTTAGGGATTTATGCCACACATGTGCTCATACATGTGTCAAAGCACAAGCATGCACATTAGCAACAGTGTCGTGTGAAGTAGCAAAAGACTAGGAAAGAACTACATGCCAGTTAAAAGACACAACAGAATTAATTCTGCTGTTAAAAAGAATGAGGTTTACCTGGATATGGTGGTGCATACCTATAATCCTAGCACTCTGGGAGGCTGAGATAGGAGGATCACAAGTTCAAGCCCAACCTGGCCAATTTAGCAACTTACTGAGACCCTGTTTCAAAATTTTAAAAAGGGCCTGGGACTGAGGTCAATACAAAGGCTTCGGATTCAATCCTCAGCACTGCAAAAAGAAAAAGATGAACGAGGCTGAGTGTACCTATGCACACAGACACCGCTTCCAGGCTAACAATTCACCACCAGCAGTGGTGTCTTCAGGAAGACCTTGGTCCTGGAAGACAGGGGCTGGAGGACGACGACTTTTCCCTGCACCCCTCTTTCTATGCTTGGAAATTTTTACCCTGTGTAAAATTTACCTTCTTTTAACGTGTATTTTTTAAAAAGAGAGAGAGGAGAGATGACCCTAAATTACTGAGTAATGAAAAGAAAGTAGGTAGCCTGAGTCAGTCAAGCTTCAAATAACCAGGGCTAGAACCGAGGTAGGGATGATAAGAAAATATGCTTTACACCAGACCTGCAGCCTGATGTACAAAGGCCACTCAGATGCAAAGACACTGGGTGACGAGCTGTCTCCAAAGCAGGAAACACCATGGGTCTATGAGAACACTGCAAGCAGGCAGGTGACACAATCAGTTGGGGGTCGAGAGGATTAAACAAAAAATGCAAATCTCAGGATTTGCTAACACAAAGGCTAGAAGCAGAGGTCATGCCCCAGAAGTCTACACTGCTGATGGTCACCTGGCCCAGGAACTGTCCTCTGGTTCTCAGCAAGCCCTGAGGAACTCTGCTCCCCCGGACACAGGACACAGCAGTCCAGAGGGCTGCTGGGCCTTGGGGACAATTTAATAAAATTGGTACAAAGAGAAGGTACAAAGCAAAGGTTCTCAGCCTCCTGCGTCAGGCCACCTCTAGGTCCCTGTGGCCAATGACAGCAACAGCCTCTGAAGGAACAGCAGAGGAAGCTCTGCCACTCACGCTTGCAATCAACCTTGCCTTGCCTGGTGGAGACATTCAGCTCCCTGACCCAGAACCGCAGTGCTCACCACATCTGCCTCTCTATCCTGGGACCCAATGCCTCTGTCGACCTAACTATCTGAAAACAGAGGGCAAGTGACACAGCTGTGGTCTGCTTTGGAAATTTTGTCAAACACATCTGCTCAAGAGCTCCCTGGCTCTCAGGATCAGCACAGGGACTTCCCTCCCCACTGCTAGTTAGGCAAGGGATTTCCTGGGGTCAACAAGGTTGACAGAAAGCAAGAAACCCTATATATAGATAGGTATTCTGGGGCTTAAGCCCAAGGACCTTAACTTAATTATGGCCGAGTGCTACTTGTAAATACGAATATTCAAACATGCTAATCGATCCCAAGAACACAGTAAAAGCTCAATAAAATACCTACTGCTATTTCTTGGCTTCTAAGGTCCCCAGACCTCAAAACACTAAGAGTAAGAACCTCTGACACTACCATCTCCTCCTCTTCCCATACCATGTCAGAATTGCACCGTGGGGACGGACCTCTAGCCCAATTCTGGAGTGGCTATGCAAGAGGCCCAGATCAAAGTGGCTCTCGGATGACAGATACATGAGCAGGCTCATGAGTGAGCTCATCTTTGTGAGACAGGCAAGACTTCTAGATATATAAGATCACCAAATAAGTAGAGATTAAGGCTTCCTCCCCATTTTTATGCAGGACGGTTAGAGTATAAAATGCACTCAGAGGTCATCCTATCCTCCCCAGCTTCGAACTATGACTTTGGAAGCTCCTGGAAATTTCTAAGTCAGTGTTACTTATTTTTCCCAATGTCACACTATGTCACTGCTATGTTCTGAATATGTTCCCCAAAATTTATGTGTCAGAAGCCAAATCCCTAGTGAAACAATGCTGGAGATGCTTAGATCATGTGGGCTCCACCACGATTGGATTAGTGTCCTCTATGCCCAGAAGGTCTGGCAGGAAGGAACAAGTCTGCTCTGAAAGCACCCAATACCACACCTCGAACTTGGGCTTCCCAGGCTCCAGAAGAGTGAGAATAAATTTCTGTTCTCTATAAATTACCCAGAGTCCGAGTATTCTGTCATAGAGGCACAAAACAGACTAAGTCATTTTCTCTTAAAATGTTAGATTACTTTCCCACAATGTTGGTTTTAATTCTTTTCCAGAGATTTCTCTGGATGAAGAATCATATACAGATATTTGCAGTGACAAAAATAAATAAATAAATAAATAAAGACAATTTTATACACAGACACTGATGGCACGTAGCTCAGTCACTGTTATACCAGGAGGAGGTCTGTCAGGATTGTGAAGCACAAGGGAGTTTGTTATTTGCATTCCAGAGCTAAAGAGCACCACGTCCTTCTTGAAGGGTGTTCATTGTCCTGCAGATGCACAAGGGTTGGGCCTGGAGATGACCCTCCGTGCTCCTGCCCTTGATGTTTTGTTTAGCACAGACGAAATCCAGGAAACATAAACACCAAAGTTGAGCAGAAGCACAGAACTATATCTGCACAAACTTCTGGCCTTCCATTTTTGGATGGCTTTCATGTATTTGGACATAGTTATTTGGGGAATAGATGCATATTTTCCCTTTGCTTTCTCAAATTTTTTTTTTTTCAAATGGGGAAAGCTAAAGAAAGCTGGACATATCTGTATGTGCTGAGCTCAAAAGATTGCTTCAGTATCTTAATCTAAACCACCAAACTCAAGCAAGCCACTCGTCAATGTTTGGTTTTAAAATTCCAGGGTCTGAGACCACATGTGGTCCTCCCAGCACAAACCCAGAGGAGCCAAGCACAGCAGCCCAGTCACATTTGCAATTACCCCACCTCGGAGGGCTCATTCTAGTGTCCTGGGGCTATGACACAGGTTTTGGTTGCCTAATTAGGTAATTATCTAGTCTTATGTTGATTATGTCATCAGTACAAGTCAAATTATGCCCACAAATATGTAGAGGACAGTGCTGGGCCTTAATTAGATGTTTATCCCTAGGACTGCGCTGTTCTGATCTCAGATTGAAAACCTAATATATCCCAATGCTTATTTGAATGTATGGTCATGAGCTGCATAATGATGCTTCAGAGATTAACAAAGGACCACATACACAACGGTGGTCCATAAGATTATGTCACCTAGTGATGACAGCATTGTCTTAGCTTGTGTGAGTAGACTATGATATTCACACATTAAAATCATCTGAGGATGCATTTCTGTTGTTTAGGGACATATGACTGTGAATACTCCTATGTGCGCACTAATAAAATGCATTTCCCTTCTCCAAGAGGGACAGCAGTACACACACTCCCACCTGATCAACCTCAGAGATGCCTTAGACAGCACAGTCATCTGGCTGAAGTTTTTAGAAGCGCTGTCTTCCTGCCTGCTGCTTCCCTCCAGCCTCACCGAAGGCCTGGGGCTCAACAGTCAGCCTTCACTCATTATTTCTCAATGAGAATCCAGAGCAAGAATCCAGAGCATTTTTCTTCTTGTTCCCTTTCCTGCTCTATAACCCTTCCAACTTCCTCTAGGAAGCCTGACCTCCAGACAAAACTGATCTCTCCAACAACTAACTCGGCATCGCTCAGCATCACCTTCCCAAGCAGTTTATCCAGAATTACTCATGCTCCTACAGCACCTTGAAATTGTTCCCTCTAATGAGCTCACTGCTGGACTGGGCCACATTTCATAGTTTTCTCATGAGCCACACCAGCTTTCAGTACAACGAAAGGCACCAGCAAATGCACAGCAAGAATTTTATTGGCCATGTGACTGAGTCCAAAGCAGTAAAGATGAGATCTGTCCAGGACACATTTGAATTCCTGCAGAATGGAAGCTACAGAGCCAATCATTAACTGAAACAAGGTTTACCTTCCCCTAACACAAAGTGCTACCCGCTAAGAAATCCAAATTAAGTGTAATTTAGAGAACAAACATTTAGGAAAGAAAATAAAAGCCCAAGTTCTTTTTTGGACCGGGGATCGAACTTGGGACCTTGCGCTTGCAAGGCAGGCAGTGGCACCACTGAGCTAAATCCTCTGCCCAAAGCCCAAGTTCTAATTGGTGCCACCATTCCTCTCAGCAGGAAAAGGTTGGACAGGAAATGGCAGTTGCAGAATTGTTCTTGATAGCGACTTTGACTATGTTGTAAATTGAACCATGAATGACCCAATAAAACAGATACACCATTTCCAAACACACAAATTGGCTTTCCACTTAAAAGACAAAATTGTTGTTTAACTTTCCAAACAATAGTATGTGCCCAAAATCAATTAAACTGTGACGTAACTGTCTCCCTTTGAAGCATCAATTATAAATCACAGCTTACAACAGAAGTCCAATAAAAGTGTTCAGAATATGTAAACATAACCATGAAAATCTAAGTTTTCCTCTTTTAACTTGTGCACTTCTATGTACATATTCCAAAACACTCCAATGAGGACTCCGCTCAAATAGCTTTTTACAATATCATTAAGTCAGAATTATCATGAGTTCAAAACCCTTTTTCTTATCCATTGGAGTCATTCCCCGGAAAGCTCTACATTTGTATCATTTACATGTAACCCTAGCCAGCGACTGTGGATCACTCACACATAGGCTGAAGGGACATGAAACTTCTCAGCAAATACCAGAATTAACAGCCTGAACCATCCTTGCTGAGGAAAGGAAGCGAGGTGCACATTCTCTAGCATTTGCTTTTATGTTTGCTTCTATAGTTTCTGCTATGTCTCGGCAAACTCCCAAATTTCTTTCTCTAGTTTCTCTGAAAGTCACTAACCAGAGCAAGGCTGCCCAATAAACTATGCCAACAACTTAGGAGAAAAGTTAAGTGCAGACAGAGAAGACAGCTATGTGTGTGAGGCCGGGGACATGGTCAGTGAAGCCCCACTGGACAGAAACCATATCACACAGTGGGCTAAACACATCTGCGTCTCATAAACTGTTAAGACTTTGGATTTTCAAAGCACCTACGGTAAGGAAGGATCCAGTAGTTCACAAAGTGGTCAGTTGGTTCATCCTCCTGGCTTCCCAGTACAGGCAGCTCAGAGATGCTGGGAGGAGCCATCACACCCGCTCTTCACTCCAGGCATCTCCCTTCTCCCTGAAACAGCACCATCACAAGATCACTGTGTCCCCAGAATTAGAGCTTAGGATGTATCCTGACCCCACGCCAGAGCAACAAGGGCAGGCATGCTGTCCCAGGGCTGGTGTGCAGATGCGAGCCGGGCTGGCTGGATCAGTGTCCCCTGGTAAGCTTCTAAACATGGGGTCCAGACATGTCCCTCAGGCTCCAATTCCATGTATTTGTGTAAGATTCAGAAATGTGCATTTTCAAAGCTCTCTCTAGGGATTCCAGAAGATCAGCCTGGCTCAGGAATCAATGCACACTAATTCATATTACTAATAACTCACAGGACAGACACAGTCTAACCTTACCATCGGGAAACAAGAGTGGAGCTCTCAATTCCCACACTTTCAAATTAACACAGGACATAACACCTGGCACATCTGTCGACCCACCTTTCCCAGAGGTACCTGACAGCTCCCACATGCCATCTCTTCAGAGAAAGGACAAATAACTTTGGGGGCGGGGGAAGCTTTCTTTCCTCTGAAAAGCAATTCCTACATCCAGTTGTGGTCAAGAATGTAAGAGATTTGCTAGGCAAGGGATGCATGCCTATAATCCCAACTCTCGGGAAGTCGAGGCAGGGGAATCACTGTGAGTTCAAGGCCAACCTAGGTACACAGTGAGTTCAAGAGCATCCTAAACTACATAGTGAGACCCTGTCCAAAAAAATGTAAGTGATTCACCTGTGAGTATAGAAGCAAAACTTAGCCAACCTACTCCAGACAAGGGTGAAATTGGTCTTAAAATGGTCAGATGGTCAAGGAAGGTCTGCTTCGCAAGCTTCTACCCTGAACCAAGTTTACAGTCTGCTCCTACTGTTGTTCTTAAAATAAAGTCTAGAGACACAAACATTACGTCTGTACTAAACACAGACCACGAACAAGTACAAAAGGAAATGTCTAAGCATCCGTAAAGAGAAACAAACAAAACATGGCTCTGCTTGTAAACCTTCCCTGCTTACGTCAACCCGACTCAACCTGCAGGTCGTCTCCGGAGTTAAAGCCACCATGAGCAGATGTAATACCCTCCCTCCAACCTTCTTCCACATTGGTTTGCCACTTAATTTCTGAAAGGCCTTATAAAAACTGCAAATCTACCCAGGACAGGTGCAGGTATGTATTATTAAAACTTGTCTTCCAACATATAAATGTATTCTCCCATGCTTTCTTAGGAACAGATTATGAAAATGAGCCTGAGGAGCCTCGAGACCATCAGAACAGTACTTGGTGTGGGGTGTGTGTGTGTGTGGGGGGGGGGTGATAAATGTCCAAAACCAAGGGCTGAGGGTCTTTCCCACTTACAGGCCTCAGGACCCAACCTTGTAAGAAGCAGGCGCACACTGCAGTGAGGAAATGAGGTGGGTGTCTCACAAATACCATGTGTCATTTTGCAGATTCACTGATGGCTTCCATGGATCTGGCACTGTCTGACTCTGGGAACAATCCTCTCTTGCCTAGAGAGCTCCTAGGCAAAAAGCCAGGCAATTACAAGTCTTGTATCACTTATCCAAAATGCTTAGGACCAGTAATGTTTGAGATTTTTGGATTTCAGGACTTTCTTCACACGTCCATAATGATGTATCTTGGGGATGGGGTCAAAATCTAAACACCATTCATATGCCATGGACATTATACATACAGCCTGAAGGTAATTTTATACAATATTTGTGACACACCTGTGTTTTGACTGTGGCCCATCATGTGAGGTCAGGGGTGGAATTTTCCACTGGTGCCTCATGTCAGCTTTCACAAAGTTCGGGGTTTTGCATTTGGATTAAGGATAACCAACCAGTATTCCAGTGTTTAAAGGGCAACACCAAGGTGACCCATGGAATAGGGCAGTAACGGCGAACCTATGAGACACATGCCACAGCTAGCTGTTATCATCAAAAGCTCTAAAAGCTTTGCCATCACTGGAATACAGCATCAGGGCCTCCCAAGGAAGAGGCCCAGAGCCAAGATCACTAGTCAGCTGGCAGAATTGTGTGGCCAGGGCAGACAGCCAGGAGGTAGATAGGGGCAGGGCCTCGAAAAGAAAGGGAGCAATGCAGGGAATGGTGCCCAGATATGCTGGCTGCACAGCCTCCTCCAAGGGCAGCCTGGAGGATGGAGAATGTAGGGAGGAGGAGGGGGCAGGGCCCAAGGAACACTGAGGGCAGGTTTCTGCTGAGAAAGGCTGTGAAGGTCTCAGACAGACTTGTAATCTGGTTGCATTTACAAGAGAAAGCAGGTAGGAGGTGGACTTGGAGGAGAACCAGGCTTGCTTGTGAGAGCAGCAGGAAAGCAGACCTTTACCTCAGTCAGCAGAGGCAACAAAGGCACCTGCAGCCTCACCTGCACGTTGAGGCCAGAGGGACACTGCGGCAGACACAGCCTGCCTTAATGCTGAGGATCCCAGCTGCTGTATCTCTCCAGGAAACCAGAGGTGGCCTCCTTGACACTCTGGAGCAAATTTGGGTGGGCTGGGTGTATTCACTACTCTACCCCTCCGGTGAGGTCCAATTCTGTCCTATAAAAATCTCCACAGCCTCTGTAATGCTGAGAAGGCTTTGTCTGTGACTGGACCCCACTGAAGTAAGCACCGCCACCTGAGACAGCAAGGTGAGGTCAGAAGTTGCGGCGGGGGCGGTAGGCTTGTCAGGCTGCCTGATGAAAGCACACGACAGGCAGCTCAGAGGCTCTGGGTGGCTCAACACACTTTCTGGCCATGGTGCTCAGCCCCAGAGGTCCTCAGCCCTGGCTACATGTTAGAATCACCTGGGCAGGGCTTATGAGCACCTGGGATGCACAGTGTGGAGGATCAGATGAAACTGGTCTCAGGAGGGGCCAGGCAGGGGCAAGGTTTTAGGCTCCCAGGTAGCCTAATGAGCCCTCACAATGTCACTCTTTGGCTAGTCCCAGGAGGAAGCAAGGGTAGCCAGCTAGAGGAGCATGATGAGTAACCTTGAGGAGCCCAAGGCAGTGGGGTGCTGGTCCAAGTGGCTCCTCCCACTTGCCACTGCCAGCACAGTGCATCCCTCCTACCTCTCTGCAGAAGCCTGGCCCCAGGCACTACCATCTTTAGCCTTAAGGCAAAGAGTCAAAGAGTGAGCAGTTACTCTGTGCCACACCCTGCACCACCTACCTGGCAAGCATCATCTCATCTCACTCAATCCCATCACAATCCGCCAAGGTAGTTACTAACATTATCCCCATTTCCAGAGGGGGAAACAGTTAAGAACTTGTCCAGCATCTCAGCAAGTCTGTGTCAGAACCAGCACTCAAATCCAGGTGCCAGGGCTCTAATCCTGTGCTTCTAACCATGCCACAACTCAGGTGACAGCTAGTTACACTTGACATCAAGGTCAGCCTTCACAGAGAGGCACAGGGACCAAAGGACAGCACAGGGTCAATTAAGGCCCTAAATGTAATGACTTGAAACCCACTTCCCAGTTAGGAAAAAAAAAAAAAGTGCAGCTGGCTGCCAGTGCTCGTTTAATTTTCAGCAATCAACAATTCCCATATTTTCTAAATGGAAATACCACTGCCCAAAACAGAGTACTATAAATATAATGATGTCTCTTGTTTCCAAAGGCTACAGATATACTAGAGTGATGTGAAAATGATCATGAAACTGAGATTGTTCCTGGCAAACTTGGGAGGAAAGCTTAGGACTGTGATTCACAATATGGCCTGGAGTAAACACTGCAGCACAAATGCCGCTGGATAGTATTCTCTGGACAAACAGGAAATGCACTAAAAAGCAGTTCGGTAAGTTTAAACAGAGAACCCTGATTTTCACTGACTGCTCACATGAAAAAGACCTGCAGCTTCAAGTGACTGGCCCCTCATTCTCACATTTGCAGGGCACCTATCATACATAGTTCACACACAGGACGAGATGCTGGCAACACAGAGATCCTGGTCAGTGGCTTAAGACCTCATAGGATCCTGGGCTGCATCCTCCTCCTCCTCCTGGGAGAAGTCGACCCTGCTGGCCTGCAGTGTGCAGGCTCATGGGCGCCTCCCAGGACCCTGAGTGCCCAGCTCCTGACCATCGAGATCTGTATGTTCAGGTGATGAGTCCAGGCACCGCCAGCTTTCAGGTTTCCATGGGTGTTTTTTTCAGCCAAGAGGACCAATGGCTGACCAGCCATTCAGAACCAAAAACCAGTGATGAAGCCAAGAAGATGAGAAATCTGAAACCGCACACATTGAAGGAAGCAAGCTAGGCAGGGAAGAAGCAGATTAACTCTACACACACATACACACATGCACGCACACGGGTGTGTGTTACAAGAGACTGAAACCAAGGCCTTTGTACTGAGCTACATCCCTAGCCCTTTTATTATTTTTTTATTTTGAGACAGGCCCTTTCTAAGTGACTTTGTTGCTCAGGCTGGGCTCAAACTTGTGCTCCTCCTGCTCAGCCTCCTGGAGTGCTGGGATTACAGACATTGCACAACCATGCCTGGCCAAATGAATTGGTTTTAATTTGTAGAAGCAAAGTGAGCCAGACTAGAAGCCCAAGAACTAGACGACATCCCTCAGATATACAATTAAGCCCAGGAACTGCCCTGAGGGGAAAGGAGGTGACTTTATCAAGGAGCATCCCAATAGTTGACACTATCTTCCCAGCACCATCTACCTTGAGCTCCAAAAGCTGGTTATAATCCAGGGATCCGCGGTATGAGTGAGTGCTGGGTGCCACCACTCCTGGCCATAAAGCTGTAGGTGTGGGGGGAGAGAAATGGCAACTTGGGGAAACAAGGAGGGGAGCAGGGTCCCTATGGATGGGGTCACAGAACTTTAGCCCAAATCCTCATTTTTCAGCTGAGGCTCCTGTGGGCAGAAAGAAGAGATAACTGTGTCAGGTCAACACTCATATCAGAGGAAGAGCCCTGGTCTCCTGGGAGCTGCGTGAGCTCCAGCAAGCCCTAAATTTTCAGGATACCGAGGCTGCCGTGACCAGGGCAATAACCTTCTCTCTCAGCAACCTGAGCAACATTCCTTTGACATGGAACATCAGGGAATGTGATGCTCTGTCTCTCTCTTTCCAGGGAGATGCCCTAAATTCAGCTCTGACCTGACTCCAAACTGCAAATTTCTAGTCCTAAACATATGAAAAATTTAGCAATTCAGTCTTGAAAACATGAAAATAATGGGTTATATCCACTTCTCCATGTGAGAAAGCAAGATTTCTTTCCCTTTTTGCAATAATTGCAGTTATTTGCCTGTGATGCACATTAAATCGGCTTAATGCTTAGTTGATAATAAAATCGTGTCCTTTCTCTTCAACATTTGTGGAGAGGTTTTTTGGATTGAGAGAAGCGTTTGTTTTGATTTTGCATAGTCCTCAAAGAATCACCTCTACCCACGCTTGACCTCCCTGAAGTTATTTTTAAGGCAACTAGAATGTCAACTAAAATGGGGTAGATTTAGATTTTAAGGATCTGATTTATCCCACAGACAGGGAGGGCATCCCACAACTTAAGCAGAGATCCTGAGAAAAAGAGGGAACCTGGATCTCTGAACATACTAGAACTTGGATCTTGTACCAGACTCCTAACCTTGAACACTGCAAAGGACAGAAAGTCCAGCCTGGGGGGAACTGCAGGTCACAGAGCCCCTGAGCTAGCTGCTCAGACTTTTCATGCTTACTATTCTCTATGCCAGGGAAGTCCAGCACTCCCTCCTGGTAACTCCCATCCCAGCAAGAGTCCTGCCTTTTTCTGCTCCAACACAGAACAAGAGTTGAATGAATGGATACTTTTTAATTGTCTCCTTTGGACTCAAAGTCAAAGTAAATCCTATCTCAACATTTACTTTGTTTCAGTTGGAAACACTTGTTCCACCAAGAAAAGATGCTTGAAGACCTCTGTTTTAACTACCGCACTGAGAAAGCCCTTTCAGGAGGATGCTCATCAGAGATCTTTGCTATCTCAGAGCCAGCAGACACACAGGTGACAACCATCCCTGCCTTACCTTCTGCTTGTCAGGGCAGTCCTCAGTGGGAAACTACTTCCTGCTTGGCTCACAGACAGTCTGCATATCACTCCCTTCTTTCCTGAGATCCGTCCATCTCTGTCTTTTCCTGACTGTCAGAGGCATCCTGGAAAGAAAATGTTCTTAAATGTATTCCTCCACTCACAACCGCTCTGCTTTTGGCAGAGCCAAATCTGAAGCGGGCCGGACAGTCCTATCCACCCAGAACTTGGCTGTCATTAATTATTACTGAGCACTAATGCAAATCGAACTTTACTTACTCCATCCTCTCAGCCTGTGGTACCAGAACAAGAAACCAGTCAGTCTGACATGAAATGCTTTGAGAAACGACTCAGGTGCAAACAGCTTCTGCCGCTAAGCACCCTACATGTAACAGAGGTTCTCTAACCTCACTGTGCACTGGAACACAGGAGAACCTTCTGAAATACAGCTTCCTAGGCCCACTTAGGTTGATGGTTCTGCAGTTTGGGGAGGGTGTTGCAGAGTCTGTGTTTCCAGTCAATTCCCAAGCAGTGCTGCTGCAGAAGGAGCCTACTGAATGCTACAGCTGCCGAGCCCAGCTTCTTACTGGCCTGAGGGAGAAGGTCAAACCCAGTGGTTCTCAAACCAAATTCCCCCAGAACACTTGTATTCCACCACTGAGATCAAAGCATGGCACCCTCCACACACAAAATATACATGGGTGCATACACACACCATTTTCAACTCAAATGAAACCTCTGCCACGACTGACTACTTGCTGGTACTATAGAGCCGTCCCTCGGTATTTGAAGGGGATGAGTTCCAAGACCCTGGCAGATAGCAAAATCAGCAGATACTCAGTCTTTTATATAAAATAACACAGTATTTGCATATAACCTACACATCCTCCCAATATACTTTAAATCACCTATGATTACTTATGCTCTCTAATGAAGTGTAAATGTTATGTAAATTGTTATTACACTGTATTGTTTAGGGAATAAGGACTAGAAAAGCCAGTACATGTTCGACACAGATGAACTTTTTTTTCAAATGTTCTCAAGCTGATTGGTTGAATCCAATGATACAGAAACCTCAGCTACAGAGGCGTTAATTTCTCGACAAATTTTATGAATACTTTACTGAGTTCAGTCAGAATGGATTATGACTGAGAAGCTGTAATGGAGTGGTGAACACGGTCAACACTACGTGGAAGGACATCAAAATTCAGTGTACTTGGTCTTTACCTCACGTCCAACTTCCTAAGGCATTCTGCCCTGACCTCTGCAGAGGGACCCTCTAATCATTTAACAGGCCCTTGTACCATCAAAGAAACGAAGCGCTGGGTTTCGGCCCTCAAAACTCAAGCTAGTAAACAAAACAAAAGGAGCATACGCATTAAGCCATTTTTAACCAAGACAGCGGGCGGTGTATTGCTAAACTGTGCAACCAAAACATACAGGCTTGGGATTTCCTGCTCCAGTCATCTGGCATTTCATCATCTCTGCATCACAATCATTTCAGATCCCTTACTCAGGCTGAAAGAATCAGTCAGGTTTCAGCCCTCCTACATTTTAATTTTGAAAACTTAATACGCACCTGTCCCTGTGGACCCTGGCAATAGAATGCAAATCCTTCCCCAACTCTGAACACAAACACTGCCACTTCCAGGCAGAGGTTCCCCTGCCCTGTGTCCCTCAAGCCACTTTGTCTGGGGCCTGAAGCCAAGAGAAATAGCCTGCTGTAGCATCCCCAACAATGGAGATATTTACTGGGTAGGAATTTTTTCTTCCTTGATCTTTATCCCATGTATCCAAGGTGAACTAGCAAATGAAACCAGATTAAAATATTCTATTTCATTAAAAAAAAAAATCTTGCAATGTTAGCTTTAAAGGGGGCTCAGGTCAACACATCTGGATGCAATCACTGTAATTTTATATTCTTAGCATCTTCCATCCCAGAAGGAAGGCAACAGAGAACCAGGGGCAGCGCATGGGGCTAATTAAGTTCCCTGGATTCTGTTCTGGTCGTGTCCCTACCCCACAGCATGACCCTGGACAGAGCCCTAACCCCACTTGGGCTCAGTTTTCTAAACAGCTTTCCAGGCCAGGACACCAGTGCTAACCAGTAACATGACTCAAGAGTCGCTGAATTTATAATGACCTTCCCCCTTCTGCCCGATTTTATCTCCAAAGATTCCAATTCTCCTTGGAGGAGACAGGGCATTGCTGACATCTCTATGGTACAAACTGCTCCCTCTTCCCCTCCTCCCTCATTCTCCATGGTCCCAACCCTGGCGGTCTCTCGGTCTCTCCACTTCTCCACTTCAGCCTCTCTGAGCAAGGGCTGCAATGAGAAAAAGCCCCTGGGAGAATTTCCCAAATTGCCACTGAGCTCTCTCCGACTAATGTCTAGCACAGCAGGCCTTTAGTTCCTCAAATAAGCTTCTAATTGTCTTTTCAGAAATGTATGTGCACGGACGCTTATTTCAAGCCATTTGGCAAGTGCCTCACAAGGTAATTTCTCTGACATTGTGCTTGGAGAAGGAGGATTTAAGAGTCTGGAGGAGCATTAGAAAAGCCATACTCTATCTAATCATGTCCTTGGATGGGAATGAAACAACTCTTCCAGGGACCCACCACTGATATGACGCAAACCCCCAGAAGTCGCCAAGTGCTCAAAATTGCAGGCTTTGACATGTGGATCTAAGCCTTCTCCCAGGGACGACCACAAGGGGTCCTGATGTATCATGAGTGCCAGGAATTATGACACACTTGGGTGGTCCTACCCAGCCCTGCATAACAATATGCTCTCCTGTCCCTGGGCATCATTCTTCCAGAAGCAACATCAGCAGGAATGTAGTAAAGGGTTTGCCATCAGACTTGGAAATGGATCCTATGTGACAGCAAGAACCACAGGGCCAGATGTAGGCAGACCACACAATTAAGAACCAGAAATGTGAGTTCAAACCCCTGGGCTATCATCCCTTCAAGGTCTTCAGAGGAGGTTATCGACCTTATTATAACCACCTGCCCAGTTTGGGATACTGATGCCCTCAGGCAAGCCCTGCCCCAAATTTATTATGTACAAAGATCTGATGAGATAGCATATTCTTATCAGCAGTCTGGGTGGAACATGAGATTCTGCACTCCAGACAAGTTCCCCATTGATGCTATGTTCCAGTCCACAGATCAACCTTAAATTAAATAGCAAGGTCAAAGAGATGGATGCGCTAATGCAGAGTTTCCCACTTGTGCTGGTGAGACTCACATGGGGTAGTTGTTAGATACACCAGGGCAGGCCCGGCTGGCTGTAAACCTAACAAGTTCTCAGGCAAGGCTTACAAGGGGGGAAGTTGAGAACCCCTCAAGCAGCTTCCCCACCTTCCTCCTTCTAAGCTCCCATACAGCCTGCAGGAGTCCTCACCTCCTTTCCATTGTTCTCTTCAGTTAGAAACTCCCAATGGCCCAATGACTCTGGGACCCTGCAGAGTACTTGCAGAGCAACTTTTCCAAGTCCTGGCACCCTTGGAAAATGACAGACTGTTCGGCATACCTTACTGTCTCTGCTCACCTGTGACCGTGACTCAGCCCTGGCTAAAGAGCTCTGAGCCAACCTCAGACTCAGCTGTCAGTGAATGAGCAAAACCAACCAGCATGGCCCTCAAACACATCACTCTTAACATGACCCAAAAGAGAGGAGAAAGGCACCAAACTCCTGTCCTGAGGTTGCCTACAAGGGCCCAATGTAGGGCAGAGGCAAAACAAATAAACAAACAAAACCACACATATCCACTTGCCCGTTTTAAGAAATTACAGCTAATTGTGTACGTCCAGAAGCATGCAGAGTCTGCTTCACAGCTGTCCATCAGCTACTGAAACCTTGCAACAATTCTTTCCCAAGGGATACATTACTGATTAAGGCCCTGAGGCTTGCAGAGGGTAGGTGACTTGCCCAAGGTGGCACTTTAAAGAGTGGCCATTTTGGTAGGTTCCCACATGAGCAAGCACGCAACCCCTTGTTAACACACATCCCTCTTCCAGTTTAATACCTCTGTCCATGCACATCCTTCCAGACCGAGCAGTCCACGAGGGCAGGGGTCAGATCTGTTTTATTTCAGTCACTGTGACATCCAGAAGAAGACTGGCAAAACTGATGAATGACTCCAAAGCCAGGAATCCTCCACAAGAACAGGCTGCCTCCAAAACCATCACAAAGCCACAGGTGTCCCATAGTTGAAAAGAGCCCCAACGTATTAAAATACAAACTTACAAGACCCAAGCTGGAGAATGCAGAGAGGGGAACACTAGCGTGGGAGGCAGAAGACTGAGTACTCTTCTATCCTACATCTCATCTGGACAAACCACTTGGCCTCTCTGAACCTCGGTTGCTTCATGCATATTCATTAGACTTAATTCATCCCCTGATCTTTGGGAACGCCCACTGTGCACCACATGTGGTGCTAAGAAACCGATTCAGGATAATGGCTGAGCAGGGTGCGGTGGTACATGCCTGCAACCCCACCTGTGGAGGAGACTGAGTCAGGAGGACCAGGAGTTTGAATGCAGCCCAGGCAACTTAGCAACACCTTGTCTCAAAATAAATAAGTAAAAGGGGCTGGAATATAGCTCAATGACAGAGCACCCTTAGGTTCCCTCTCCAGTATTACCCCCCCAAAAAACCAAAAAGAGTAATGAATGTGAGGTGAGCCCACTCCTCAGCAGCCCTGAGTCAGCTCCACTCCCCACCTCCCAGCACTAAGGGCACACAGGACACAACACACACAGAACAGTTTCCAAACAAGCATGGACCAGAGGGTCCCACGAGGGGAGGACACTGGATTCACAAAGGGAATCTATTCTGCAAACTAATTCACAAAAAGTAGGTCTAAATTGGCGAGTTCCCCTGACACATTTGTTTAGAGTCAGATTTAGTGAGATGTAATTAAACACAGTAAAATTCCTCCTTTTTAAGTATATAGCTCTATCAATCCTAGCAGACCACGCAGATCCTGCTTGCAACTTAGTTTATTTACCTGTAACTTTTCAAGAATACATTTTATAAAGGGACTTGGCATACACGATACAATGACACAAAACTTATTTTGACTCCTATTTCTAAAAGTGCAGGTCTCTATTCTGCCAGAAGGGAGAACACAACTGGAAATCTTGGTGGGGGAGGGAGGGAATCAATTTACAGCAACTTCTGCAAGGCAGGCAGCACAGACTACCAAGCTCTACTGTACTGGCCAATGCAACTGAATCTCCCTCTCTAAGAGTGCAGAGTCCCTCTGCCTGGCCCGCCTCTTCCCATAGGAACTGTTAAACCATTTCTTGTTTTTAATGTGCACACAGAGCTCAAGAATACAAACATATTTACACCAAAGGTCATTTTAACCACCTGTGCAGTTTTAAAACCATAAAGCTGCCTTGAATTAACTCCAAAAATCTTTAATAGAGTTCACATATTATCAGTGTTCCAAAGGAATTTACCTGGGCAAAGAACATAACTTTTTAAGACATCTTAAATGAATTGCACGAGCTTATGTAAAGATGTGAGGGGGAGTGATTATTTAAAGAGAAACCCAGCAATCTTTAAAATGACTGCAGAATGCAGTCCTGGTAGCTTCAAACTAGACAAGAGCATTACAAGTCCCATCCATAATGGTAATAAATGCCGCTACATACAATCTAACAAGGTTGATAGCCCTGGTTGTGTGCCTGGCTTCTGGTAAAAAGATGAAGTGATTTCCAAGCCCTAGCTAGTTCAGCAGCACTCAAGCTTCAGTAGACCTAATAGAATTCTCATCAAGAAAACTACAGATTCCTAGGCCCCCCATACAAACCTACCAAATTGAATCTCGGGTTGGGCAGCTACAATGCTTAACCTTGATCCCAGAAAATTCCAATGGTGGGGATTGAAGGACTTCAAAAAACATACCGCTTGTGCCCGCTTCGGCAGCACATATACTAAAAAACACTACCAGCTAAAACACTGCATATCTTGTTATATAATCACTAAAGTCAAGTCAAGATGGTGAATAACTTGGACCTTGGTCTTGAATGTGGACCACAAAGTACAGGAAATGGTCAAGACTTCAAAATGTTCTCGTTGTTCAGAGAGACTGTCACTGTAATACCTACAGATGGACTACACGGTGACATGAGTTCACCACTTGTGGGCTGCCTGCTCTTATTGTGGTCCCTGGACCAGCAACTCAGAATATTTGGGGTCCACCTTAAGTGGGCTAGGAGAAAATATCTGAGTCTGGGGCCTATCTACCCAGATTTTAAAAACCCAAAATAGGTGCAGGGATTTAGCTCAGTGGCACCGCTCCTGCCTCACAAGTGCAAGGTCCTCAGTTGGATACCCGGTACTGCAAAAAATAAAAATAAAAAATAAAAACCCAAAATATAAATAAAGAGCAAAATATAAGATATATAGGAAATAGGAATACAGATCTTTCTCCCATGGAAAAGGGAGCAAGAGATGGAAGGAAGGGAGGGAAAGGAGATGAAAAAAGGATTAAGATGTGTTATGTCCATGTACCAACTCCAAACAAGGAATGGAAACATTATGTACTGTAAACATGGACCAATAAAAATTTTTTAGAAATTTATCCACATGAATCTGGCACATTCTAGTTAATACAAATATATTTTGTAACAACAAATACTTACTATGATGATTTTCCTAGCTTTGTCCTCTTGCTGGTTTTCTCTGGCTTTGGCAAACCAGGCAGTGTTGATTTGTGACTGCATCCTCCCAATCTACCTCCACCCCCTGGTGGGGGGTGCATCTGTGGAGCCCGGAAAGTTCGAGCCAGACTATCTTTCATGCCCTAAGGATGGAATTTCCATTACATGGCCTGGGCTGCCAAAGAGCTCAGGACCTGCCCATCAGTACAGTGGCAGCGGCAATGCACAAGACACCAGTCTCTTGGGTCTTCAGCTTATAATGCCCCCCTGATTCCAGTGAGTGCCTTTCAGAGTGTCTCCCATGGCTCCTATGCAAGCCCGCTAGCAAAAGTCAAATGGGAATGTGGTGGAGGGCTTTTCCTTGAAATATTATGTTGCTGGTGGAGGGCTATAGTAGGTCTTCCATTTTTGACTGCATAGGACAAACAATAAAAACACAGATTCTTTAGTTGTAGCCTCTGCTTCTGATTGATAACTATTCTACTAGGCCTCTCAAATCTGTATTTTTAATAAGTTTCCCCAGAGTTCCTTAAGCATGTCAAAGTTTGAGACTCACTGATGTTAAGCGAAAAATGGAGATCTGAGCTTGAGTTAAACTTACCTGGCATTCATCGTGTAAACTTTGCTTCCTAAAGTAGTAATAACAACGCCTGCCTCTCGGGGTTATGATGGCAACCAATGCCCAAGGCCTTGGCAAAATATCAAGTGGCAAGGAGAGGCCAACAGAACCAGCAAGCACACAATCTCACAATTAAGGAGTGGAAGCCCTTAGTCTGAAACTAAAATTCCCTAACAAGCATTCCATGTCAGACTTCAATACTGATAGGAAGTCAGTCTGACAATCTGTGTTAGGTATGAGTTGAACCGAGTCCCCCAACCCCGTATGTCGAAGTCCTATTCCTTTGTACCATGGAATGTGACCTTATCTGGACAGAGGGTCCCCACAGAGATATCAAGTTGAAATGAGGTCATCAGAGTGACCCTAATCCGATATGACTGGTAGCTTATAAAAAGGGGAAAAGAAACAGGAGAGAGAAACAGACATAATAGGGCAGAGGGAGGACAATGTCAAGAGACAGGGAGAGGAAGGCCAGGTACCAGCCAAGCAGAGAGGCCTGGAGCAGATTGCCCATCAGGGTCCCCAGGAGGAACCAACCCCCTGGTCTTGGACTCCTGGCTTCTAGGATTATGACAATCAATTTGTTTGTTTTTTAAGTTACCTAGTTTGCAGAACTTTGTTATAGCAGCCCTAGCAAACTAATACAACCTGTCAGCTTCTGATTCAAGAAACAAGTGCCTCTGTCCCTCTGGGAGGGACATACGGCACCTGCTGCTTCCGATACCCTCATCAGTATGCTCACAAAGCTCCAGATAAAACACCTTATGAGATCATCAGGAGGCCAGTTCGGGGCCGAGGGCTCCACTGTGCAGTCTCTAGGGTGTTCCACTGTCACAAGGTGGGAGCACCATGAGATCCCCAGGTTCACCAGCAAGAACAACCAAATCATCTGTCATCCTTCACAGCTGTCAAAAACCAACCACCCCTACCCAGTGAGCTCACATCCTTTTTCCTCCTGCTAAAGCAGCTCATACCACCAGCCTGGCTGAGAGCTGGTTAGATCCAGACCCTATCCAATGCCACCCTCAGCTCTCACCCAGAGACCCTAATCATAAAAGCCCTCAAGGAGGTGACTTTCTCAAATTGAATGCAGCTCTTCTCACAGAAGTAGGGCAAAACACATTGGAAATATGCCCAGAAATTAAATTTCCCCAGAGAAAATAAAAAGCCCTTTCTATATGCATTAAAAATGGAACCCTACAGGGTCTTACTTTGTAACCAGTGTGTGTGTGTGTGTGTGTGTGTGTGTGTGTGTGTGTGTGTGTGTGTGTGTGCAGGGCAGCCAGGAGCAAACTCTGAGCAGCGGAGATGTTGTCCTACATCCAAAAGGTGCCAGGTCTGTCAAGTATATGAGGATAGCAGGTTTGTGTCCTGCAGGGGATCTGTCCCCAGGCCTCTAGCTGCCTATACCTTCCTGGCCCTCCTCAGGGTACCTCTCTAAGAGCCTCCCTAGGGACGATTCCCTGCCCTTCCCAGCCAGAGATCCAGTTCAGTGAGTCAGGCTTGGTTTAGGAACCAGAGCTTCTAATCAGCTTCCCTGGGGATTCCCAGGGTCCAACAGCACAACCCATGACAAGGAGAAAGCGCTTGTCATGACTAGGAAACTGAGGTCAGTGCCAGCTTTCCCAAGTGTCACATTCTTCTGGGCCTTCATTCTTTACTTGTCAAAGGGACAGGGTGACCTAGAACCATTATTCAGCCTCCCCTTTCTTTTTTTTAAGGTAATAAAAATAAACTTTCTTGAACCATGCAAAGATGTCCCACAAAGACATTTGGTTTGTCTTCTCTGGAGTAAACCCAGCTGCCTGTGGCTGCTCCTCTGCCTGCCTCCCTCGGCTGACACCTTACCTAAGGGGGAGCTCCTCTAACCCTTGGGGGAGGGTCCCCCAAGTGACAAGTGTTCAGCTTGTGAAGGAGAAAATTAAGCCTCTTAAAGTCCCCTCTACGTAACCTCTCAAACCCAGGAAGACTGCTCGTGCATTAAGCAGGGCCTGGACACAGGTGCCAAGTCATTAAGCGGGCTGTCTCGGAGCAGTGCGAACAGGAAGAGAGTTTCCATTTAAATATGCCAACCTTTGGGGCCCTTCAGCCTGGGTGCTGAGAGAGAAATGTGGGAGGGGCCACCAAGCAGCCCTACCCATCCAAAAGAATTCACTCCTCAGGGAGCCCAGAAGCGCAGAACGACAAGTCTCCATGTGCTCAAGTGGACTCTGGGGACGAGTGACTCACTAGAACACTAAGGTCAACGACAGACACTTCAGACAAGGCAATTCATCGTCTTCAACCCAGCGACAAAAGTTACCAAGTAAGTAGACTGCTTAAGTGCCCCTCTTCAGAGATAAAACTGAGAAGGGTGACCATTTGTCTCGGCTAGCTGTCCACTGCAGGAGCCTCCTATCACTCAGCAAGTATTTCATGAGGATGTGCTTGGAGAATTCGATACCTGAGCCCTCATTCTCAGCATGTGACCTAAAACTGTTGCACCAAGACACACTGGCTGCTTTTCCTTCTCAGCGTTACGCTCCTCTTAGCACCAACCTGGAAAAGGTTTATTACTATTACTCCTTATCCAAGGTCAACATTCTTTCATCAATTATTTGTCAGCATTTTCTGTTAAGGACTCAGTAGGTACATGCACTGTTTTAGGCACTCGGGGATCCGGGGCAGGAGCGCTGTCCCTTCTGCAGCATTTGTTCCAGATGCTATGAGATGGACAGTAAACGAGTCAGGTATGGAGTATCACAGAATGCTAAATGATGAGAAGGCAAGAGAGGAAGAGGCTGAGAGTGCATCCAGGAGATGCCAGGGTGGCAGTGAAGGTGCCGATTCCAGAAGCTAGGAAGACGTGGTCCGGACAGAGAGCTGGAGCAGCTGGGGATGAAGGGAGAACCAGGCGAGAGTTGTGACCTGGAAGCCAGAGGAAAGTGGGCAATCAGCTAGTTAAAAGCCATGGGATGCTGCAGAAGGTCACTAAGAGTTGGCCCCCGACTTGGTAGCACAGACGCCACCGGTACCTGTAGCAGTGTCATTTCAGTGAAGGGGAGGGCAAATGCCAGAATTGACTGGGTTCACCAAAGACAGAATAGGGTGGGGAAGGTGTCAAGGAGTATGACAATCCTTTCAAAAATATCTGCTACAGAGGGGGAGCAGAGAAATGAGAGAGCAGCAGCAGAACAGGACAGGGAGTCAAAGGAACTTTGCTGCTGCTGCTGCTGCACTGCTTCTTCCCTAAAACCAAGATGCCACAGTGTGCATCTGCCAGGGACTAACCAGCAGAGTGGACGGTGGTGCTGCAGGAGGGAAAGGGGACACCACACGGTGAAAGCCAAGAGGGAACGGGAGGCAGTGTTCAGAATGCTGCAGGGTTAGCAGACTCCATATGGGAAGATGAGGAACCTAGTTTCCCATTGCATCTTTCCTCAGTGACACAAGCCAAGCCATCAGCTGGAGTGATGTGCAGCTACAGCACAGTGGACTGGCAGGGCCAGGAGCCCCCTTGAGAGTGGTGGATAAAAAGCAAGAGAAGGCAGAACTGCGTGTTTCTCCAGCCAGGAACATCAGCCAGGAAGTAGCAGGGTGAACAGGGTGGGCTTAACCAAGAGCACGGTATTCTCGGGAAAGGGAGAAAGGGCAGGGACCCAAGCTGGGAACAGAATGTGGCCGAGAAAAGGGTGATAATGAAAAGGAAGGGCCACCAGGTCCAACACCGTGTAGGGTTTGTAGAAATAGAAACGAGGACTACAGGGAAGCCCACGAAAGACAAGGTGAGGTCAGGCTGGGATGCTTATCAATGTTTTGCTGGAGATGCAGTTCTTGGTAATAACATCTACACCATGACTCTTGCAGGTAGAGAAGGCGGTGAAAGCAATTTAGTGGACATGCGTGTCATCTTTTTTCTTTTTTCTTTTTTTTTTAAACAGAAGGAAGTAGAATGAGAAAACACTGTACCTCATCAGGTAAATTCCATTAGGTGAAACGTTTGTTTCAGCTTTATGTGCCTGCACGGGGTCCACAAAAGATGTATTGAGATTAGGAAAAACTTCAAAGATAACAAGGGTGAGGTTTCTGACACTTTGGACCGTGTAACTCTTTGCTGTGGGGACTGTCACGTGCACTCTAAACATTTCTCAGCATCTCTCTCCCCACCAAGTAGTGACAGTCGATAAAATCTCTAGACAGTATCTCTGGTGACAAAGCCTCCAAGAATCAGTGGCAACTGCAGAGGGGTATGGCCCAAGTAGGAGAGAGGAAAAGATAACTGAGAGCTGATCAAGAGAGCCAGAGGAGCTGGAAGCTGGGTGGACAATCTAAATAGCTGTCCGAGTCACTAAGACAAATGGAGAAGGGACTGTGGGCCAGAGGCTAACACTCTTGCAGAATGAAGCAAGGTGACCCAGAGAACCATGATAAGTGGTCCTTTATCCCTGACCTGGTGCCAGGACAGGGAACGCTGCAGAAGAATCCCATCCTACAAAGCCTGATCCCTTATATACAACCCCCTCCATGAAAATCTCCCTCCCAGCTGACTTTCTCTCTTTTATCTCATTATCATTATCAATTGTACTTTGCTTCTAACTTACATGTGAAATCATCAGAAAAAGAATAAAAGGCTCTAAAGCCAAGTGGCTAAAATCAGAACAAGGGTTCATCCGCTAAAGAATTTTAGAATTCGAACTAGTGAGGAGACAAGGCTCTGGGGGAACCCTCCTCATGAGCTGGGCTGGGGGAGGGTCATCCAAGTCTATCAAGGATTCGGGACAAGTAAAGGTCCCAGAGGACAGCCAAGCCACTTAAGAGGGGCTGATGAGCATTGTTAGAACCGTAAGTCCTTCAGTAGCACTGTAATAAACACTTGAGGTTAATAGCTGTTACACTTAATTTCCTCCAAAAATTGCACCAATCATCTGATTCCAACACAGGTTAAGTCACTGTTATCATCTGTTCACCATTTCATTTTCAATATCCCCTCACGGGTAGCCAATCCTTTAAAAAATCGATAGCACCGAATCTTGGATTTATACGTACAATGGGGAAAAAATAAGAATCCATCTCTTAATAGCCTTCTCCTCTTTCTCGTGAGAATACATTTCAGAACATTTAAAGCAACACTTTAACTTTTACTGTGGCTTAAACTCATACCTATCTATAAAACATCAAATTCTCAAAAAACAGACGAGTAAAGTAGCACAAATATTTATTTTTTTTCTACCTTGGAGACACAATCAACTTGCCTTGATTGAGATTCTAACTTTCATCCATAACAAGATAAAGGTCAGGCTGGAAATCACATGATCCGCAAACTCAGAGGGATCCAGTTCCTCTCAGGAGTGTTTCTCACACATAGACCCCATCTAGCAACATCTGTCTCACCTGAGAACATGTTTAAAATGCGACTTATTAGACCCATGCCTTACAGAACCTGAAAGTGCAGCCCGACAACCTGGGTTTTACCAAGCCATAGGCTTGATTCTGATGCATTTAAATTTGAAAGCCAACAATCTAATCTCAAGTACAATTTTTAAACTGCACAGCCAGGGCTTCCTCTGGGTTGACATTCTGGATGTTCCCCCAACAGGGTCACAGGGTATATGTACTTTGAAAACTGTAGTTAGAGGTTCCACCACTCTGGAAAGTTTGGTTCCCACTTTAAGTGCCACGAATTCACCCCTTCCATGAAGATTCAGAAACCACAGGAAGAGGCGGGGTTGAAAAGTGGAACAGAGGGAGCAATCAGCTAAGCCAGGGCCAGTGGAAGGAGACCAGGGTTCAAGCGGCCAGCAAGCACCCCTCTGGGCCTCAGGTAGGAGACAGGTGTGAAGAGGTCAGCTGCTATTCAGGGAGAGTTCTCCAGGGCCGCCACTTCCTTCCCTCAGGTGTGCTTGCTGAAGGTCAAGGCACAGAAGGCTGAGCCTGGCTGAAAGCTGGTCTAGCTCCTCTTTCCCCTCCTCTCCTCAAGGTAGGGGAAAACAGCTTTGCCTGAAGGTCTCCTTCCCACTGAGGGTCACATGCTCTGCTACAAGTTGGGAAATCTCAGAATTTTAGAAGGTAATTAACTGAAAATTTCCAAAGAAATAAGAGATGGCTACAGAAGGCATCAGAGAAAGTAAGTGTGATTATTTTTCAACCTGTCTCCAAAATGGTATCTGTTGATTTTCCTATTTATTCATTAACAGAATAATTTTTTAAACTGTCTGGAGGTGTATATGGAGGTTAGTGATCTCCCCATTGCCAATTTTAAACAATACTGAGTTTAATGTGTCCTTCCACATCTTTCCCCAAGGTCATACATGCAGGGCCTCTTCGTTTTAAATCAGAAATAGGATCAAACTACATAATACTCTGCAAACTACAAAATACTCTGCAGTTAGCTTTTATTTCACCTGTAATTTTTATTTAACATATCATGGTCACCCCTCACAAGGTAATCTATACAATGCATGTACTCTATTTTACTCATCCTACTGGCAGACATTCTGTTTTATTTAATGTAATAATCTCATAGTAAACATCCTCAGGCATTCGGCTGGGGTTCTGGTTCAGTGGCAGACAGCTTGCCTAGCACATGCAAGGCTTGGGTTCAATCTCCAGTACTGAGGAAAAAAAATCCTCACACACATCCTTACGTGCCAATGTTTTTATTTTTGTTCAACAGGACTCCAACTGTGGGACAGAATGTGAGACTGCTGGTCACACGGCCACGGTGCTCAGCCGTGCAGGTGGTGAGCTTTCAGAGAAGCCCTCACCCCTCCCTAAGGGCACAATTCACATATCCACCACAGACTCTGAGACTTGTCCCACAACATTTAACAGGGGATGTTACCAAACTTTACAAGATGTGCCCTTTGTACAAAAACTACTACTACTTTGTTTTTAAATTTCCATCTCTTTATTAGGCTGAGAACCTTCTCATGTTTGCTCATCTATTGTTCCTGGTTCACATATCCTTTAATCATGGCCCCTCCCAATCCAGCAGATACACAGAGTACAAGAGTATCACACTCTAGGGACACAATGTGTGGGGTGAGGCCAGGGACGTCTGAGCACAGGGACATCCTAATCCCTCAAGAACATTTGCTGGGCATACAAAATTTTGTTAAAACTGCAGCTAGAAGAGTAAAAAGGAAATACAAATGTTTGTTACTTGTTCCACATTTTCAGAACAGCATCAGATTGGCCAAAATTAAATTGTTGGTAAAGAGAAAAACAAAGCCATGGTCTTGGCACTGACTAAAAATCCATTGTGAAATGAGCAGCAAATGAGCCCAGCCCCAATTCACAGCTCTGGGAGACCCATAAATCAAGGCCCACACAACCAAAGCATTTTGTACTCAGCCTTGTCCACCAGATGCCATTCAAATGGCACCTGCCACTCAGCCAAAGGTTGCTAGGATGGTCAACCAACAAGACAGGCCTACCCTAAGCATTTGTTTCTTTTTTGTTTTGTTTTTTTTCCCCTGCCTCCCTCCAAGACTTTTTTACCTTTCAAAATTGGAGCTTATTAGGGTGTTAAGGGGAGAGAAGGTTGCAGGGGAATTTGGCAGGGTTCAGATTAACTCTTTTAACTTTAGGGAAAACATCTGGTTATACGCACCATTTATCCCATTATTTGTAATAGTTCTGTTTGGCTTATGTTTTAACTAGTCTTCTTATTAAATATAAAAGCAATAGGATTAAAAAGTTCTGGGGGGAAAGTACTGTAATTAAAAAGGCACCAGTTGGGTACATTAGGATATAATTCTGGCCTGTATATATTTTTCTTCTGGTCTTTAAAGTGTTTTTGTTTTTTGTACCCAATAAAACTGTTTTTGAATTATTTAACTTTTTTAGTACTTCCTGAATTTGCCAAGCACCACCCCAAATCCCCAGGAACACATTATGACTCAAAAGTTCTGGAGTAATAGTGTCACAAGTCACAAATTGGAGACACTGGACCAAGAGTCTTGCCACAGAACACACACAAACATGCCACACAGCTTCGTAAACTGCCAGGCATCTTTCCAAAATGCATAGGCATTTCTAACCTTTTGAAGTTACAAAATCTTAATAGTGAGGAAAAAAATACAGAAACTTTGATCAAGCCATGAAGCTATGATAATAAGAATCAAGCAAGAGGCAACAAAGCATAGTTGATAACACATTGCTGAGAAGCATAACAATATTAGGATAATGAACCTGGGAATGAAGATTGGAGGGTTTGCAACCTAACTTCTCTTTTAAGTTAATTATATAATCTTTAACACATGCACACAAATACGTATGGCATATGTGTATTTGTAAAGTACAGTAATAAATGAATAGACATATTTTTAGGTATGCAGATTTTTTTCTGAGCATTTGATTAAAAAAATTTACATTTTTCCCCACCGAAAACCACCCTTAACTCCCCTTGGGAACTAATGATGGGATGAAAGCATGGAAGGGTGGGGTAAAGGGGAATCAGTGTAACTTACGGATAGAAAAGAAAGAACCTGGAGTAGAAAATAACATAGACACACTCAGGGAACAGACTTTGAAAAAAACCTGAACAAGCAGTTGGCAGAAGATGCATTCAAAACACATCTGTAGCCTTTGCCTGCACTAAGTATGCCTGTACTCATACTCAGAAGGGTCAAGTTTTTACAAGTTAACTTTCCCTTTGGAGGTAAAAGTGCAACATTGATGCCTAAAATACAGACTGACAATTCCTGAGTATTTTGTAGATAAAAGAAAGTGGATACAAAGAGAGGGGAACAGTTTTAAGAACCCTATGTTTATGTGCTCCCTTATATCACCTTGTCTAAGACTAGAAATTTCACAAAAGAGATGGAGGTTTTCTGCAACTAATTTCTCTCCTAAATTAGCTATGCTAATTTTGGAGAAATGTTGCCTTGGTGTTTTCCACTATTCTAATGCTCAATTTAAAAAAAAAAAAAAAGCCAGATGTGGTGGTGCATGCCTGTGATCGCATTCCTCAGGAGACTGAGGCAAGAAGATCACCAAGCCAAGAGTTCCGAGGCCAGCCTGTGCTATGTAGCAAGACCCTGTCTCCAAACAACAAGTGCAAGGTCCTGAGTTCGATCCCCAGTACCCAAAAAACAACAACAAAAGAACTGAGTGTGGTGGCCCATGCCTATGACCCCAATACTCTGGGAGGCTGAGGCAGGAAGATAGCAATTTCAAGCCCACCCTGGGCAACGTAAGTGACTTGGTGAGATCCCTGTCCCCAAAATAAACATTTTTAAAAGGGCTGAGGACGTAGACCAGTGTGAAAGCCCTAGTTCAATCCCCAGTACAGAGAGGTTTTCCTCCTCTCTCAAGGCCACCCGTCACACCCACCACCCTACCTCAGCTTTTGCCAAGACGTGCCAAGGGAGCCATGAAAGATTCTACAATCTTGGAGATTCAACGGGTGACAGTCATATTGGAGACGCTTAATGAAATGAATGAAGAAGGAGCTTGACGCCTAACATCTCTGGGCACATCTCGGAGAAGACTTTGCCGTCAAACACACCCAACACACCCCAGAATTTTTAAATCCTTCCCACACTCTCCAATGATGAAGACTCAAAGTTTCATGAAGGAAGGAAGGAAGGAAGGAAGGAAGGAAGGAAGGAAGGAAGGAAGGAAGGAAGGAGAGAAGGAGAGAGAGAGAGAAGAGCTTGCACATTCTGGCACTCAGCTGATAGTACATCGACAAACACGCCCTCTCCAGCCCCTTCAGCACGCAGAGGTCCCAATCTATCTACAAAAGTAAAGATTCCACAGATTCCCCGACACCCGACTCCTGGGACCCAGCTTTGGAGAGGGGCGAGTAGCACGTGTAAGGTGACAAACGCCACCACTCAGCATGCCCAGGGACAAGCAAAGGGGCCACTCATGGCACCAGGGTGCTTAGAATTTGCGTGTATCTGAGGGGTCCGCTCCTCTGGGGTAGCCTCCCCACCCTCTTGTCTTTGCGTCTTTGACAACACTACTCCAGCTCATTCCTCTCTCCTCTCTGGAAATAACCACGGGTTCAGGTTCACAACCAGCGTCAGCGATTCTGGCCCCGCTTCCTTTGCCCAAATCATCCTGGCTCTGGCTCTTCCCCCGCAGGAGGAATGCAAGTTTCTCCAGGGCCCCCTGAAGCCCCAACTTCTGGAAACACCCCCCCCCCCCCGCCGCCGCCTCCTTTTTCTTGACTCCGCTAGCTGGCATCACGGTGAGAGCCGAGAACACAGTCGCCATGGCCAGGCCCTCGCCAGGATGCGCAACCCAGGGCGCTTCCTCCCGCGCACGGAGTGAGCCTGACGCCCCGCGATCATGCCCGCGAGCCCGGCGCCGGGACGCGCTGCAAAAGCTGCGCACGGTCTGGAGGCGGCGGGGAGGGGGGCGTGTTCCCAGCGCCTCTGAGCGTGGCCGCCACGTCCCGGCGGGACAGAGCCGGCAGGGACACAGGAGTTGGGTCCCGGATCGCGACTCTCGGCCCCGTGTCCCGCGACACGCGGCAGCCGCGCGCGCGCCCTGGCGGGGACCGCAGCCTCCGCACCGACCTCGGCGCGCAAACTTTCCCGGCGACAACCGCTCCCGCCCCCCGCTGCACGACTCCAGGCTCCCTCTGCCTGCGGCGCCCCTCAGGGGCCCGGACCCACTGGAAACATGGCGCCCTCGGTCGCGGCTCCTCGGAGATCCCCACCGACCCGTTCTCGGGTCCCTCCGGCTCCCCGAGGGCGCGGAACAGCGGCTCGCGCAGCCGGGGAAGGCAAGCCCCCCACCCCCACCCCGCGCGCGCCGCCAGCGCTGCCCGCATCGCCAGGGGGCTGACTGGGAGGAGAGGGCAGCGCGGGGTCGACGGGTCCGAGCCCCGACGGAGGAGCAGCCCCGCGCCGCGACGGAGACTTGTTCGGAAAGTGGCGCTGGAGTCGCGGCGGCCAGTGCTGGAATGAAGCCGCTCCGCCCTCGCCAACTCCGGGGCGCGGGGCCCGGCGGGGTCGAGGGGACACTCCGTGCCCGGCGCCGCTCCTCAGAGCCCGGTTACCGGAAGCCCGGCGGGAGCCCCCGAGAGGACCCGCTGCCCGCCGCCAGGAATGCGCCCCGGGCGCCAGCTGCGAGCGAATCCCTGCCAGGCGCGGCGCCCGGGTCGAGCGCGGCGTGAGACACCCATGTGTGCAATGGGCAGGTGCATTCATTTCCATTTATTTTTATTTTCCTGCAAAAAGCTCTCCTAGAACATGAAATCTGGGAGCTTCGCAGGTTTTTTTCTGCATTGACATCGCTCACGAGATGCAAAAGGGAGGAAAAAACCACCCACATTTTCCTTATGGAGAGAGGAGGGAAAAGACACGCGAAATTCATGCAGCGTGCGCGCAGCTGTAGGAAGAAGGAAACCCGAGCGAGCCGTGCGCCTTACCGGGGGATGCATTTACTGTCTCATTGCAGAGCGTCTGCCCGGGGTGCAGCCCGCGCCCCCCCCCCCCCCCCCCCCCGCGCGCCCGGCCGCCGCTCAGCTCCGCCGCCGCCGCCGCCGGCTCTGGGCGCGGAACTAGAGCCGAGGGCGAGCGCGCGCGCGCACGGCCCCGAGCGCTGGGGGCGCAGGAAACGCGTCATCACTCGGGGACTGCGCGCCGGGGTGGGCTCGGCGCCCCTCAGCTCCCGGGGGCCGGGTACACTGACGTTCTGGGGTCCCCCGGGTTTGGTCCCCCGGGTTTGTTCCCCGCGGCGCGGTGCGAGAGGCTCCGCTGAGGAAAGGGGTTGGGGGCGCGGGCGGGCCCGAGTCCGCAGGTTGCCTTCTTCGGCTCCGGCCGGGTCTTGAGGAAGCGAGGTGCCGGTCCTGTCCCACCCCGGGACCTGGGGGCGGCGAAGTCCTGCTGCAGCGACGCAGGTGGCCGGGCCCCCGGGGCGGCAGCTCGATGACACCGAAACCCCCTGGTCAGAAGTCGCTGAAGGATTCGGGAAACGACTAGAGGAATGGGTGGCAGGAGGGATGTGTTGTACTAAATTAATAAAAATGTCCTGCCTCCTGCCATGCCCTGAATAAATCAGTTATGCACTTTGCCCCTTCGGTTTACAGTCTGGGAAATGCTGTGAGATGACGCGGAACGTATGTGAAGGTTATTAAGGGAACAGGAGTCTAATAACAAAGTACGTGACGTGTGATCCAGTTTTTAAATACAGGCAGAAAGATTGGACGAATAAAGACCATCATGCTCACTCCGTCTCTCAGGGATTGGTGGGATTGTGGTTTTTCTCTTTCTGCTTAGTTCTACTGTCTCGTGTTTCTGTAAGAAACACATTATTTTTGTATTTTCAGGGGAAAAATTAAGAACTTTTTTCTTCTCAATACAGAACGACCAGTATAGACTCTTCTCCAGAAATACGTAGCGCATCTCTTCAGTTACTCAGACTTCTAGTGTTTGAAACTGCTGCACTATAAATACAAGAGCGAGTTGATTTTATAAATTGAAACTATCTTGAAGCAGTCTTCTGGGACACTGGAGAAGACTACACGTTCTGTAAGAACACTCGGCCCTCATCAAGACTGATGAGCCCCTGATCTCTGCCTGTAATCCCATGTGCCCCTGAAGCTGAGACAGGAGGATCACAAGTTCAAGGCTAGCCTGGCAATTTAGTAAGACTTTTTCTTGAAAAATAAAAAGGGCTAGAGGTATAGCTCAGGACTCCTTGGGTTCAATCCTCAATTCTGGGGAAGAAAAGAACTAATTAACTCAATTGATTATGACCTCAGAGATCCTTATAATCTCAGAGTACAACTTTGTAATGTGTTCTCTTTGTAGAGAATAAACTTTTAAGTCAAAAAGGCACAATCAATGAATCAATTACTTACATTTGATCAAGTCCTAAAAGTTGCAAGGCACAGACTAATTGCACAGGTAAAATTCTTGTGTTCACTTTCTTAAACATTGACCAGCCTGACAATGACTAGTGGTGGCAGCCAGTCAGCTCGGGGGATGTTTACCAGTAAAAGCCTGGTAATCTCATTGAATTGTCCCTTGGTTTACTGACATATAGCAACCATATTTTTGTAGTTCAAGTGCCAGGGTTACATAAGAAGCTCATCAAAAAGGAAAAGTTGGTTGCAACTAAAGTCATTTTCTCCCACTTCCTAGTTCACAGGGCCCAATGGCTCCCTGTTGAGCGTCTCAAAATCACTGCTTTTTCCCCCAACCTGGTTTTCAAAATTTGCCATCCTTTAACCCATCCTTCCCCAAAGTATGCCCACATTTCCACTACCTACTGTGAGATGCTACTCAAAATTATAAAATAAGCTCCACAAGAGCAAGGCTCTTGTGTGCATTTGTGTCAGAGAGAGAGAGAGCCTGGCTGTTTCATAAAAATGCCATATTTTTATGCTGCCCCTGGCTAGTTCCTGAAATATTCTCTCTCCTCTTAGGCTGTCAACATAATACCAAGTGTACCAGGCCACTGGCTGATGTGTCAAAGCCCAGGTGTCTGAGGGCTCTTGAGGGCACCCAAGGACACAACTCTGTCATTTAGCACAGGTGCATGACAGACTTTGTTATAATAATAAATCAGCATGAATGACCACACATGTACCACAGAGCTATGCAAGGTCTCGCAGCTGTTGTCTTACTGTGTCTCAGAAAAGCTGATAACTGCTATAAATTCTGTGCTGGAAATTAAAGTTTGGTTCCTGCTTTGTAAAGTCTGCTCCATGCGTATTCTTTTCTTGGGGAACCTCACCTGACCTGACTTCCCTTCAGCCCACGGCCCAACACACAGGATGCTGCATTGTAAAGTTAGATTTGGTTTAGTTCAGGAACTTTACTCTTTTCAAAATAACAACTAAATCTTAAAATATTCAGAGCAGTGGGGTGGAGGTGTCTGAATACCTACACATTATGGTTCCAATTAGCAGTATTCAGTGGCTCTCTGAGACCAGCTTTTCCCTAGTGAGAAAGAACAACAATCCCAGAGTTCTTTGCTATGACTGTCCTGACTTCAAATCGATAGACTTTGAACAGTTCATTTTACAGTACCTCAGTTTCTGTAACCACTCATGACTTCAAAACCATTTACTGTTTCTTTAGAAAAATCAGCTAACCATTCAATGACTAATCGTATATTTTTGAACAACTTCCCAATAGATGTAAAATTGATTTTATCAGTAACCTATAGTAGCTCCTCTTAAATTGAGACTCCACCCCTAAACCTGAGAATGTAGTTATTTCTTTGTTTGTTTGTTTGTTTTCAAATTTTATTTTGTGATACTGGGTACTAGGCCCAGGGCCTTTTCACTGAGCTACATCTTCAGCCTTTTTTTGTTATTTTTGTGAGGTTTTTTTTGTTTGTTTGTTTTTGTTTTTGACACAGGATCTTGCTGAGTTGAGAAGTTGCCAGACTGCAGTCCTCCTGCCTCAGCTTCCCAGAGTACTGGGATTGTAGATGAGCACCACTACACTATTTCTAAATTAGAGTCAACTGTTAGTAGCCTCAGGCTTTACTAGTAATTCACAGCATATGGTTCACTGCAGAATAACAAAAAAAGAATGTAAAGTCTGGAGCGGAGGCACACACCTGTGACCCCAGCACTCTTGAGGCTGAGGCAGGAGGATCACCTTGAATTTAAGGCCACCCTGGGTTACATAGTGAGACCTCTCAAAAAAAAAAAAAAAAAAAAAAGAATCTAACTTATTTTAACAATGTTAACATTTTGGAGATTGTCTCCACCCAGAAGAGGAAAACATACTGGTGATAGTTTACCTTAAAGTATCTAGAACCTTAAATAAAGCTAACTGTCTCTAAGATGTTTCTCAAGCCTTTAAATATGTTCCTGTTTCCGCTGAGCAGATCCTAATTGAAAATAAATATATTGTGAGCAAAATGCAAAATATTGTGAACAAAAATAGCAGTACCGGGCCGGGGATCTAGCTCAGTGGTCCTCGGAAGGGCAAGGACCCGAGTTCTATCCCCGGTACCAAAAAAAAGCAGTAGAGGACTATATTCATTCCTAGCACTTGGGTAACTGAGACAGGAGGATCAAAAGTTTGAATCCTGCATGTACAATTTAGTGAGACCTTGTCTCAAAACTTAAAAAGAGGTGAGGATGTTAGTGAAAAGGCCTTGGGTTCATCCACAGTAACACACAACACACACACACACACACACACACACACACCCCTGTACATTTTGTATGAATAAAGAATGGAATATTTGAGAAAGTAAATAAAAGATCATTTCCAAATAACTTCAATAATTATATCTTTAAGTCAACAACAACAACAAATCCTACTTTTTTTCCGCAATGAGACCTGTAATTACCAGATTAAATGTTGCTGATGCCAAAGAGCCAGATGCAGAGACTCCTCCCTACTCCACCTCTCCTAGCCTTATTCTCCTGACTCCCTGTCTGTGCCTGTTTGGAGTCACAGTTGCTGGGTTTTCCTAACTGAGCAAGCCCAACTATATCCATATTGAAGAGAAAAAAGAAGCTCCACCAAATGTTTTATTCTACTTTTGTTTATAAAATCATATTCTGTGCCATATTAAAATATTTTCTTGGGCTTCCTTGAAACACCCAGAGTTCATGGTTTTCCCTCCTTTCAGAATGCGTACATTCTCTCCCTGGAGCAAGGTGGAGGTGGAAACCACATTTTCTAAAAATTCCCTATGACTCATAACCAGTGATAAAAACAAAATTATCAGGCTTTTATTCTCATTTGACATCATTAGGTTTTTGGAAATCTCCCCGACTCTTTTCTAAGATAAGTTCTAGAGGGGAATATTACCTAATAATTATAAGAGAAAATCATCTGAGTTGCACTACAGCATAGTTCATAAGTTAATTTTTTATTTTATTTGAAAGACAAATATTTGACATTTTACAAGAATTAATATATTTTAGCTTCTTAGCTGTCTCTAAATGTGAAGCCCCATCTCATTCCTGACTATTCAGAATGGAGTGATACATGTAGATTTAGCTATCTCTTTCTTTAAAGGAAATTACTCACATAGATTCAGGAAATGATTACCATCGTACCCATCACAAGGCATGCTTGAGATTAATTTTTATTTTCCTGTGGTACATTAAACACACTGCAGATAGTTTTCTAAATGTCTCTGAAACAACGTACTATCTAGAAGAATACCGGTAATTATTCTGCTAATTATTCTGCTAACTTGGATTTACTTTTCATCCAAATTATAGTTTATGTAGAATAAACAGTTTAGAAGTCAGAATGTTTTTCTTTTGGTCAACAAGAAGAAATGTTTGGGTAACAATACCATGATTTTAAAAATCTTTTTAAAATGTTGTTATTGTGGGCCAGGTGTGGTGGTACATGATGGGAATCTGAGGCAGCAGGATTGAAAGATCCAACCCAGCCTGGGTAACTTAGTGAGACTGTCTCAAAATTTAAAATAAAAGAGGGGTAATGATGTAGCTCAGTGTCAAGGCACTGGGTTCAATCCCCAGTACCCCCTCCCAAATATTGTGAATCCTCAAAATTGTTTTATTAAATATGTGACTTTTCAATTTCTTTGGTCACTTGGGATTTTTTGTTTTGTTTGTTTGTTTTTGAGACAGGTTCTTGCTATGGAGTTCAGGCTGGCCTTGAACTCCCTAAGTAGTCCAGGCCTCAAACACACAGTGATCCTCCTGCCTCAGCATCCAGAGTGCTGGGATTACAGGCTTGCCCCACCACACCTGGCCCATCACTTGGGATTTCTTTATGTTTTATTTATGTTTATTTTTCCCCCCATTAACTTTATTGGTACATTTTAGGTATAAAATACAGTTACATTCATCATTGGGATCTTGTACCATTACATGAGTCTCTTGGTTCTTATTTT
>NW_004624781.1:10038689-10049467 GCF_000247695.1 Heterocephalus glaber
CTAGATCTATTAATCATGTCTTGCACCATGAGCAAAATCTTTGCTGTTATCTGAGTAATTATTTCTGATTTCATTTTTCCCAGATCCTCTTTGGTTGCCAGTTCAGAGAGTCCAGGTGGTTGAGTATCAAATTGTTCCATCTCGTTTCCCTTTGGGGTTGCTGTAGGTGATCTGGAACTCTGTTTTTGAGGCTTGTTTATGTGTCTTCTCATTTCCACGGTGCGGGGGTGGGGAGTGCTTCTGGCACCCACGCTGCTCACCTTCTCTCCCCTAGGAGCTTGGGATGGCAGTGGGGGAGCTTCCTTCCGGGTGCTGGGACCAGCTGAGCTTCTCTGCCCTAGGAGCTTGGGATGGCAGTGGGGGAGCTTCCTTCCGGGTGCTGGGACTGGCTCAGCTTCTCTGCCCTAGGAGCCTGGGATGGAGGCGGGGAGCTTCCTTCTGGGTGGTGGGAATGGCTGAGCTTCTCTGCCCTAGGAGCCTGGGATGGCAGCGGGGGAGCTTCCTTCTGGGTGCTGGGACTGGCTGAACTTCACTGCCCTAGGAGCCTGGGATGGAAGCAGGGAGCTTCCTTCCGGGTGCTCACTTGGGATTTTTTTAGACTGTTATATAAAAATATTTTTTGTGAAATGTTCTACAATATCAAAATATTGTGGAAATACTTTAAAAAGAAAAAAATGTTAATCTGCGATCATAGCCAATTTTTCTTATATCGCTAAAATATGAGGTGTGATCAAAATACAGTGAATATTTAATTTTTAAAATTTATTACACTAAAAGACACATTACCATTAATTCACCTCAAACACTCCTCCTCCCTTTGAACACACTTATCCCATCATTCTTTCCGCTTTCTGAAGCAGTTCCAAAAGTCCTCTCACGAGTGTCTTCACTTGCACTGTCATAGCTGCGCAGGTGTCCTGAATTGATTCAAAACGTTTACCTTTCATGGTCATTTTGACTTTGAGGAAGAGTCTGAAGTCACACGGTACCAGACCTAGTGAATGCAGTGAAGGAAGACACACAGCAGTGTTTTTATGAGCCTGCCTTTTGGTTGGATGACACTCAGTAGCAGCATTCACCCTATGTTTGATCATAATTTGTAAAACCAATCACAAAAGAGGACTTCCAGAACTGATTCAGAAAGTGACAAAAATGATGGGATAAGTGTGTTCAAAGCATGGGGAATATTCTGAGGGGGATTAATGGCAATGTGTCTTTTACTGTAATACTTTTCTGTTTTTTGGAGGCATGGTCTCACTGTGCAGTTCAGGCTGGCCTTGAAGTCAGGGCAATTCTCTTGCTTTAGCCCCCCCAGAGCTGGGATTACAGGCTTGGGATGCCCTGCCAAGCTCTTGTAAGACATTTTTAAAAATGTAAACATTCACTGTATATTTAAATCACGTCTAATATTCATTAAGATTGCCAACTTTGGCTCTGGAGGTTTTTTTTTTTTGGTACCGGGGATTGAACTTGGGTCCTTGCGCTTGCGTGGCAGGTGACAAAACCACTGAGCTAAATCCCTGGCCCTGGCTCTGGAGGTTTTAAAATTTATTTATAGATCCACAAAATTATTTTTCAGCTTTTTAAAGGGATCAAATCAACTTTAATTTTTAAAATAATGTATTTATTGCTATACAGAAAATATCATTCTAGGTCAACCTCAAATGAGATGGGTTTGTTCTAAACAAAATAAGATGACCAGGCTGTGTTGAAGTCATTATTGTATTTGTATTATATAAAGCAATTGATAAAAAATAATAAATGTTAGCAGATATGCTTAGATTATTTATTGATTGATTGATTTTTATTTACTTTGGTGGTACTGAAGATTATACTCAGACCCTTTACACTGAGCGACAGCCCTCATCCGTTTTTTATTTTTTGTTTTGGTACAGGATCTTGCTAAATTGCCTAGGTTAGGCTCAAACTTGCAATCATCCTGCCTCATCCTCCCAGAGTGCTGGGATTACAGGTATTCACCACTATGCCAGACTTACTTGGACATTTTTAATGTAATTTCAGGGAGGCAACTGGTGATTTGGGGTTTACTTCAAAGACAAAACAAATCATCCAGTACAATTGTTACTTGCCTATTTCTTTAAATCAATTTAGCAAGTGTTTGCTGAATTGGTACCAGGCAGGATCCAGTAGTTTCAAGGGCATTGTTTTAAAAGGTTTAAACAGTTTAGGCCAGTTGTGGTGAACCTATGACATGCATGGTATTTGTTTTTCTTCTAAGACAAAGGATGTTAATGAATGAGTTGTTTTTTCTTTTTTCTTATTTTTAAATTAAAATTTATTTTATTTTATCCCATTCCCCTGAGTTTTTTTTCTAAATGAACCTCAGTATTCAGGTTTAATTGCAGTACTGCCACATTGCAATAAATAAGTGGGTTTGGGGTTGTAGTTTGGTCACTCCTTTCTAACAGGTTCCACATCCGTGGTCTAGGCCCATTTAGGAGCAGCTGATAATGTCACTTTGTCACAATGTCATATGGCCACTGCTGTTATCGCTATACAATATTGTCATGTAAGATGTCTACAGTTAGATAACAGTCTAAATATCATCTACTGGGAAAATGCCCCCACTTGTGTAACAGCCTGTCTGTATTCACAAGAAAATATATTCCCACCCAGTCTGAAATTAATTATGGAATTATTGACTTTGTAGAATGATAGGAAGATGGAAACAATCCTCTCTGCAGAGACGGATATTCCCAGATTCCAGATGAGGCCCAGTGAAGAACCACCATGTGGCTGGGAGACTGGTAGGAGGGAGGCTTTCCGAGCACTGGGCATTCCTCTCTCGGAAGGGGCTTTCAGATGGAGACTCACCAGACCATTCAATCAAATTCACAGGCCCTGCTCCACAGCTCCAGATGTGCTAAGTCTCTTCCAGAGCCCCAGGTGGTGATCATGAAGCCAGTCCAGAGACCATGCTTGGAAATAGGGTGGAGGGCTCTGAGATGCACACCTGTGCCTGCTGAGCACCACCTCGTGGAGCTGATTCATCAGAATTCTGCTCATCTCTAAAGCACAGCCTGAAGAATTATAAAGCACAACCCAACCCTCTGTGGAGATGTTTGCGTTTCTCCATACTCAAAGCAAATATCACGTTTGATCAGAAGAGCTCTCTTGGACAGGGAACATCTGCTCACTATGCAACAGGGGGGGATCCACGTCAAACAACAGAGTTCCCCCTGCCATTCTGAGTTACGTGACATGTCCTGCAGGGTGTGCTGTGCTTCACCAGGCCCCCTTTCTGGCATTCTTTTTGGGTTCTAGGGATGTTTGGATTTGTGATGGCCAACAAAATATGCAGTAATAGTGCAGAGCCATCCTGGAGAAACAGATACAGCCAATGTGGGGATGAGAATTGTATGTTGGGCAGGAGCTCAAGGGCCTCTCAGGAAGTGGCTGGGGAAGTCCAGGGTAAAAAGCAGCAGAGAGTGAGGGATTGGTGAAGGATGACTTACTGGAGGATGAAAGGTTTTGAGGGATATGGCAGCAGGACGTGGATGGTCCAAGAAACTAGTCAGTGAGGCCTGAAACTTCAAAGATGGGAAGAGAAGTGAGGAGTGGCCACCAGGGTGCGATGTTGGGAACGTAAGAATCTCATTTGGGGTTCATGAGGCGATCTTACCAGTTCACCTGATTTCTCCACCAAGCAGCTTGCTCCACTATGAGCCTTTAGGATGGATAGTGAACCATTTATGAAGGGGAAAACTCCAAAGTTTGTATATATGTGTGCACTTACACAAGCTACCTGCTTTCTGTAGAGACTAGGAAACAGGCAGAACTATGGAAGGGACATGGGACAGCAGTTTCTCCTGGAAAGGGTTAGGGGGACCCAAATTTGTGACTAAGCTGTGGAAGAGCACTGGAGAGAAAAACTGTTCAGGATGGAACACTTTTTATTTGTTCTAAGATTCCAGGGAAGTGAGATGAGTCTAGAAGAAGCACTAGAATAACCCAATCACAAAGAACAGGGGAAGTGTCCACGGTCAGGAGAGCTAAGGGGCAGAGGACAAAGATGAGATGTTTGAGCAAGAGAGGCAGGGGCCTGGGCTCAGAAAGAAGCCAAGTTCTGCTTCTCGTTGAGGGATCTTAATGGGACACAATGTGGGTGAATGGGACACTTGGGTATCTTGCTCTATGTGCACTTCAGGGAAAAAATGGTTGGATGAATAGGTGTTATAATCAACGAAAACTTCAGTACAATATTAAGGACTTCTAGCAGACAGTGCTGGGTCATTTAATTAGATGTGTTTCCAATATCTAGCACTGTGCTAGGCACATGGAAATCTCTTGACACATGTCTAGAATGAATAAACAGGTGATGGGCGGTAGGTACTCAAGCCAAATGACCTACAGTATTATGTGAAACTAAATGTCTTGAACTCTGTGTACTGCAGATGTAGCAAGGCCATCCTGCATTGATGTTCCATATATATATATATATATATATTTGGGGGTTTTTTTGGTACTGGGGATCAAACTCAGGTCCTTGCGCTTGCGCAGCAGGTGGTGAAACCACTGAGCTAAATCCCTAGTCCCCCAATATATTTTTAATTGTAACACCTAGATTTACGGCACAGTCACTTGTGTGTCTGGTCTATCAGCCCAAGTTTCCTGATGGCTTGGTTCATGGGGAACCAAATCTTGTTCATCTTAAAGTCTGTAGTTCTTATAGTCATGCTTAGTACAAAGTACATGCTGAGCATGTCCTAGTGCTTAAGTGGCTGCAAGAATAAACATTGTGTAAACCCCCAAAAACTTTTGTATTGACTCAGTTCAGTGCCAACTAAGCCACACTTTCTGTGCCCTCAGAATGCACCAAATTCTTCCAGTAACTTATATGGCTACAGAAAAATGAGCTGGAAGATTCCAGAAAAAGAACAGCTGCCTGGCAGGCCATGCTGTTATTTGGAAGACAGTGAGCACCGCTTTAGGCTACAGTTATGGTTTACCAGATAACTGTGACATGGACCAGACACCACCAGTATGATCTCATGTTATCCCTGATGGTTTCTTGCCCATGTATCCTTGGTGTTTTGGGGGGAACAGACTGAAACCATTTCTCATTTCCACTAAACTGAAGCTGCTTGTTTCTTCACAAGAAGGGATGGCCTCCACATTGCCACAGACAGATGAAAGAGTGGCTCACAGCCTAAGGGGAATCTCTCCATTCCCATGTCTTGATACTGCTGGTTTTGAAGACAGGCCAAAGATATTGGTCTGGATTTAATTCTTCAATCAAGGACCTATTTGAGGGATCTTGTTTTCCACTTTTTCTACTGGTTCTACTCAAGCAGTCCTGTTGTAAGCAGTCATTTCCCATGGGGGCAATTTACTAAGGAGGAAAATGAAACTGAAGCAAGAATTAGGAAAGCTAGCTGTGGAGAGGGTAGCCATGTAGCCTCGGACCTGTTCCTGCACTGTTTTTTTTGGGGGGGGGGGTACCAGGGATCGAACTTGGGACCTTGAGCTTGCAAGGCAGGTGGCGGCACCACTGAGCTAAATCCCTGGCCCCCAGCACTTTTAACATCAGGATATTTTCACTTCTGAGTTCAACAAGTTGAGTCAAATAATTCAGAATTCCCCTTTAAGCATTCTGTCATTTCTCCACACATTGATACAAAGTATAATTGGTGCTGTTCTCATGGATTTATTTTTTCAGTCCTGGGATTGAACCCAGGGAACATTGAGCTGCATCTCCATCCGTTTTTCACATTTTATTTTGAGACAGAGTCTTGCTAAGTTGCCCAGGCTGGCTTCAAACTTGTTATCCTTCTGCCTCAGCCTCCCAAGTGCTGGGATTACAGGCATGTGCCACCGCATCTGGCTTGTTTGTGTGACCTTACAATTTCCTGCTTTGCACATGATGTCTTCCCTGGGCTAGAGAGTACAAGCAGGCTGGGGTGCAGCCTATACATTTTTGGGGTCCTGTGGTGTGCACCTTGAAGCACCCCTTGAGTACTAGTGGCTATCATCTGAGTCCTTCTCCACCCTTCTCAGTGACACCCATGATTGATGATGGGGGTTTGGGGGGACAGCACTAAAGGCCAAGGGGAAGCAACTCTGATGAGCACCTGCCTCCGGCCTCAGAGCTCCCCTTGGGATCTGAGGTCTTTGAGACCTTCAGCAAAGTCCACTTCTCCTCTGCTTATCTCACTATCCTACTCCTGCACAGGTGTGGCTCTGAGAACATTCCCCAGTCAACCACTGCATTCAAATCCTAGAGCCCTGGGCTCCATTTCCTGGCAACTGTGACTGTGCTCTTGTATGCCTTCCTGTCTCCTTGCACCTGCCTACCCCTGCCCCCATTAGGTGGGCTCAACAGGCCTGCACAAGGGAGGAGAGCATCCCATGCTGCAAGAAACCCTGCTCTTTGTCTCTAGAAAGGCGGAAACTAACAGCATTTCTGCCCAAGTCCAAGCCTCCACTGGCGAAGCCAAAAACCAAGAAACTGTTCTCCATTGCTGAGGCTGGTGAATACTTTGTTTCCACCCCTTCCTTCTTGGGTATATATCTAATTCCTGGCAGCAGCTAGAGTGGAGGGACTGACCCTAAATCACTAAGATCAACAGAATATATAAAAGTTGGCCAGTCTTCTTGTTCATCTAAAGCCAGAGAAAGCCCTTGGTTTTCAAACTGTTTCCTCTTCCCAGTGAAAACCAGGATGAAACTGATCACACTGTGAGAGTCTGGGATCCATCAGAGCAGAGCATATCAAGGTTTTGGGAAAGCTTGTTGCTGCCTTCCATAACAAAGGGAGATGGTGCTTTGGGCAACTTCTGGCTGCCTATGCTGTCTAATAACATTAACTTTGTTGCTGCACTTAGGAGTGTGTTGTGCCATTTTAATTACATTAATTCAGAATCAATAGGTGTGAAAACACAGACACACACACGCACATGCACACACATGGACATTTTACCTTGAGAGCCAACTGGCTGAGATTCCTGATCTCCTGTTAACACAAATCTTTCAAATGAATACTTGCTTCCATGATGCAATTTCATTTCCTCTCCACTGTACTTTCATTTCTTCAATAGCCCAGAGGAGCTGTGCTTGATTTCTTTCTTTTTTCTTTTGTTTTTTGGGGTTTTTTTTGCTTAATTTTTTTGCTCGGAATCTTAGACATTTGCTGTGATTTATAGAAATACAATCCTTTGAAATAATTAGGCAATGAACTGCAGATTCAGGGGCATATTTAAATAATTCAAACATTGTCTGATACCGCATAGTTCCAAAAGAAACGTACAGTCAACCCGAGAAAATTTCCTGCTGGAATTCTGCCAAAGAATAGCTGGCCATCCTGGGGAGGTCCATTATTATGGGACATTGCTATTTGTAAATTTAATAAACGACTCACATCTGTTTATAATATTATGGAAGTCTATGCAAAAAGTACTTTTTGCATAAAAACCCATTTTTAAAACCAGTGCTTGGTTTGCAGTGTTGGTCAGCATACAGAGGTGATATGTGTGTTTACACTTGTGCTCTGCCTCACGGTGAGATGGGGCTGACGCTCTGGAAGTCATCTAGTCCTCCCCATCACATCACGTACTACTGAGGCCCACGAGGTCGGATTCAAGGGGAGAGCACCCAGAGTGAGTGACAGAGTCAGGGCTCGGAGGGTGGCACAGCCCAAGCTTCCCCTTCTCCCTCCTTTTCTCTCTCCTCTCCCTTCCTCTCCCCCACCCCCTACTGAGCACTGAACCCAGGGCCTCTGCACTGAGCTACATTGCGCAACCCTTAAAAAAGTTTTTCTTTTAATTTTGAGACAGGGTCTAGCGAAGTCATTATTTTGCCCAGGCTGGGCTTGAACTTGTCATCTTCCTGCCTCAGCCTCAGCTGGGACTACAAGTGTGCACCAGCACATCAGACTTCCCTTCCTCCTCTTTTTATGGAATCAGATCACTAGTGCTGGCCAGTTGTGACACGGGCCCAGCGTCATTCGTCTGGACACAGTCTCTCTCACATTTTGTCTCTGTGGATGACTTCCTTCCTCCCTTCCATGTAGGACGCCATTCTGATATATTTAATGTGCATAGTTTGTATTTTTATATATTCCCCTCTTCTACCCTTGATACTGTGCTTTGAGATCCTGCCCCATCACGGTGTCATGTTTGTCTGTGTGTGCGTGCGTGCACATTTAACCCATTGCCCTTGTGGTTGTCCAAGGCTGTGGCTTTCCCTACCGTGTCACTCTGACTTCCTGTCACTTCGTCCACCAGTGATTCTGTGACAGCCAGTCTGGGCTCACTTGCTCTCCTTCAAGCTAAAGTCACATGTGTTCCCTTAGAAACTTAGAAAGCAGAACAAGTCCAAGGAACATAAGCAATTTAGCAGTGGTTTTAGTAGCTTTCACCTCTAGATAAATTTCTGAAATGATTCAATATAATACAGGCATGAAGTGTGCAAAAGCTGATTTTATTCAGTGGAAATAGGCAGAGTGCTTTTAAAATATTTTGCTAGTACTACAGTTCTCAAGACAAAAATATTTTCATTGTTACAAAAATATTTTCATTGTTACAAAAAGAGAGAGAGAGAAAAAGAACTCAAGCAAAGAAAGGAAAGGAAAGAAATGTCAGAAATATGAGCGGGAGATTGAACCATTTTTTGAAGGATAATCTGGCAATACATATTCACACCCTTTGAACTAGTAGTTCTGTCTCAGGAATTTATCATAAGGCAATGACAAAGAGTAAGTACAAAGATTTACCCAAGAGCATTGACTGCAAAATTATTTATAATTGTGAAAAAGCTGGAATCAACCTCAACGTGCTACCATAAAGAATAAGTTGAACTATGATATATTCTGTTAATTAATTCATTCAGCACATGTTTATTGAGGTTTGGTTGTGTACTAGAAACTGGGGATACAGAGCATCAGAACAGATAAAGTCCCAACCTGGAAAACAGTGAGCCATTGAACCTGATGCTCTGGGAATACTCATAATAAATAAATTTTAAATCCCCACATTATCTTTATATGTCTAGTGTTTTATTTTTATATTTACAAACATAGAAAAATTATTCAAAAAGGTGGATTTATTTGAGACATATGTATTTTTTAGGCACAGTGCAGTGACTATAGATAATAACACCATACTGTGTACTTCAAAATGAATGAGAATAAATTTCAAAACATTTCAACCACAAAAATTGGATTTGCAACAATGAATATGCTAATAAGCTTGATTTAACCACCCTACACTGTATACATGTATCATAACATCACTTTATACCCCATAAATACATGCAATTATAATTTGTCAATTTACTACAACATTTTTTCATTTAAAAATTATAAATTGTTTAAAAAGAACAAAGGTTTTTTTTATAAGTTTAACACAAAATAACAGATATGATTTTTTCAAAACAATAATTCTTCCAGGCTGCATGCTGTCTGGGAAGAGCAAGGTGCACCCACAGAGTCAGTCAGGAGAACCAAGGCACTGTCCCTGGGACAGGCTGGCGCTGGCTCTGTCACTGCAGGTCAAGCCATCCTGGTGGGGAGCTGAGAGGGCTGAGCTCCAGCCAGGACATTGCATGGTTAAGATAAGCGCCCATCTGTTCATCTCAATTTCCTACCCACAAAGTTAAGGTGCTGGACTCGGGGGCCTTCTGACTGCCTTCCTGCTTTTTCCCTATGATAGTATTTCATATACTGTCATTTTTCTGTTTTTGCTAGTGCTGTGACATGTTTGTGCTTTTCAAATCTCTGAATGACTGAATTGGATCACTGCTCCACAAATCCAATTGTGAGTCTGTCAACTATGGAATTGACTGGGAATACACAATTGTTCATGCTGAGAACAGCCTTTAAGAGAGTCCAATCTGTCGGTCCCTAGGGCTTTCTCCTCCATGGTGGATGTGCTACGTGTAGGTAGTCAATTCTACCAGTCACACACAAAACAGTAGAAGGGTTTATATCCCATGCCCTCTTCCTATTATCAAGGCTTACTTCTAAAGTTAGTTTTCTTCTAAAACTAGATTTTAACATTTCTCCTTTCTTTTAGAACTAGTAAGTCAAATACTGCTTCAGAAAACATACTGTTCTATGAGAACCAATGAAAACATTAGTATTCTCTTTCTTCATAATAGATTAAAGGAACTTTTTTGGCTGCCACTGGGTAATGATTAGACTTTTGATTATGATAAACATAGTCCCACTGTAGGAGACTCATAGTAAGAGACCCCATGTAGGAGTCACTGTGCAATTGAAATATCTAGTGGCAGTGTCTGTTTGGTGACAGCTTGTCAGTGTTATATTTCATTTGTTTCTTTGCTGTCTAACATAGTGTTTCTGAATATCCTTGTGACCATTCATAATTTTAAACAATGCAATATTTGATTACAAAATCTTGAGCATATCAACTCAGTTTTTCTGAAAGTGTAGCCTGTAGACCTTTGACAGCAGAAACACCAGGTTCATAAAAAACCCTAACTCCTCTCCTTCTGGGCCACCATATCACCACCCCTACCTCCACGGAACAGAGCTGCCTCCAGAGCAGAGGAGGTGAGCTTCGTGGGCGCCAGCAGCACACATCCCTCCTCCCCACCCCCACCCCCATTGAAATGAGAAGACACATAAACAAGTCTCAAAATGAGACTTCCAGATCACCTAAAGCACCCTCAAAGGGAAATGAGATGGAACAATCTGATACTCAACCACCTGAACTCCTTGAACTGGCAATAAAAGAGGATCTGGAAAAAATGAAATCAGAAATAATTTCCCAAATAACAGCAGAGATTGTGCCCATAGT
>NW_004624781.1:10055662-10076235 GCF_000247695.1 Heterocephalus glaber
AAAGAATCATACCACAGTGATATATGTGCACCCATGTTCATAGCAGCACAATTTGTAATAGCTAAAACTTGGAAGCAGCTCAATTGCCCATCAACTGGAGACTGGATAAAGAAAACATGGTTTTAAAAAATAAAATGGTGTACTACTCAGCCATAAAAATGAGAAATTAGAGAAATTTATAGCTAAATGGATGCACATTGAGGCAATACTCTTAAGTGAAATAAATAGGACACACATGTATAAGTACCGAATAGTTTCTCTAGTGTGAGAAACTGAAAGTGTAAATAAGGACTAAAAGGTATAACAGATAATGTGAAATAGGAAGAAAAGGGGCAAAGTGGAAGGGGAAGTGGGAGGGGTAGGGGAAAGGAAAGAAGGGAATGGGATTAATATGAGAAAATGGAAAAATAGGAACATAATCTATGTAAATAGGGAGGGATGGAGGGGTTGAAGGGGGGGTGGCAGGGGAATGGGAAAAAAATAAGAACCAAGAGAGACTATGTAAAGGTGCAAATTTCCAATGACGAATGTCATTATATTGTATCCCTAAAATGTACCAATAAAATTAATTTAAAAAAAACCACACTCTGCTTCTAAAAAACCCCCAAAACCCAAAAAACACTAACTCCTGTGCTCAATTCCACACCAGCCATGCCACAGGGGGCTGAGGGCTTGTGATCCAAATTTTGGACAAATTTCCCTCTTCTAAGTGATTTTTATATGCTTTAAAATTGGACACCCTTCCTCAAATGTTTTGTCTTCTCATTCACAATCTCACTTTCCATTTGTCCATCATAATTCCCCGGGTTGATCCTTGCAACAGTTTCTACAATTAATCCTGCCCTCCTTCCTCCTGAAAACTGACTATTCATATTCTGTGTGCAGGCACATGCTCACGCACAAATGTGCATATCTAGTTCATCCAGGCAGATCCCATGAATATTCTCATTGCAAACCACTTTCCTTCACTATGCAGACTTTTTTTTTTTTTTTTTTTGAGATAGTGTCTCCCTATGTAGCTCAGCCTGGGCTTGAACTCACTATGTAGCCCAAGCTGGCCTTGAACTCCTGCCTCAAAGACACTCAGCTCTTTGGGCTTTTTATTTTTTAACACTAAGTTCTTTACAAAGACAAGGTAAACTTTATTCTACTATAGAATCTAGAATTAGAGTATCTTCTTTATACTGATTAAACTTTTCTTCTTCTATATCAAGTAAGAGTAATATTAGTAAAGGTTCCCACTGTTGAACGGAGAACCCAGATTAAAGAACAGGTGTGTTTAACCAGCTCACCACAAGAGGGAGGTGGTGAGGGAATAAGAGAGGATCAAAGCAACTTCCAGCCACTGGCTGTGAACAAGCACCTGACTGTAGGAGGTGGCAACATGTGAAGAGCTGCAGAAGGAAGATTTGTTCCCTGGGCCTGGTAGGGCCACTCAGGGAGAGGGGATACCCCAAAGGAATAAAGGCCAGAGTGATTACACCTTTCTTTGGAAGCCTGCATTTTTTTCACCTATGCCTGTGGTCAATGCAAAGTTTATCACGTACTTTTATTAAAAATTGGTCAGTAGGGCCAGGGATGTAGCTCAGTGGTAACGCACCTGCCTGGCAAGCATAAGGTCCCAAGTTCGATTCCCAGTACCAAAAAAAAAAATTGGTCAATAAAGTATCCAGTCTGATTTATTTTCTTTCCACAGGAGAATTTTTTTTGCGGGGGTGGGTGGGTACTGGGGATCAAACTCGGGACCTTGCACTTGCTGGGCAGGCGGCAGAGCCACTGAGCTAAATCCCTGGCCCTTCCATAGGAGAATTTAACAAAATCTTAGGAATATTAATCAAAGCTGGGTCTTTCATACTTAGTAATACCTAGTTCATTTTGTTACTGGGACAGATGTGTGTGTGCATATGTGATGCTGGGGGTCTTGTGCATGCTAGGCAAGTTCTTTGCCATGAGCTCCCCATCCCCAGCCCCTAGAACAGATTTCTGATATAGAAAACTGCTCTTTGTTCACCTGAGATCTTAGTGATGTGTTCCATTCTTTGATTTTATCACATTTTTAATCACAAAGAAGTTATGGGCATTTCTTGATGAAGAGTACTGAACTCTTCATTTATAATCCTTTTGTATATGTTTGTAAAGAACCATTAGAGAAACCTAAAGCAATATAGAACAGATAAACAAGATCCTACATTGGGTGAAATTCACATGTAATGAAACTACTCCAGCACCTAGCATCAGGAAACTGACTTGAAAATCCTCTCCACCCCCTGAAAATGTCACTTTTCCTTCCTGTGCCTCAGTTCCTTAACTGAAAAATGAAATTATAACATCTACCTAACAGAGATGTTATGAGAATTTAATAAAATGGCATATGGGAGCATGCCTGCCATGTTCCCCACACATGGTTATTGGATTAAACTGTGGTCATTGAATCAGTGCCTCTATTTTTTTTCATAGAGTTTCAAATCATTTAAAAAATTTTTTCATCAAATAGTTATTTACAGTGGGCCATTCACCCAACTGGTTCCAGTGCTTGTCCCTATGGAGTTTACCATTAAGAGACTCAAATATAGACTAGTGGGCAGGTATCTGTAATAAAGAATGCCAAGGGCTATAATGTGAGGAGAATTTTTATGCTTATATTTTATTCACTCCAAATCTGCAGCTACATAGCTTTCCCTAACCCAGGACAAGGATGTGCTGGGCAGCCCCCGGGCAGGACTGTGTCACTTGACAGATTCAGCATTGAGAGCGACTCAGCCCAGAAACGGTAGAAGGGCCATACCTCACCCACCAGATTGCCACTGCCAATTTTTTCCCTCATGAGTCTTTTGGGGACTAGGGCCCCCAAGATCATGGACTTTTTTTTTTTTGCAGTGCTGGGGATTTTACACCAAGATCTCACACATGCTAGGCAAGTGCTCTACCCAGCCCCCTCTATTTTTTCAAATTCATTTTTATTTAGATATAACTTTTTTCAATTTTTTATTAGTATATGTTTACAATATACATTAAATACATTCATCTTGGGGGAATTGGTACATAGACACATTGTATCTTGATTCTTTTTATTTCCCCTCCCCTCTTCCCTTTCCTGTCTCCCCGGTCCTCAGATCCCAAAGTCTATCTCCCTGTTTCCTATCATCTATCCTTTATTTTTCCCTTTAAATTATTTATACTTTGGATTTCTCATGTAAGAGAAACCATGTGATGCATGTGTAAATGCCAAATAGTTTCTCTGGTATAAAAAACTAAAAGTGTAATTATGGTCCAAAATATATAATTGATATTGTGAAATAGGAAAAAAAGGTCTAAAGGGGTAGGGGAAGTGGGAGGGGTAGGGGAAAGGAAGGAAGGGAAAAGAAAAAATACGAGAAAAGGAAAAAATGGAAACAAAGTCTTTGTAAATAGGGAGGGGTGGGCAGGGGAATGGGGGAAAAAGAAGAACCAAGATACACCATGTACAGGTACAAGATCCCAATGATGACTGTAACTAGATTGTATACCTAAAATGTACTGATAAACTTAATGAAAAGAAAAAAGAGAAACCATGTGATATTTAACTTTCTGGATCTGATTTATTTCACTCAGGATTATGGACTCAACGTTTCCTACAAATCTGAGGTATAATTTATACCTCATAATATTAACTCATTTTAAGCATATGATTTGATCACTTTGAGTAAATTTACGGACTTGTGCCTTATCACCACAATATTTTTAGAACATTTTCCAGCACCCTGAAGAAACCTCAGGTCTATTTGGAGTCACTCCCTGCCTTCATCTCAGCCCCTGGCAAGCACAAACCTATTTTTTGCCTTTTTAAAGCATTTCATACTAATGAAATGAAACAATGTGTGGTTTCTCCGGTTTGGTTTCTTTCATTTGACAGAACGTGTGAGTGGTGTTATAGCTCATATCAGCACTTCCTGTTGATAAATTGTATGCCATTGGCCGGGCATCCCTATGTTACCCCCTCACTCTCTAGTGGACGTTCAAATTGGTTCTGCTCTTTGCTGATTATCCTTGATTTCGTTGGACTCTTCTAGGTATGGACCAGATCTCTAACAGTTTTCCTTGTTCTTGCCCCAAGTACAAAAATACTATGAAATTAGAGCCATTAGCAGCACTCAAGGCAATGTGGATTTCTTTCTCTTCCTTTGTTTGTCATCTTTCTGCTTGTTCTCTATCTTTCTCCTGCCTCACTGAGTTCTCTCCTAGTAAACAAATAGTGTGGCATGCTGATGAGAGGCTTAAGTGACAAGCCAGAATGCCTGTGTGTGAGTCTGGGTTTAAGTCTGCTGTTAACTAGACCCTCTCTAAGGCTTACTTCACACGAGAGAAAGACAAGAACAATTGTATCCTATTCTTTTAGCAGAATCATTCCCTAAAACAAAAGTGGACCTGAAATCCTGTTACATGAAAGAAGATACTGGCTGTCACTATGTTTAGGGTGGCAGGGGGCTGTATGGGGACCCTGATGGCTCTGTCCCTGCACTAGTCTAGAGTACTTAATCCAGAACTCCCTGGCTTAGTGCTGATCTAAGAATCTGTAACAGTGGTTTCAAAACTTCAGCTATCCCTGGTCCTTTTCTGACATATTCATATGGAAGGGACCCTGGCTGGTGGCCAAAGAACTAGAACTTAGAATCAGACAACCTGGCCTTTTTACTTGTATGATCCTGAGCAGAGTATTTCACTTGCATCTTAAGTTTTCTTGGCTATACATCAGAAGTGGTAATACACACAGTGATAACACATGATGTGCATGTTTAACACAGGAATGCAGGGCTCTGGCTTGTGGAGGAGGAATTTAGTTAGGGCTGGACTTGCTTCTGAGTGACCTCAGCTCTGTCCTCTCCCTTCTCCTGCCCTGTGCTTTGGGCCAGGTCTCTGACTCCCTACAGTCTGCTCTGACAGGTGCTCTTTTCTATTGGCTTCTACTAATAGGGGGTACTGGAGGGGGGCAGTCCAGGGCAGGAAGAAGGGAGAAGCTCATCGGCTTGTCTCATTGTCGTTTGTTTGGGGGGGGGGCACACCAGGGATTGAACTCGGGACCTTGTGCTTTTGAGGCAGGCGCTGGAACCACTGAGCTAAATCCCTGGCACTGTCTTGTTGTCTTTTATTGGCTTCTCAACCTTCTTCCTTTGAGCGTTCCTATCACCTGTGGAATCAAGCGCCTGTATTAAAGCCCCTCTGTTTGAATTCCGGGAATGCTTTCTGGGTTGGAGGCTGATTGATGCAATTAAACACTTGGGAAAAAAGGAGGAAAGAATGAAAACTGAACAGGTTGGGCAGATCCACCAGCCACACCTCTTAATGCCTGGGATGAGGGGCAGGTGGGAGAGAGGAGGCCCTTCATAAGTCTCAGATCTTACTGTGACTTACTGGGCTTAAAGTTGGGGAGCTTTTGGGTATACCCTGACCTCTAAAGGCAGGCAAACTTACACAAAGCCTTGTGACTATAGACCCTAGCCATCCATGCAATTTAAAGCTTTTTTGAGAACCACAGAACATAGGAAGATTGGATAAAATAATATGAGTGAAAGATGTTACAAACTGCAAATTTTCAAATAAATGTGGGGCATTATTATTATTACTTATACTGTATTCTAAAGTGTTATGGCTTGTGGCTAGATGTTCCCCCAAAGCCCCATGCAATGATAGGTGGAGCTTTTTGGAGGTGGCTGGATCTAGAATGTGTGATTCTAGGATTAAGGATGTGATGCTGGCATTGATTCTTGGTACAATGCTAGGATTAAGGCTACCCCATCCTTGGTGTGAGGGCTACCCCCACCTCAAAGGCAGGTAGCCTTGATAGAATATAGGGAATAGAAAGAGGGCTATTGTTGTTACTGCTTGTCACTTGCTGCTTGCTGATTTTGCTGTCTTCTGCCTGACATGAACTATTTCTCCTCTGTGATGCCCCTCTGCCATTCCACCCTGCCTTGGAGCCAACTGATTATGGACTGAAACCTCTACATACTGCAAGCCAAATGAACCTTTCTTCCTTTAACTTGGAGTGTCAGGTATTTTGTCTCAGCAACAAGAAAAATGATGAAATCACAAAGGTAGCCATCTGGTTTAAGTCTTCTATGGGATTCAAGTTGCTTTGGAGCTTTTCAAGGATTCTTTGTTTTCTACAAAAAGGAAACTAAATGTACACCATAAGAGAGCCAAGGAGAGGATATTTAACCTAAGTTAGCAGCCTTGTTCCTTTTTTACAAACACATATTAAAAAGTGGTATTCTTTTTTTTTTTTTTGTAAAATTCACTGGAATTTACAGAATCATAAAAATAATATTGCTTTTTGGCCTATAAATAAAATTGGCATGTGGGAAAATTTAGCATTTTTGGCTTCACCTCCTAAATCCTCGATGTCAAATTAATTGCTCCTTAGTATTTCCCTACATCTTCCATCTTCTTTCTAAAATCAATCAACCCTAAACTTAAATTAGAAAAACAAAATGAAATTTACCACTCCATTTTATTGTTCTCAAAATCTGAAAAGTGATCTTTGATGACAGAATTTTTCCCATTATATGTAGCTAAATTATAACTTATGTTAATGTAAATTCAGTTTCCATAAATTTCTTCCCCCTAGATTTTGGATCCTGTGGGTATATGAACAAGTTGATATCTTAAGTCTTTATTCAAATTTCTCTCAAATTGCTTACTGTCCTATCTCTTAGGACCAAGGATGGCACTTTTTTTTTATTCTAGGAGATAAAGAAGCTATCAAAGCTAAGGGACACTAATAAAGTTGACCTGCTGCATTACAAATTTCAATTTTATAAAATAATAATAATGATGATGGTGCTAAGTCCTGTCGGATTGCTATCTTCAGTTTCATAGAACTGAGAGTTACTAGCCAAAGCCCATTAAACTTACATGCTAGTTGCGGTGTCTGTCAGATTTGTCTCTCTAGTGACACATAACTGGCTGGACACATAGCAGTGAAATTCTTTTCTTCTTGCTGGATCCTTGTTTTTTGTTTTGTTTTTTGTCCCTACTAAGCAATGCACCTGCATTTCTGTGCAGGCGTCTAGCATCTAGACCTCTGTAAGCGGCTGAAGAAATGTAATAAAGATAAAGACCCCTTAGTCAATTTTTGAATAATTTGAAATGTTGTCTTTCCTTTGTTTTTTGAGACAGAGTCTGTGTGTAGCTCAAGCTATCCCTAAACTCATTACATAGCCCAAGCTGGCCTCAAACTCTCAATCCTCCTGCCTCAGCCTCCCAGGTGCAGGAATTACAGGCGTGTGCCACCATATCCAGTCTTTTCTGTTGAGATAAACAGAGATGGAGAGAGAGATTTTCACCATTCTAGATATGTGGGGGTAGGCTGGGAGGGGTGGGGTGGAACAAGCCAGGTCTGCTGTTTTACCCAAGATTGAAATCTCATAGTCTGTGCCATGTAATCAGGCTGAGGACAAACAATAAACCTCGTGAAAAAATAGTGAATTGACCTATGTTTCACATTAGACAAAGTATATTTGTCATTAAATGAATTTCTGTCTCTCTGGTTCATTAGTTCTCAGCATGCACTGATCCTTTACCCATTTGTCTTATAGTTCATGAAAGCTGAATGTGGGAAAAGTGGGCATAAATCATGGGACGTGTCTTCTCTCCAGGCCAGGGTGTGTTTCCATGGAGGAATTATTACTGTGCTGGAGGTGGACTGGTTCTATCGTGGCTGGGAGACTGAGATGCTGTACTCGACACTCCTTAGGGTGTTCTGCTAAGCACTGTGTACCTTCATGACCATGGGCCCTTGCACACATCCTCAGGAGTGGCTTGGGGCTAATAGCTTAGATTTGGCACTAGGAGAGCCCTTCAGGGTGGAGTTTGTCCGAGTTCAGAGCAGCAATGCTGATTAATTAGAAAGGCTGGGTGAGGTGGCGCTTGGCTGTCACCCCAGGAATCTGGGAGGCAACATCACTTTTCTGAACTGCAGTCCTTAGACCCTGCCACAGACATTAATGCTGTATAATCTCCCTCGTCTACTTGCTTTTCAAAGTTGCTTGGGTAGAGCTTCATTCCTTAACAAAATTGCAAGCTACTTAAGGGGGAGGACTGTGACATGTTTTCTTTTTAAATTCTTTACTTAGGGCCAGGACAGGAGTGGGCTTTCAATACTATTTCCAAATTACTGGTGAATTTGTCACTTGTTCAAAGGCAGACATTTGACTTGGGGTGTGTTAGGCACAAATGTGAACCAGCGATAATAAAACCCGGTGAAATGCAATTTCCTGTTTTGTGTAATGCCAGAATCAAATAATTCTGCCATATCTCCTAGGCAATACAGAGCAAGTCAAAACTGAAAATGTAAGCGAGCCATCCTGAATGATTGCTAAAGAAACACAAATAAAGCACTGGAGGAGCCCCGAGTCACCTGTCCAGGGGTGGCTCTCGGTCCCATCTTTTCCTTTGGCTTCTTAACACTGAACATCTCCCCTGTGAGTGAGGGTGGACAGGAAGGTGCCTTGCTCAGCGGCCAAGGCAAAGGGCTAAGGGCCAGGTGGCAGGTGTTCATTGTGGGGGACACCGTGGACTCCCTCTAGCCGTCAGCTCCAGTTGTTCTTCCATGAAGTCCTCAGGGGTGCAAGGCTGGGGACACCACAGTGGAGGAGGAACACACTGCATTTCCCTGACGCTACTGCTGGCTGCCGCAGGGGGTGGCTCTGCCTGTGAGAGGGCACTGCAGGGGCCCAAAGCAGGAAGAAAGGAGCCTGGTTGTCCTCTGCCCTCAGGGGAGCCTCAGACAGGGAAAGCAGTAGTAGCAGGTGCGGCTGTGGCAGCAAGGAGCCACATACAGATTGTGGCCACAGAAATTTGAGGTTTGGATCTGCGTGAACAGTGAAGAGCCACATAATGATTTTTTTTTTTTTGTACCAGGGATCGAACTCAGGTCCTTGTGCTTGCCCAGCAAGCGGCGAAACCACTGAACTAAATCCCCAGCCCTACATAATGATTTTTAAAAGTTGAAAGTAAGTTTGTTATAAAAGTACAGCAGATGTGAACATAGTCACGTAATATATTACCACACAACGAGGCAGAGGACTGCACTGAAGATGAAGGATCTTGTATGAGATGGAGCCTTTGACAGGCCAGAGAAAACGCCACACCACATCCAGTTTGTTAGTCTCTTATGTACTGTGCTCAGACAAAAGTGACTTGGTGCCAATAGGCATGTGAGGCTGGGAGGGACTGTTCCCAGCCTTGGCTAGACTCAATGACACACACACTGATAGCGCACTCAAAGCTATCTATAAATAACATTTCTCTCCCAAGGAGTGGGGTAGCCAGCCTCTCCTTGTAAGAAATGTCATGCAGCTGAGTTCACCTAAGTGTCTAGGAAAATCAGTTCACCTAGGGAACACATGCATTTTGCTGACCCTCATTATTTTAACCCTTTTCTTGACCGCTGACCCTGGCCAGGGTGCCCAGCAACTTCTGCCAGAATTGAATGTACTGAGAAACTACATGGCTTCTGCACAACATTTCTGCCAATATGCCCCGATCTGAATGTAGTAATGAACAGACAGTATATAAAGAAGAGCAGAAGCACTTGTGGCTCAGACACTGTGTGGGAAGGAAGCCTTTACAGGTGGCTCAGCAGTATCCTCCTCTTTACAGAGGCAGCTACCCTGTTGGAGGATGGTAACAGCCAGGCCTCTGCGCTTGTACTTGGCCTTGAATATTATAAGCCAATCCAGGAGAGGCTGCAATCCAGCAGGCTAAGTGTTAACCAGGTACCAAGGCATCGGGGATTGTCTAGATCCAGGCCAATGTCACTACCAATCCATGCTTCTGCATGGATGTGTACAGGAGAGGCAGGTGACAGCCTTGGGCCCGCTTCTGAGGAAATGCTCTTTGGTGTGGTGGGAAATGCAAATATGCAGGGGACCAGAGGGATCTGTGAGTGTCACCAAGTTCAAATCTGAAGAGGCAGCTTTCCGCCTTTAACCTAGCCAACCCACATGTACCCAAATATTAGCTGTGACTGTGCCCAGCTGGCTGTGAGCCTCGGTGCGCAGTGTTCTGAGCCCCATCAGGACTGCTGGTGAAGAGGGACCCAGGAAGCGAAGGGAGCCAGCTTTGAGCTTCCACTGAACATCTCCCCAAGGAGGGTCAGGGAAGTGGATCTGCTCTGCTTAAAATTCACCACTTTCCTAGAGCCCAAGGTCCAGAAGGAGGGATTAAAAGGGTAGCTATGGAGTGAGATGGAGTTTCAGCAGGTGCCTATTTAACTGAACACGTTCAAACCCCTGTTCTAGAGGGTATAGTAGGAACAGAGGAGAAGGAGAAGAGAATGAGAGCCATTGTCAGTGTGAGAGAAAAAGAAAACAAAAACAAAGCCCCGCAACACTGCACTACCTTTTTCCGTCGTCCCTGTATCTTAGCCACGCCTTTGAAGATGGTCCTTTAACTCAGCACTGTTTAGTCACTGCAGTGGTGTGAATGCATCTCCTCCAGAGTCTACATGTTGGAAATTTAATCCCCAACACAAGAGTGTTGCCTGCCTTTAGGGAGGGAGGGAGGTCTTGAGTGCTTTGGCTTCATGGGATGAACAGTGTTGGATCGGTTCACAAATTTAATTCTTTCCATCATTCTGGTCGAAGAGCTCCAGTGAATGAACACAGAAGGTAAAACTGGAGCATGCAGCCACGACCCCAAGGGTGGAAGTGTTAGGGGACGGAATATTGGGTTTTTAGAATCTGGAGGCTTAGAGGAACAAAGGGGAGGAGCCCAGAAGTCTGAGATGCCAGCGATGGGGGGATTGACAGGAACAGGAAATGATAAGTATAATAAAGAGCCCTTAACTCCAAAGGGTATCATCTGGAATAAATGAGATGATGTATTTAAAGTGCTTAGCTCAGTGTCTAGTAATACTCGTTTTTTGGTGGCTTACTCTTAATACATTACATTAAGGGGAAGACATATGCTAATGAAACTGGTACCAAAGAATGACAAAGAGACATCAATTTTACAAGGAATTTGTTTACCTACACATGGCGAGGGTGGGTAGTAGGGAGGGGTTACAGAAGAAAAGTGGGAACAGCAGAGAGGATGGGTTGGGGAGTAAGGGAAGGGGAGAAAAATCCCCCAATTCTGGGAAATTCTGGTAAGAGTGATTCTTGTTTCTTGCTTTAAATTTTGGGGTGCACTGCTTACCTGGTAGCTAGCAGAGGTGCGTCTGGGCATTCTGTCTTTGAGAAGGCTGACTATGTCTGTCAGGTCACGGGATTCCAACCCTGCCCCCAGCCTAGCTGTGGGTGCCCTGGCCAGCTGAGACAAGGGACAGGTTTGTTTGTCAACACAGTCACCTTGCCATGCCGGTGTCCTCACAGGACGTCTCCTCAGGGCCATCCTTTTTTTTCTTTTTTTTTGAGAGAGGATCTCGCTATGTAGTTAAGGCTGGCCTTGAACTCTTAGCAATCCTCCTGCCTCAGCCTCCCGAGTGCTAGGATTACAAGTGCGCACCACCACGCCCAGCCTCTCAGGGCCATTCTTCAGGCTGAGTTTTACCCAGTGCTTCTCACAGGGGCTCACTGGGAACTGTCTGGGAACACTGAGAAACAGGTACCCGAGTCCCAGATTTGAGGACTGCTGGTCTAAACAGACAGCTCCGTTTGAACTTGGGGTGTCTGAATGAACACATCAGTTCAATTTCTAAAAATGGGTTTGTTTAATGAAATAACTGAGAATAGGTTATTGATCATTTTTTTAGGTTTAGAAAAAGAAAAAATAATGAAAAAGCATGAAACACTTTATTAACAGCACTCAAAGGAAAAAAGCAGTAAACCCTCTTTTCTAGATCTACGGTATCGGGATCTTGGGTACCCAGTGAGGGTCAGGATGTCTACAAAGCACTCCAGATAATCCTGGTGCCCACCTAGCCTGGGTGAAATGTGATCCGCATTTGTTTTCAGAACCGTTTCAGTGCCCACCTCACTCAGAGCAGTTATTTTCTTCTCTACCTTATAGGTGAGAATCATGGAAGAACAAAGAAGGGAGAAACATTTAGAAAACAGTGTGTATGGTAAGATTTAATTTGTGTAGAAAAGTATTTTTATGACCAGAAAAAGGCTGGAAAGAGAGATTAAGCCACAAATGCTAACAGCAGTTATCTCTGTGTGTTCAACTTATGAATAATTTAAAATTTCCTTATTTGTGTATTTTCTAAAATTTCTACCAAGTGTATGTAGTTATCAGATTAAAATACAAAAGCTGTGATGATTAAAAAAAAAAAAAAACCAAGGGAAAGCCGTGTTCCTCATCGTGGCAGGATAAGGAGATTCTTTGGTAGGCCAAGTCCCCGAGCGGACGTCATCTTTGCACACTCAGGAAACTGCACGTTACCAACATCTAGTCACTGGAGGTTTACATCCGGGGAATCAAGAAGAGGAAGTGCCGGGCACACGGAAGGAAACTACGCTTGAGTATCTGCTGCCGTTTATTGTTACTAAGTATCTGAAAGGCCTCTGCCTGGGGTCTTAGATAAAACACATCTTCCATGTGTTTATCCACTGAAAAAGAGAGAGAGAATTTTCAAGTGGAAGTCCTTCAAAGAGAAGACTAATAAAATGCAGTATAAGTTAAATAGTTGTGTGCTTGCAGGAATCTTTATTTTCTTAAAGAAAGAGAAACAGTAAACCTGTTCACTCTGACGCTCCCCAAGCCATCTTCATCTCCATTCCTCTAAAGAGAACGTTTCCACAGTTTTCTTTGTTCTATTTTGCAAGCCTTTGATCACTTCAAATCCATCCTTTAGGAATCTCTAACTAATTAATCCTCTCCCAGAAGCAGATGCTTTGGAAAAATGAAAATTAAGAGATGAGCAAAAAAAAAAAAAAAAAAAAAAGCTTTCATCTCGCTTATTGATGAGTAGGAAAGTTCAGCCAATGTCAGACAGGAGGCAGATCCCAAGCAGATCCCAGAGTCCTGTCCATAGGATCACCAGTGGCCTGATTTTGCAGAGCTCTGCTTGCTTGCTCGCTTGCTTGCTTGCTTGCTTGCTTGCTTGCTTTCTTTCTTTCTTTCTTTCTTTCTTTCTTTCTTTCTTTCTTTCTTTCTCTTTTCTTTCTTTCTTTCTCTTTTCTTTCTTTCTTTCCTTCTTTCTCTCTCTCCCTTCCTTCTTTTTTCTTTCTTTCTTTCTTTCCTTCTTTCTCTCTTTCCTTCTTTCTCATATAGTGTCATGTTTTGGAAAGCACCATATTGTAACAATCAAGACAGGCAAAGCTGTGATGTCAGATGAAAATAATCACATTTGCACCATATAATTGGGTACTGATTATCTAGCATCCAGTACCCCACGACCCTAAGATGGGGTGAGGGAAAGGGGTTCCACAGAGGGAGGCAGAAGATGAGGCAAACTACTGTGTAGAAATTTCCCTTCTAGTATTCTGAACATTTTCAAAAGTGACTATGTATTTTCTGAATAGGTAATACATGCATAAGATGCAAAATTTAAAAACTATAAAAGGGATTACAGTGGTGCTAAGTGTCTCCATGCTGGCACATTGACTATGTTTCTGCAGGCAGTATATTGCCCAATTCCAGGGAACTCCATGCCCATAGTTTAAAATTTTTATCTACTTATTTTTTTCAAGATAAACTCTTTTCTTATTGTGTAAATAATATATCATCTTGGGGGAAATGTGGAAAGTACTGAAAATTCCAAAGCACATAAAAATAATCTGTAATCTCATCCAACTAGTGATAACATCTGCCTACACTTGGATGTGATTCCTTTCAGTTCTTTTAAAAATGTATATATTTGCTAACTGTATTAAATAATACAGTTGTGTACCCAAGTGCATTTCCACTTCCAGCTGTTAACCCCTTCGGCCTCCTCCCAAAGCCCAACTGTAGCCAGGCCCTAAAGAAGGCTTTGTTTTATGCAAATACTACACAACAACATTTAGATTGCAGTTGCCCAGGAGTGTGAATCTTTCAATTGTCACATTCTGTTACGTGATCCTCAGCTAAAATCTTGTGATGGGCCAGACAGTGGAAATAGGCTTCAGATATGGTCAGTGAACCTCAGGATTTCTTGGCAATCTCTAGCAAATTCTGGGCAGAAATTTGGCCTTCTTGAATTTAAAAAAGAAGTGGTTACCAAATACCACACGCCCATGAAGAGGTTTTCATCTTTTCATGTTGAGGGGAAGAAAGAAAACACAAGACAATAAATTTTCAGGTGTCAATTTATGCATGTAAATGATTACCTGTAATAACATCCTCCCTTCCCCCCTTCCCTCCCTTGCCCTTCCCTTCCTTCTTCCTTCCTATATTTTCTAGTACTGAAAATTGAACCCAGGGCCTCAATTGCTCTGCTACTGTGCTACATTCCTAGCCCTTTTGAATTTTTTTATTTTGAGACAGGGTCTGCTAAATTGCCCAGGCTGATATCAGACTTGTAATTCTACCTCATCCTCCCAAATAGCTGGGATCACAGGCTTATGCCATCGTGACCTAATATCCAACTTTTTTTTTTTGGTACCGAGGATCGAACTCGGGTCCTTGCGCTTGCGCAGTAGGCGGCGAAACCCCTGAGCTAAATCCCCGGTCTAATATGCAACTTTTTTTTTTTTTTTTTTCCAGAAATAAGGCGATCATCACAAAGTACTTCTCATACACATGATAACAAATTTATGAACTGTACATACCTTGTACATTGTACATTGTACTTCTACTGGACCCAAGGTTACAATAACTGGCTAAAACATGCCCACTGGTAGTTTCGAGGGTTCCTTAATTTTATTTATTTTTTCATATTGATGTCCGCAATCACATGGTCAATATCACAACTCACATGCCACTCACTTGAAGAAATATTACAAGAAGCACTATCAAAGGAGGGTCTCAGGAAAGTAGATACACCGAGCCCGGGGAGCATTCAAATGCCACTCTACATAAGCACGTCGTAGAGACAGCTTATGTCAACACATCTGAGGTCTCAAATGAGAGTCTCAATTTGAGACCTCAAATGTGTTAATATCCAACTTTTTGATGTTAAAGTAGGTTTTCCTTTTAGAAACAATAAAAGTTCCAAACATTTTCTTAACAAGAGCACAAACTAAGTTGGCAACTTTATCACTTTCCTAAATTACTTTTAAAAATTTTAATGACTTTGAAATTTGAAAGTCTTAAGATCAGTGAACTTGATTTGAAGCTCGTAGTGGATGAAAGTCTCCTCAGGGAAGTCTCATTTATTCATTTGCCTGGATCACCCAAGATCCTTAATAGATGTGCATCAAACCACTGGGCAGAAAGCTGGTGGGAGTGAATGAGGGCTTTTGGGGCCAAGACTCCTTGTTACACCAGATCTAAGAAAAGCATTCACATTTCCTACATGACCTTACTTGCCTCATCCAAAGGAAGTGCTTTAAACTTTTCCTATCTTTGAGTAGCTCCCGAGAAATTAAAGTACCAGTATTCTCATTTTAAAGCAGAGAAAATAAAGAACCATGTGAATGTTAGTAGCCCTAAACTTGAGCAAAGAGTGAAATTTGCAAAAAGCAAAAACATTTTAAAAAGCAGAGATATGAGATGATATCCTTAGTGCTAATTTAAATTTCATGCTTAAGTCAAGTACTTATATTTTTAAAAAATTTAAGATTGTAATATATGTCATGAAAATTTTATTTTATTTATCACTCCATCAAATCTGAGTTGAAAGGAGTTTCTTTTTTTAAAAATGTCCTAGTTCTGCAAATTACCTTAGTTCACCACTAATTTAATCTTCATTATTAATTCAGATTTGCAGAGTTTAAAAAGTAAAGTTTCTCCCTTGATCATGAGAGGAGAAAGAGATGGCTTTACTTCTGTAGAATGAAAGAAATAATCAAGACTGAAGAGAAACCTGTTAAAATAGGAGAAACTATTTGCAAATAGCCTCTGTCAAGGGCTTAATTATAAGGAACTCCAAAAATTCAGAACAAAAATCAACACAAAAAACTGATCAAAATGAGCAATAGAGGGCCCAGGATTTAGCTCAGTGGCACCATGCCTGCCTCACAAGTGCAAGTTCCTGAGTTCGATCCCCTGTACCAAAAAAAGAAAAAAAAAAGAGCAATAGAACTAAATTGATATTTTCAAGAACCAACAGGATACTTCCATCGGCATAGGTGAGAGATGCACCTGTGAAGCAAGATTTTTAAAAAATGAAAAAGAAGTTTCTACAACTTAGGTGGTTCCCCTTAGACATTCCCCTCCCTATAGCTGTTGTTCTTTGCTCTATTGCAAATAAAATTAGTAACTTTGTCCCTGTAAATAAGATTTCATAGCCTCCTGTTCTCATAAGATCCTGTTTTTACCTGACCAAGGCCACCAAGATATGCTGAGTTGCAAAGCTGTCACAGCTTGACTGATTGCCTTTGTTCTGCTTCTGCCCACAAGTTTCACACTGTTAGATAGACCAACACCCTTGCAACAAGTATAAAACTAGATCCCTTCTTTTGTTCTGGGCTCAGCCTTTGGACAAGAGTCCACTGAACCAGTGCTCACCTAAATAAATCCTCCTGTTCCACCCATTGATCTCTCTGATCTCTTAAATTCTGCAACATCTGGTAAGAGGTGCACCCACTTTTGTTCCCCAGTCCTTAGAGTGCTGCCATTTCATCAAATTACTAAAACAGGCTGCGCGCAACTTGGAATAGCTCAATTTTTTTTTATGGTGCTGTGAAAGCTATATCCATTCAGTAAAAACTGTATTTCAAATTTTGATCTTTGCCCAGGATAACAACATGCCATATGATATTCTCTCTCAGTGCTGGGCAGCTCCCAGTCAGTTGCCAGATCATATAGGGAAACAATTTCTTCTCTATGGTGTACAGTGTTGTTTATAGATTAGGGGCATTGACTATATATTTTACTTATTTACTATGAGGTCATCAGGATGGAGCTCCACCTAAGTAAATGAACATCTGTGTTTGAATGTTCATCTTCCCCTTTTGTTCTTCCAGCCCTTTCCACGCTTACTTCAATGACCAGTAGCCTGGATTAAATCCTCTGTTTGAAAATCATCCTGCAGAAAAACTGGCATTAATCCCTATGTAAATATGGAGATACATATACACAGTCATGTGTGGCTTAAATTCTAAGTAAGTTCTAAGAACTGTGTTGTCAGCTGATTCCCACAATTTTGTGATCATCTTGGAGTTTACTTATGGAGACTAAGATGGCTATGCTTAGGAAATCATTAAGCAGTATCATCCTGATACTGCGGGATAGATCTAGCAGATAGATCCAGGCTTTTGTGTATGATGAGCAAAGAATTGCAAAGGTATCTCCAATAGCAAAAGAAAAGCAGCTACATTTATTGAAGTTTATGGGAAGATGTGCTCAGGGAAGGTCCAGGCCAACAAACATGTAGCACAAACAGAAGAGTGGTGCTGGGATGACAGGAAAGTAAAAAGTGCAGCACCCAGACAAATTAGGCTATCAGATTTTAAACAAAATGCACCCCAGACTGGGTGTTTCTCACTGTTTATCAAAGTAAGATTGAAAGGAATGAATGACAAGGTGCTGAGTCATTTCAGGGGCTTTTAACAAACATCTGTGTTCCAGAATTCATCCAGATTAAATTACATGTATGAGATGCAGTGAAGATTTAGGAACCTTTAACAAGATTCAAGTAGGGAAAAATTTACTCAAGGTCAGGCTGAGGATCTAACACATATGTGCTCTGGCCTAGAGCTTTAGAGATTTCCTGGGTCTTTGTTATTTATTTTCTACCTCTCTTAGAACAAGGGATGGAGGTTTGGCCCTGGGGTGTTGCCCATACTGAAGGCCTAGAGAGGAGTGTGGTTTCCCAGCCCCCATTGGGTTACCTGTACTAATCTGAAGGAACCATCATCTGTGGTACCACACCATCTCTGTGGTACCTTGTCAACCAAAACAAAACATTGTTATCCACTGTATAACTGATATACAAATATAGATATAGATATGAGATATAGATATAGATATAGATGTATTAAAGTCAATAAAAACTGCCCTCGAAAATTTATTTTTAAATCCATACACAAGAGCTCCTTTGGCTAAAATTTGTACAAAGATGCAATTGAGAGGGCTGGGGATTTAGCTCAGTGGTGCCATTGCCTGCCTCACAAGCACAAGTTCAATCCCCGGTACCCCCCCCCCCCCGCCAAAGACACAATTGATCATAAAATAATGAAATAAATTAAAATAAAAATAGAAGTAGCTGGATAATAGTAGCTGAATGGGAGTGTAATGTCCAGGGGTGGGCAGCAAGCCATACCATGCCACAGCTCTGCTGGAACATGCAACTCCCAGGGATCCTAAACCCACTGTCAATAAAGAACTAAAAAATCAGAGTTTAAAATAAAAGAAGATGGTTCATTTGAAGGTGGGGAAAGAGATGATAACCACTCTGGAGGAGTAGGGAGTATTTGAAAATGAATACCTATGGATTTTTGTCCCCAGCTCCTTTTATCAGGCTCCTTCTCTCCATGTAGGCTCCTGGAATCTGATCAGCTCCCTGGCTGTCTTTCATTCTAACCTTGGATTTCTTCTGGCCATGACTTTTCCCTGCACTTTGGTGGTGGATAAGAGTACGGGTGGGGGCTTTATGAAAAAGTAGTTTACGCTTAATGATTAAATAAAGGGGGAGTGTGCAATTCTCATGTTAATTTTGCTACTTGGGGCCTTCCAGGCCTGGTTCTTCCTCTTTTGTTGCTTTTGTCTTTCTAATGGTTCAAGTCTAGCTACAGAGGCAGAAACTGCCTTTAGTAGAATTCTCTATTAATTGTTAATAAAGCTCAATGAGGCCTTCATCCTATCTTTTTTCTACCTATGGGGCCCCCTTTCCCTTTAGGAGTAAGAATATGTATTTCATAAAATGTACAATAATAGAAACTGGCTTTTAAAATATGTCACTTAATGTCTTTTTGTACAGTTGTTTTCTTAATGGGTTGGATAGGAGTTTCCCAAAATGTATTCCCCAGAACATTTGTGTTTATTTAGAAAAAAAAAGGGGGAATTCTGTGTTCGTGAGTCTAGAATTCAGAGCATAATGCACTACTGTAATAATTCCCAAACTGTGTTAGCTCATAAATGATTCTGAGGGCTTGCAGTAATACAGCCCATTTAATTTTGTTTAAAGAAAAATTCTACAAATTTAATTGACCATAGAATTTTTTTTCTGTTTATTAATAGTAAGCTGCCACATTTTAGAACTTTTTATGATCCAGGGGGCATTTTGAAAAATGTATTTTCTTTATCACTTATGGACATACAACTCCATCTCTATCCCTAAATAACTATTACTGATAAATATTTAAAAATGTAAAACATGAATATTTTATTACATATTTTGCTTACCTCCTTGCGCATTTCACTCTGTGACATATTTGATTTCTTGGTTCTTTAATCATAAACATTTTCCTTGTACCCTTTAAATTGCCTAAGTAGCAAGTTTCCCTTAGCCAATGTTGGCAACATCATGATTGACATTTACCCAAGAACTGCTTTCCTTCACAAAATGTCTTGGGGTTAAATCATGGAAAGATGTAGGAGTAAATAATTCACCAGTGCTCTCCACATTATATTTAAATGTAATCCTCACCTTTATGTGATAAGTAAAAATAACCAAAGTCCTCAAGGAAATAAAAATGCAGCCTGATGTCTTTGTGCTTTGAGCTGCATGGTAGCAATGAGAGTGATACAATATCCTGTATGTCATGTGGCTTCCTGAGTATCTAGCAAAATCTAGCAGCTACCATTCTGAACCCAGGAACCTGGGGCATTTCCAGTGGAAGGTATAGGTCCCTGGAACAATCATGGGAAAGGCTAATTGCCTGCTTCCTACTGATGCTTTCACTTCACCTGCTTTGTTTCATGAGTCCTATTATGGCCTGGATCTAAAATGTGCCCCAAAGGGTCATTTGCTAAAGGCTTGATCACCAGCCCATGCACTTATTGAGAAGTGGTGAAACCTTTGATGGGTCTGTATAGAAGGAAGTTAGGTCACAGCAGAGGGATGCTGAAGGGGATATTGGGACCCTGGCCTTTTGCTCTCTCTCTTTGTCTCTCTCTCTCTCTCTCTCTCTCTCTCTCTCTCTGTTGTTGCAGAATTCTAAAGACAGGAGAGACCACTGGGAAATAGGAGGATTTATTTAGGGGTACACTGTCTCAGTTGGACACCTGTCCAAAAAGACTGAGCCCCAAACAAAGGGAATGCTCTAATTTTTATACATTTTCTCAAAGGGGTTGGCACAAAACGAGACAAAAGCAGTTCTTCATTCAGTGACAGTTTTACACCTTAGCCTTGGAAAACAGATATCAGAAATTTTAGTGTTATAGGAGATGAAAAAGGACCTCCAAATGATATATAACTCCTAATCTGTTAAATGTCTGATATGCCAAGTTTGTGTTCTCTAAAATTGAAGAATGAATTCTAGGAACAACAGAGGTTAAGAATAGGAAAATATTTGCACTTTCAGTTTCTCACACCAGAGAAAGCATTTGGTATTTATACATGTGTGTCCTATTTATTTCACTTAAGAGTATTGCCTCAATGTGCATCCATTTAGCTATAAATG